>OY783192.1:33009744-33163553 GCA_963678675.1 Xiphydria camelus | reverse complement strand
AAAAACACGTCTCTTTCGATAAAGCAAATTTTTTGTCTCACAATACCCACTCGTAACTGGAAACCGGTGACTATTCTCCGATCAAGATGCAGTGACTTCATAATAATCATGGCGAAAGTCGAAGAAAAGGTAGTATATTGCTTCGATTAACGCGATAAGTGTGACGAAAGAGGAGATATATGCTCGAATGCATTATTCTGCTGCGTTTTTTTTACGCCCCTAAACCATAATCTAATCACGCGTATGTCTATCGCGCATCACGAAGGAGAAAAGTGACTCGTCCACATGTACGTATATGGCTACAGAATAACGTCGAACCCGGAGAGAGAGAGAAAGAGAGAGAGAAAGGGGGGTGAGAAAGGAGAGAGAGGAGAGAGAGAGAGCACGTGATAGTGTGATTGTGATTTACGGCTAATTGCCGCTATTTTTCCAGGCTTCCCGACACGCCTTGCATCTCATGTGAATGTGATAAAGTTATTTTCGCACCGACACCGGAAGCCCGACCGTCGACGCGGCGGCGGTGTTAAGCATTCACGGAGACGAAAGGGTGGAAAATGTGTCACGCAACGTCGTCGCTGAAACTGGCTACCGCGAGATAATCGCGCGCGAGATCGACGCTTTTTCGCTGCACGATTCGTGCGCCTCCGAAGCTTCGAGCTTTTCTTCCGCAAGAGACGCCAGAGCTCGAGCTGACCCCTGATCAGTGCCGAGAGGCCAACTACATGAGGCAGCGTCTCTCTGGAATTATTTTATCTAGAAAAGAAATCGAAAAAAATGTTTATATAGAAATCCGTTCGACACTGAAACGCTGCGTCAACGCGGAGAACGCCAAGGAAGTGACGCCTGAGCGGATGAACCGCCTCTCCTCATTATCCTCGCACAGACATCCCTTTCGTCCGACGTCACACTGTCATGCGAGCGACTTCGGAGAGAGAGAGAAGGCGGAGAGGAGGACCGGCCGGGGAAGAAGAGGAGACGAAGGAGAAGAAGAAGAAGAAGAAGACCCTCTGTCGCTTCGCATGTGATCCAACAGTCCTTTGTACAGGGCGATCCCTTTGTACGCGCGTCATCGGTCGGCCGGTGCATCCTTCGGAACGCCATGTGTCGTCGTTTACGACCTTTTACAATGGCTAAAGGATAATAAAAGTGGACGTCCAGTCGTGCTCCTCCTTCACCCCGTTTTTTTTCACTCCTTTTTCTCATCGCTTCGTCAACCTCTATAGGGAGTCCGTTCGCTCTCCCGGGTGATCTTCCTCGCTTCGAATTCACTTCCGCGTTTCGATTATGGCTTTTTGTCTCGTTGTTACGTCTATTCTTAGTTCCGCTAGATCTACACTGAGAGAAGAGCTTATTTGTAGTTAATAAATGTATATTTGATTATGGCGAAAGAAATATTTCGGTGGACCAAATAGATATATGTTAATTATTAGAACGTCTCGTTCGTTCAAACAGAAATGGAGCAATAGCTAATGAATATTTGCTTGGCCGAAAGAAATATTTCTTTCGCCATAATCAAGTATATATAATAGCTATAAATAAACTGTTTTCTCAGTGTAGAAATTGTATACCATTATTATAATGGGTTAAGTACGTTTCTATTATGTATGAATTGGAGAACCCTATCCATTAAAAATGGAATAAATAAGATATACGATAATCGCGTAGTTCATTTTCCCAATTGTTTCCTGCATTATTAAAGGTTTTCTTAATTTACTGACATGAAAATGCACGAATACCAAGGAGATAGTTTATTAATAGTTAATAAATGTAATTTTGAATACTGCGAAATAAATATTTCGTGAAGCCAAAAAAATATATGGCCATTATTAAAATTTTATTTCATTCAAACAGTTGCTTCGAAGGATCTAATTGTGCCGAATAAATATCGTAATAGTTAACGAATATCTTCTTGATCCGATAAAATGTTTATTTCGCCATATTCAAGCAAACTTTTATTAACTACGAATGAACTGTTTTCTCGGTGAATGTATCTTAAATTTAGGAACTTTGGCTCTTGGATTCTGAGTAATAATTTTGTAATATTTCGATTATTTCTTAATTTTAAAGCATAACTTTTCAGAAATCCATGATCCATGCGACACTTTTCTGAATTTCAAGGGAAGATTATACGATATTCGAGCCACACTCGTGTTCGATAAGAACTTCAGTACTTTCCTGTAGTTTAAGATAAATATTTTTAACACTGCGTAGTCAACTAATGAATATAAATTGCACGAATTAACGAACGCAATCGATACGAATGCAAGAGGTGAAGGAAGGTATACGGAAAGCTAGAAAAGGTCAAGGATTTCGAACCGAGCGTATATATAACGTATAGCTAACAATCGCCCCTTACGTCGCATGCATGCATGTGCGCCGCGGCAATGCACGGGAAAAATCGTTTATCGGTGCAACGCTCGCCCGATAATTCATTAGACATCGAGTTTTATATCTCGGAACCAGAGTCTGAACTCCGAACCCGACAACACCGCCACGGTGGCAATTTATCACGCACACGCGTTATCATCGCAGGGCGAGTCAAATGTTATCCGAACGCGTGTGCACGTGAGCTCGAATGCGCGTGTGTGTACGGGATCGTGTACGCACACTCGAGTAGGTATAGTGACTCGCGAAGAATGGGCTTCGTACGCACGTCGACGATCCTCCGCGCTTCGAGAGAGTCGCGGTTATCGGCGGTTTCCGATGGAAACGAGCGTTCGATAATGTTCGATGGATTCGAACGACCATGTGCGTATCTCCTCGCTGGAAGACTGACCGCAGTCAGTGATCGGTGAACTTCAAGAATCGGTAACTCTGATCACCATCCGATAGCGCCACACACATAAAAAGGAAATATTCTGAACTACACTGAGAAAACTGATTTTTCAAAGTGTAGTAATTAATTCCAGAAAGTATGGGGAAAAACTTCAGGTACACTGAAAAAGGTATTTAGCTAATCCAGTTATATTTCTGGCTGCCTCAGACACAACTAGAAAAATATTGCTAGCGTAGCAAGAATTCCTGCTCTTGCGAAGAAAATTATCACTGCAATTACTATAATTTTCTAGTTATGGCCAAATTTTTTTGAGTGTAAGAAATCTGGTAATAGTGCAATTATGAATTCGATTGAATACCATACTGTATAAAGTTTACTTCTGTCAGACATAAATTGGAAATCCTTTACACTGAGAAAAATAATTTGCCGATCCAAGTAACCATCGACGTCAAATATATATTATTTTAATCAAGTGCAAACTAACTGAAGATTAGTTCAATTCAATAAACATACACTTGTCTTGAATAAAAATGTTCTAGGCACTATTCATGTCGACGGTTACTTGGATTGATAAATTATTTTTCTCAGTGTACAGTTCTGTGTGTATAATACATATAAATCCTATACAATATACACAGAGAAAAAGAATTAGTTGAATCTACTGAAAATTACTAGCAGAGTCGCAAGTAATTATTTATATCAATTAAATGTTTTGATAGATCAATTAGACGTCTCTTCCAAACAATCACATAGAATAGTATGCGATTGCAAGGAAGAAATATCAAATTAATATGACAAAAGATTTAATTGATGCAAATAAATAATTACTTGCGACCGTGCCAGTAATTTTTAGTAGAGCCAATTAATTCTTTTTCTCTGTGAAGTGTTTAACCGAATTCATAAGTGTCCCGTCGCTACATTTCTTAACTGGAGTTTTTCCCCATAGGTACTTTCTGGGATTGATTGCTACACAGAGAAAAACAATAGTAGATTTAACTAAATTAGCGGTCACGGGCGGCAGAAGGACGATTAAGTTACTTCAATTAAATAATTTGGTTATAATAATGATTAAAAACTATTTGACGAAAACGAGTTGCAATAGAATTCTAACAAATTATTAGTTCAAGTAATTAGATCTGCGTTCACCCGCTCGTGACCGCTAATTTAGTCAAATCTACCACATTTTCTTTTAGCGTACATTTTTATACATCCCTTTTCTCAGTGTGAACTCCCCGAACTCTCGCTATCGCTATCACTATTCCAAAAAATCGAAATATCAACGAAATTTTCGCTCCCTTCAACCGACTCCCCGTATCTCAGGGGAACGACTGCGCGCCACGGTAAATCTACACCCGGGACGCGATGCAGATAAAAGCTCACGGCGGAGAGTTAATAACGCGCGCATTCTCGACATGGCGCGACATTTTCAATTACAATAAAGCCCCGGCCGAGCCCCCGTCAGCCGGGCGACTGCATTCGAGGTCGTCGCGGCTCTCGGAGTCGACCTTTGTTTCTGTAATATTTCTCGAGAATATTGGAATAGTTGCCCCGAGCGACGCTTCATATTCAGCTTCGGCGGGCAAAGGACGCGAGGGTGAGGAGGGAGCAGCGATTCGATCGGCGCTTGGCGCGCGCGAAGACCGGCGAAGGTCCGAGCGACGATAAGGATGCTGCGCGTCGTCGCCGAGAGAGATCGAATGCGATCCCGCGGTAGAACCCGGGGAACGACGCGCTGCCCCGGCGTCTCCGAGAATTCCTCGAAGAAGACGCTCCTTCCTCTAGCGCGCAGATCGCAGGCGATCAACGGCAAATTCTTGGGACACTCGCGCGCGCTCGCTGCTCTCGCGTCACCGTATTCCCGGGGGTTATCAGGGCCATCGCAACCTTAGGCACTCCGTCCGCGATAAGGTAGAAGTAACAGCACCGGCACCGACACCGGCACCGTGGCAACTGCTGCCTTATTCCAGCTACTCTGGTTCGCTGCGGTACACGACGCTGCTGGCTGTGACCCCCGGAGCCAACCTCTATTATCAGCGCCGTATAGCAGAGATAAACCAGTTACGCGCGCGGTCACCGTCGTGTCGTAAACACGACGAAAACTATCTCCCCCTTCTCTGTATTTTATGGCACGTCTCGCGCGCGCTTTCTGTATTCTATTATATTCTATATCCGCCTTTCTGTGTAATATATCAGATGGGGACGATAAGGATACCTTGATATCTCGCGATTGGTTAATCTGAGAGAAAAATGTTTCGGATAAAAATTATAGATTTATCAGAAACCTGTAACTTTTATTGAATACTTTTTTTTCTTCAATCAACCAATCACGAGTTACGCCTAATTTTATTATGTTCCTCATCTTCCCGGCGTAGGAAAAAGAGATATGTGGAAGAATATCTATCCAAAATCAAACGAGAGGAAAATGTAATCGCTGGATTTCGAATAGTCCATTATAGATACGTATTTATCCGGCGTGTAATTACTCGACAACAAAATGCAATACGAGTTCTATGGAATTGCACGTTTCGCTCCGCAATAAATGTCCATATCGATATGGGTTGAAAGTTCATCGGTTGCGAGATAATCGTGATCGAAATGGATACCGATGTTCACTACTTCGAGGTACGAGGTTACTACGAGGACAAGGACATCTTCTTAACAGTGCCTGTAAGATCCTGTATCTGATAAGATCCCTCATCTGACACGAGTTCTACATATGTGACTGAGGCGAACTCAACTTTGGACCCCTTCGTCGCGCAGGCTCGAATCAGATATCCTGTTCAATCGCGATTATCTCGTTATCGGTGAAAATGTAATCCGGATCGGTAATATGCGTTCTCGAAAATTACGTCTCGATCTACAAAAAAGTTCCATACCAAGATGGGTTAAAAGTTTATCGGCAGCAAGATAATCGTGACCGAAGTGGATACCGCTGTTCGATATTCAGTATACATCCCCCCTCTCGACAGCGCTCGAGAGAGATCCAGCATCTGAGAGCCCTCGTCCGGCACGAGTTCCACGAACCGAAACAAACTCAACTTTTGACCTGCTCGTCGGCGCGGGATATGGTAGTATACCTGACCGTGATAGGTGTACGCCTACCTACGCTAATCGTATCGATTATTTAATTAATTAGGCACGACCGCTCCAAATGCGAGGAAGTCGTGACTTATCCGCGGTAATTGGCCTTATGACTGCTGGGCGCTTTCCTGAGAGAAAGAGAGCAAATAAATGATTGCGAGTGAACGAAAGGAATAAATACCGTGGTATTCTCGCGGTATTTATAATACCGCCGAGATGAAAAAATTCTATATATTTTGTATATGATCAATATGTAATTTTGGTCATATATGGATTACAATATGATTCCTTATTAACCATATAAGGACTATATACGTATTTTTGAATGCTTGTATAATACATAAATACCTAGTCCTTATATGGTTAATATAGAAATCATTTGTAATCCATATATGATCAAAACCACGTATGGATTATATAGAAAATATATAGAATTTTTCCAGCTGGATACTCGGGTCTCGTGAGGTATTCGAGTACCCGATACGTATGGCATACGCGGTATCATCTCCGTCGTTTCGTCTCCGCGCGTCCGAGGCGATATACAGACAAGAATGAGGGCCGACGGGACTAACGAGGCGCGGGCGAACGGTCAGCCGCAATCAGAGCCTCGGTATCAAAGTCGAATCAATTTTCATCGCGGCGAGCATAATCCGCAAAGCGCACCAGGCCTTTCACTGCGCGCGCCATCATCGTCGGAAATACATCTGAACTTCATCATCGTTTCTTGCGCGCGTGATGCAATATCGAATCGCGCGGCCGTGCGTGATGAATTGTTATAAATGTCACTGACAAATCTGTCGGAGCCGAGCTGCGGGTGTCGCGGCGCGCTTTGGCGCTTGTTGCGTTGCGTCACTGTCCGCATAACGGTGTCGAGTCTGTGCTCATAATTTTTCAATCGATACACACTCGCTACCGGATATCGAACGCGAGTGCTCGGCGCTACCGGGTGTCTCGTGGCTGAATCCGAAAATGCGGGCCTAGTCGAATTTGATAGGGGAGGGGAGAGCAGTCTCTCGCGTGGATCTATTCGATGGGATGGACGAGTATCGCACTCGAGATGCACTTTAGTGTCCGTCCCGTCGCATCGTCGTGATCGCTTTGACGCTGTATTCTATGGAATAATTCCATTAGAAGTGGACTAATGGCGCTACACTGAGAAGAATAATTAGGTTGAAATGACGAAATGCATCTAGTTAAACGCGTTTAGTTATTTCAACCAAAATACTGGTCAGTTTAACCAAATATTTAGTTATTCTAACCAAAAATTGGTCAGGTTAACCAAACAGACGGAGAAACTATATTCACTCAAACGGTTTGGTCATCAACTCCAGGATTTTGATTAAATTGACCAAGTTATTATATTTCTCTCTCAGTGTATGTACATCCTATAAAGTTACACAATTTACTGAGAAAAGATAATTTATTAATAGTTAATGAATGCAATTTCAAATATAACGAAATAAACATTTAATTGGCGCAATAGAATATATATTAACTATTAAAATGTTCATTTCATCCAAATGATTGCCTCACAATGGATCTAATCGAACCAAATAAATATCCCCCAATAGTTAACGAGCATTTATTCGATCCAATCATTTATTAATTACAAATAAACTATTTTCTCGGTATAAGATCTAGTATCCCATAGCACTCACAATTTCATACATGATAGTGCCATAAAATTAATTTCGACTCGTGCGTGTCTGTGTATTTCTACTGGGGTTAGAACTTTGCCAAATTGACGTCAATCATTTCTCTATGGATACTCCGATATAAAAATAATTACGATAATAAAAAGCAGAGAAATCTTTTAAATTATCGATCGTCACGCGATCGGATAAGTACCTCGATCCACGACGTATTATTCCAGCCACCCCGTATAGTACACGCGGTTAAATATGATTCAGTAATGATACCCGAACGCGCAACTTGACCTAAAATTGCCGACGATAGAGCTGACCTACGCTCCCGCCCCGCTCGAATGTAGTAACCAAACACGTGACAGCGGCGTTCATTCATGCTTATTATTTCTACATATAATTTCACACCGAGTCGAGCCCGAGAGAGCAGCCGTTGTCCGCGAGGAGAACGGACACACGTAGGACGTGACATCATCGATCCGTTCTCCCGCGGGCCAGTGGAGAATGGGCCGCCGTTAGATTCAATTAAGACGAGAGCTTCGAATGACGTTTAACGCGGCGGCGGCATCGAGGGGCGACCCGAATCTCACGCGGGTTCCACGAAGGGATTTATCCGGGTGCGATGAAGCGGTCGAGGAGGAGGAGGGAGCGTCGTCGCGCGGCTTTCCCGCGGACTCTTGCTACGATCTCGACTCGCTTCCCGGGTCGAGTTTTTTGTACTGGTAAAACCTAAAGTAGCCTAGTAAGATCTAACAGCACCCGGGTCTAATATCTGACCTGTTCCTGTTCAATTCTGAATAGACCTATATTAAGATCTGCTCAAAACTGAGTCGACCTGGTGAAGAAGACCTGTAAAGGGATTTTTCTCTAAAAATACGAATGTATCGGTTTGCTCCTGCGATCCTCTGCGGTTTCCTGTAATTCGGTGGTAATACCGACAGCTCAGACACGAACCAAATAGACGTTTCAGTGCGAAAAACATCGTTCATCTCAATAGTGGTGAATGTGACAGACGCTCTGACAGATAGTTTGATAATCGTTTCGATTTTTTTTTCCAAATAATGAAGATAATGAACGGAAGCAGTGCTATTTTTCTCTGGTTGCTTGTGCATAAAGAGCAGGAAAGGAGATATCAGTATCTCAGAAGAAGTGCCATCAGATAAGTTACTTCCTAACTGACCGTGTTAACCTCACTTTCATTGCGTATGAAGGACAAATATCTTTGTGGTCATTCTATTTTTTGTTTTCCTCGTCATGCGAGCACGGGACGAATCGATGGATTAACTATTAAGTTTGATATTTCTTCTCTGTCAACAATCAAAGCCGTGGCAGACAAATAGGGGATACAGTGGAATCGGATCACAATAATCAAGTAAATACTTAATTGTTATTTTTATCCAATTCCACTGTGTATCCCCTATTTTTCTGCCACGGCTTTGATTGTCGACAGAGAAGAAATATCAAACTTATTAGTCAATACATCGATTCGTCCCGTGCTCGCATGACGCTGAAAACAAAAAATAGAATGACTACAAAGATATTTGTCCTTCATACAAAAAGTTGAAGCAACTAGTTTGAAGTTGAAACAAGTGAATATCTACTTGAAACAATTACACCGTGAGGTTCACCGTATTCAATCTCATCGATGATCGAATGAAGAAAAATTTTTTTTCAGCGTAGAAACCCTTCTCCCTTCCGCCTTACGCAATCTATGTCCTGACGCGCGCGAGGTTAAAATTGCCGATAACCTCAGTTGCACCACCCCTCGTTCCACCCCCCGCCGATTTTACGTAGAATACTACCGCGAGCGAGCAGACGACGAGTCCGAGAGCGAACGAGTGACTTCGTACTACGGTGAAACTTGGACGGTGTTTATTCAGCGGAGAGGAACGACCCGAATCCCGGCGAGTTCCACGAAGGGATTCACGCCGGTGTGACGAAGAGGCAGGAGAGAGAGAGCGAGGAGACCAAACCAGGCTTCTCCCGCGACAGATTTATCTCTTCCTCGGTTCTTTCGTTTCTCGCGGACAACCAGAAAACACGTGGACTACCGTGGCGCGCGCTCCGAGCCGCCCGCTTCCCCCCGCATTATTATTTCTCCCCGGCGTAGGTATCGCGGCGGATCTCGAATCCCTCCGCTCTCGTACGCGGAACCGCAGATACATCCGCTCTTGATCCGTGGCGCGCATGTCGCGATGGCCCGCAGTACCGAGTACAGACGAGCGCGCGCGCGCGAGCGAGTATTTTGCCGTCGACTTCTTTCGCGCAAACGCCCTCTTTACGCCTTAAACGCCGTCGAACTCGTACACGCCCGGGTAGTACACCGTGCGGCCGCCGTACGCGCGCGCGATACGTGATCCAGGCTTTCCGTCCGGGGTCCGGCGCGATCGCTTTTTTTCCCGCACCCGATGTGCCCGTGCCCCGTCCAAACATGTCCTGATGTGATTGTTGACCCCACCGGCTACTCAGAATCCATCGAGACGGCGGGGGCAACGAGCGCTTTCTATGGCGTTCGCGACGACGGCGAGAGGCGGTTTTTAGAATCGGAAACGCCAGTTTAGACCTCGATTATCCCGGTTGGGAAAGTTGCGCGCGCTTGCGGTCTTGCTCGTGTTCTCTCCGCTGTGTCTGCCTCCCTCTCGCCCCCCTCTTCAGCTTCCTCCCACCGCGTAGAACCGCACGGCTTGTATAGGCGCAAGGGCTTTCTTGCGTCGGCCTGCGGCGGAGTCCGCTTTGGTATTTACTGCGTATTCCAGCGACAATTAGGTAACGTTCGTTAACGCGTCGAGTTTTTAAATGTCCGCGTCTCGCCTCGAGTGGCTGATTATAAATTTTGCAGAAACCCTCTGAACGCGCGTGCTTCGCGGAATTAACGGTCCGCGATATCTACGTACACTGAGAAAAATGACTTGGTCGAAATGATAGCACGCATCTGGGGTTAAACGAGTCAAGTTATTCTAACTAAAATACTGGTCAGTTGAACAAAATATCTAGTTATTCTGACCAAATATTTGGTTATTCTAATCAAACGTTTAGTTATTCTAACCAGAAATTGGTCAATTTAACGAAACAGATGGAAGTTCCATATTTCACCAAATGGTTTGGTTATGGTCTCCAAGATTTTGGTTAAACTGATCAATTTAGCCAAGGATCCTCCATCTGTCTGGTTAAACTGATTATTTTCTAGTAGGAATAACTAATAGACATGTAGTTAGAATAACTAAATATTTAGTTCAACTTACTGATATTCTGGTCAGAATAACTAAAATTGTTTATCCAAATGCGTTTCGTCATTTTGACCAAGTTATTTTTCTTAATGTAGATAGGTACACCGAGAAAGCAGGTTTTTAATTGCTAATAAATGTAATTTCAAATACGGCAAATTAAATATTTCGTTAGGACAAGAAAATTACGTTCATTATTAAAATGTTTATTTCATCGCGTTTAATTATTAAAAAGTATATAGCACGAGTGTACAACCCTTCTTCTTAGCTGAATACACCACAAAAGTGATGTACCAGTGCAAGCTGGCGTTACACTTTTTTCCCCAGTCAAAAACACTATAAAAATCCCTTCGCATATCCCCGTCGCGTTGCATCGATCGCGACGCAGCGTTGACAGGTTGCGCGTTATATCGGTGATCGGGTGCATAATGCCGCGGAACGCGAGCGATACCGCGTACACAACCCCAGCGGCGCGGTCGCGGTACACGCGTCCCATATCCGGGATGTCGGACCAATAAAATTAATCGCTTCGCTACGATGCCTGAATAATTTATGCCCGCTCGTGTATCTATAGACCCGCCAATCGGCACGCCTATAGGACCATCGCCGCGGCCGCTCGATACCCCGTATGCTACTCGATCGTTAATTGGACTCGTTTGAAGGGTGTTCGATTTTACGGTTTATCGCCCAGCGCGCGCGCGCTCGCCCGCGTTTTACGTCGATTTCCTCCCGTGATGCTCTTTACGTGGAAACGGTGCGCGTTTGTCACGGACGACGTCGAGGTGTCGTCCCCTTCGTTGACCCCCCCTCGTCGGTAGGCGATGGATACCGCGTCGTCGCTGGAAGGTGACGACTTCCGCTGAGGCGAACAACGAATCGACCTTAAGTATATTATTCCCCCCCGGTTAATTACCGCGTCGAATAGCGTGCATTGTTGCTGCCGAAGGAAGGTTCCTCTTCCTGCGGTTTTTTCCCGATCGCCGAACCGATCGATTCGATACAATCGACACAAAACGTTATTGGATTTCTTTCCCGTAATTAGGCGTTTTGAGAATCGGGGGTTTTTCGGGCAGTGGTGTGGATCATTGCTCGATCAATTTTTCAATCAAGTTCACCCCGGAAGGTGAAGACCAAGCCCTTGAACATTAGCCATAACATTGAACAGCGATAAAGTACACACATGCAACAGGCATCCCCGTCGTTCGAATGCAGAAACGCTACACCGAGAAGACACAGTTCATTTGTAGCTAATAAATGTAATCTTAAATACGGCGAAATAAATATTTCGTTAGGACAAGAAAATATATGTTAATTATAAAAATGTTTGCTTCACTCAAATGGTTACTTCTGAGGCTTTATTTGTACCAAATAAATATCAATAGTTAACGAATATTTACTTGATCCGATAAAATGTTTATTTCGCCATATTCGAAGAAATATTAGTAATATTAACTACAAATATACTGTTTTCTCGGTGTACAAAAATTCGTATTCTCTCAATGCACTTGTATATAAAGCTTTTTTCCAATATGTAAATAATTATAAAGATTAGCGTACTGACTCATAATACATACTAACTACTAAACTAGGTACATACTTTCAAAATATTTCGTAATTATGAAAATTAATAAATTTCCTTATGAAATTTCCCTTGTAAATTTCATAACGGAGTACATTAATTTTCATAATCACGTATTGGATAAAAGCTTTGTGTACAATTATCTATATTAAATTCAATAGAAATTTTTATTAGAGTGAACGTAAAAAGGAACCGAAAAATTAAGTACATTTTCCCACGAATCCAACATATGTATATTTAACGATAGCGATAAAAAGCACGAAGACAGTCGCTTTGGTGACGAAGGTATCTGTCCTTCCTTCACGTTTGCCTCAACCCCGGCGGTAAATGCAGGTGCAACGATGAACGCATCTCGCCGGTGACACATTCGAGTCGCCCGACCTCCAAGAATCACGCGTCCTCGAGGATAGGCCACTGCGCGGACCCCAGGAAAAGCGCTTTTCACTCACAGCCCATTTATTGGTCCAGCAGCGCGCGCTCGCAGTCACGATCCGAGGCAAGCCGCGGACTAGTTCGCATCTCTGTACACACGCCTCATTAAGCTGCACTCATAGCTTATATTTATGCGTCTATACGGGTGGTTATTATAATTGCTTGTCGCTCCCACGTGATTTATGGAAGGCGGCTAAACGCTGTTGCCTCTTTAGCGGCTGGTCGCTCGTATCTAATAGCTGCACCGAGGAAACGGTTTATTTATGGTTAATAAACGTGTATTTGGATATGGTGGAATAAACGTTTCGTCGAGCCTAGAGCATAAGTATTCGTTAGTCGTTGTAGAGTTTAATTGAAAGGAATAAATGTTTCAAAGTATTCGTTTGAATAAAACGTTGTAATAATTAACGTCCTAATTTGCTTGTCCTCACGAATATATTTATCTCGATAGACATTAAAATACGAATCTATAACAGGACAAAATGTTGGTGTAATGGGTCAGGGGCGAAATAAATATAAACATAATAATAGTAATCGGAATTTCTTTCTAAATCTGGGTCAACGAAAATCACTGCACAGGCGGAAAAGTTCTGTATAATTTGTATATAGGCCATATATGAATTTGGTCCATATATAAATCATATATATAGACTATATATGGAGCATACAAAAATTCGAAAAATCCAAATAATCCATATACGGTCTGCATATAGTTTAATATAGAACCAAATCCATAGATGGACTACATACAAATCATCTAGAACTTTTCCGTCTGGATAGTAATCAGCATTGCCAGTGGCTTCTCATTAATTCAGATTTAAAGCTAAAGCTAAAAGATGATCATTTTTTACCGAGAAAGATTTCATCGAAGCGCTACATATCAGAGAATATTTCCAACAGCACAGAGAGAGAGAGAGAGAGAGAGAGAGAGTTCACCGTTGATATCAACTCGGAATAACACAAAAACATAACCAGAGACAACAGCGAATCCCTATAGACCCTAACCTGTTGGTGAACAAAACCGCTAGCAACGAAGTCGATCGAGTCTGAAGCTTTCCCCTCGAATCGCAATAATCCTTTATCGGTTATCTAATTAGTCGCTGCATTTAATTGCCGGGGCTAGGGAGCCCGCCGATAGCCTCCACGATGAGTGGCCTCGCGGTTGTACAGCCGCCCGTTACGAACGAGCGATCGGGTCCAGAGGCAGACGATGACGACGACGGCTGCATCGCTCGTTGGTAATTTTAATCGGCGGCGCGGTACAGATAAGAAAGGTCGTCGGATGAACCGGGCGGCATCTGCGCTTGCAATTAGCCATGTTTTTATTTAATCAATGGCGTATGCGTATACGGAGGGGCTATCTCTTTTATTGCACCGGCCAGCGGCGATCTTCGCGTCGGCGTCGCGTCCCTATGAAGTTGTCCGCGCGTTGCGGATAAAAAAGACACCCCTCGAGCGCGAGACGACTGTACGCGACTCTCGCATCGGGGATCGAGGCGGATTCTGCGTTCGATGAATAAGAGTTATTTAATTACTCAGCTGCGCGGCGACGCAGATGATCTCTGCAACGGTGCAATTGATTTCTGCTGCAATTAACTCCTGCAACGGTGCACTGAGCTATTGAATCTTCTAAATATTTCTTTCCCATAATGCAAACAGATTTACAACACTTGCATAATCAAGAGACACGGTAGTGTCTCGCGGCATGTTCGTTATATTTACCCCTCGACCCTTTCTTCTCGTACAACAAATTCGACCCCAGAATGGAAATGAAAAATTATGTACTTGACTAACGATGCAACGCGTGTAATGCCGAAAATTGAGAAGAACGCGAGAGGCACACTGATAGAAATAATTTCTAGTATTAAACAAATATTTCTTCAGCCAAGAACATGTGATCTCACAAATTTTTACGAATATAGATTCTTGGTCGAAGAATATATATTCTTGATTGAAGAATAGCTTCGTTGGGACAACAAATTTTCACTGCGCGAAAAAAGCAATTACTCGAGCATACCAAATGAATTACATATTTCAGAAACCCCGTAAGTACACAGAACCTTACTTTTCAGGAAAGACAAAAAACTAATAAATAGCCAATTTTTTATTTTTATTGCAATTCTAAACATGTGTTAATTTGGGAAAAATATTCTTTCATCGATTTGTATTAATTGTTAGGAAAAAAAAAGTTATTGCTAATGTTATAAACAGATATTTATGCTGTAATTACGGGGTTTCTGAATTACATGGTAAATTGCATTAAATTTCCTGGTAAATATTAAGTAAAATCAGCTGTTTTAACATTTTTATTCGTGTAATATGCAAGTACAATGTATACAATTGTTATATGCACTACTAGTCAAGGATATCTTCTGGGTCATCTTTATTCACCACTGGCCATTCAAAGATTTTATTGTAAAAGCACTGGACATGGTTACTGTCTGGCAAATACGGGTTTAACTTCTCAATATCTCTCATTTTTTTAACATTAAGAGGTATACGTTTACGGAGTTTCTGCACTACACGTCATCATAACATACCTCAAAAATACGATAAGATGACTAGAAATAGCTGGGTTTCTGCATAAAATGGATGGAGCACCATTTCAAATAGAAGTTTCAGTTAAAAAATCTCAATTTTCCTAAAAATGTCACTTACGGGGTTTCTGAAATATGTGATTCAAATATTTTCTTGCACAAAGAAAACCATAGTTTGATATCATGTATTTGGTTAAAGAAGATAATTTTTGGGCGTTGGCAATTATTCCCCTCAGTGCAACACTGTAAAAAAATGTGTATTAAATTTAATAAAATTCTATATAAAATTTTTATCTTACACTCAGAAAAATAATTTGCCAATGCAAGTAATTATCGATATGAATAGTGCCAAGAGCATACTTATTAAGACAAGTATACGTATGTTCATTGAAATGAACGAACCTACACTTGATTCATCGATAATATTTTTGACTTAAATTAATATGTTCTTGGCACTATTCATGTCGACGGTTATTTGGATCGGCAAATTATTTTTTTTCAGCGTATACGTGATCATAAAAATTAATATATCCCGTTATGAAATTTATAAGGTAAATCTCATACGAAGATGTATTAATTTTCATAATCACGCATTGAAAAGAAGATCCTTGGACAAAAGTATATTAAAATAGTTATTTTCGTTATTAGGGCGTGAAGCGCTGTTTTTAACGAGTGTGAAGTTTGCCGCACGAGCGAAGCGAGTACGGCAATCACACTCGTTAGAACGGCGCGAAACAACCGAATAACGAATTTTATTTTTTGTCACTAAGTGTCAAATACGAGGTTGACGATTTCACGCACTGCGCAGGATATTTCACGCACTGCGCAACTTTTCACGAATTGGTGTGTGAAAGATGATTTCACATGCATCGAGGACGATCATGAAACCGAGTATTTGACACTGAGTGACAAAAATACAATTTGTTTACAGTGAGAGAGTAATCCCATCGCGCGCGCCACCCAGATCCCACACAGCGAGCACGCATCAACGCCCATGGTCGGCGCTGCGCGAATTCTAACGAAAACCGTCCGTTGCAGCCTCCGCACCTTCTCCCTCGACGCCGAGTTCTTTCGCCGCCACTCTCGTGCTCTCTTTGCTTTGCCGGCACGTTTTTTGCAGCTGCTTACACAACGCGCGAGCGTATACGCACGCACACGCGATATCTTCGCTAGCCGCGATGCGCCCACCCGACTTTCGCGTTGAATAATTAACGCGAACACGTTTCGCGGATGTGCACTCGAGAGAGTTTCAGTCGGGCGGCGTGTACCTCGCGCGCGACACGCGCGCGACGATTCCAGATGTAGAAGTCGCACGTCGGCGCGTAAATAAATGATAACTAATACGGTCCAAGGATTTGAAAAGCAAGGAGACAGGCTGTTCGGCTGCTTGTCCTTGCAGCGCGGGTACCTGGTACACGCGTGCGTGGAGTAAATAAGAACGTATATGCTTTGGCGTAAGTAGGTTACTCATGTCGACGTGTCGCGAGAATGTTTCGAAGGAGACACTGCGACGAGAATGTCGCGAGGAAAGTGGGGTGAAATGGAGCACTTTCAATGGGGCTTCGACGATTGTTCGTTGGTACGAGGGTCGAAGGTCAAGTCGAGTGTTCCATTTCTTCTCGGTTCTCCATGCGCTCGGAAAAAAAAGTTTATTTCAATACGAACCTATTAGAAGGTTTATTAATTGCGAATAGGAATTTTTTTCATACCGAACAAAGATTTATTTGAATTAAACAAATGTTTGCGTACATGGCGGAACATTTATTTAGTTGAAACTTCTGCTTGCTCCTTGTAAATAAATTCTTTATTCGTCGCGAAAAAATGTTTCTGCTGGGTTCGTATTCAAATGAATTTCTCTAGGTGCATTGAGAAAAGTAACTTGATCAATTTAACCGAAATCCTGGAGAGGATGACCAAACTACAGTTTGGAGAAATATGGATCCTCTCCATCCGTTTGATTTGACTGACCACTTTGGTTAGAATAACTAAACGAATAACTTGACATTTGGTTAGAATAACTTGACGTTTAGTTCAACTGACCAGTATTTTGGTCGGGATAACTAAACGCGTTTAACTGGGCGCGTTTTGTCATTTTAACCTAATTTTTTTCTCCGTGTGTATAACGATTGGAGCGACGTAACAAAGAATGATGTCATACCTGTGCATACGTATAGTACGTAGAGAAAATATTAAAATTAAATCATTTCTTCCTTGTCTGAACTTCTCACACCAAGACAAAAATGCAGTAAATTTAACTAAATCTGTAGTTACGGGTGGGGGAATGCAGATCAAGTTACTTGGACTAATAATTGTCTGGAATGGACCAACGCCTGTTTCCTTCGAATAGCCGTTAATCACTATAACTAAATTTATTAGGGGTGGCGTAAATAATTCTACAGTCCCCAACTCGTAAACGCTTATTTAGATCGAGAATCCACCCACATGTGAGTATGTACGGATATGCTATAAAAAATGACAACAGAAATGTACGAATAAAAAATCACGCAATATTTTCAAACATCGCCTTTTCCATGTTTCGCAATCGACTCACCTTCGCGGAATCTTCGAGGAAGAGGCCGACGGTGATGACGTGCAGCGTGACCTCCCGCGTCTGCTCCAGTTCCTCCGGGAGACAGTAGAGAGCCTCGCTGACGAAATAGGGCTCGGCACAGGTGAGCCTGCAACCGAGAAAGGGCGGGGCGACCGTTTAATTCGGCCGCTCTGTGATCGCCGCAGCGAGGTTCGATGTCGTGCATTTCGCGCGCGGCAACGCAATTCCGATCTCCGCCCGTAATTATGCACTCATTACGCGCGGTACAAGGGCATGCCCGCGTGTATACCGCGGTTGCCGGGCGAAGCATTCGGAGAGCGGCGCGGGCATTGTTCGCGTAATTTTAGCGAGCCGTTTTAAACGGCAAGAGGCATTCCTGCTCGCTCGCCCGTTACATTCTTGCGCGAGTCCGCGACTCTGTAGAGAGCCGCTAATTAGGCGCCGGGCCGCGCGCGCCGTTCTCCCCGTCCTCCCTCCGCGAGCCGGTCCTTTAGACTCCTTCGAATTGGCGACGATGACTGTGCGCCCGGTGATGCGTCATTGTCTAAATGAACAGTGATCGACCGGGAGAAGAGTAGGTACATCACAAGTGCGAAAAAGAGGAGAGAAAAAGAAAGCGGATAAGAGGCTCGCGTCAGGAGACTCGGTGGAGTTTCGCACCGAGGACAAAAAAGCGTAAGCCTGCCAGTGAGAGTCGACGAGGCCTTCATTACTGTGCGTTTGGTTCATACGTGTAAAACATGTCAAATGTTTTATGTGAATATCAGTGTATATTGATCTGCACTAGAAAATTCGGCGGTGTGGGCCTGCATGTATATGTATAGACGACTTTTGATGTTATTTAGGTAACAATAGCTTAAGGATAAATGGTACCGGATGTGGTACATATAGGTCCACACCAGTGAAAAAAATGGTGTTAAAAATTAATACCACTTTGTTACTGTGTACAACTGAGGTTTGATTAAGCCTATAATACGTATGTCCACTTCGAGCACGATTATCTCGTTATCCGCGAACTTTACGCCTAAGTCCGTAAGAAACTTTTTGAAGCTTGTAGTCAGACCTATAAAAAAGCTCTATATCGACATGTCTAAAAAATCCACAGTTAACGAGCTAATCGCGGTTAAAGCGAATTCCGTAACAAACGTGCACTGTAAACAAATTTCTATTGAATTTAATATAATTGTACATAAAGCTTTTATCCAATACATGATTATGAAAATTAATATACTCCGTTATGAAATTTATAAGTGTAATTTCATAAGGAAATATACTAATTTTCATAATCATCCATCGGAAGAAGCTTGATATAAAAATATATTAAAAATACAAATTTATTTTTACAGTGCGATGTAGTACCGACCCCGCGCTGCATTACGATCGACAATGCTCGTTTCTTCCGATCGCGTGGCTCTCTACGTTTTAATACGACCACTGCGTTACGGTAATCTCCAGTGGTAACGGATGAAGAGAACCCGACAGGTTTCACTTTATAAAGCTATCTCAATAAACTCTCAAGCTCGGCGAGGTTTAATGATATTGTCGCACGGCGGCGTATACGACTTATCGAACTGGCGAGGTCCCGCGGAAAAGGGGGTAGGTCATCCCCCTCGAAAGAGGTCGAATCGCGCGATTTATACGAGGGTCGTGGGTTAATACAAATCGTAACGCGTGTGCATAATGTAACAGAGATGATTATATTCGCGTGTGGCGGGCAATAAGGAGGTACAATGAACATACCACATCGACATACGCGTGCGCGTCACGTATGAGATGACGACATGTCCACCGGTTAATATATCGAGAGCTTTCTTCGTTCTGGCCACGGGCATTTCTCGCTCATTCCTCCCCTTTCCTTTCCCTCTCGCTTCCTCGCAACCTTTCGCACCGTCGATCCCTCTCCGTCGCTCGCGCACTCTCCACGGAGAGAGAGAGAGAAAAAAATAGAGTACCACGAGAGACAGAGAAAGAGAGATCCCCGTTATTGCGTGGCTCGACCGCATCAATTCGGCCCGTGATTCGCGCCTGTCGGAAGTGGCTCGAAATTTCGAATGCCCGCGTAATCGAGGGCCCCGGCGAGAGTGCGTGGCACTAAGGAGATCGCTCGCCCCCCTCAGTTCTCCTCCAGCCGTCTCGTTCCTCCTTCCTTTTTATTTTTCCCTCGCGATAATGATACCCGCGCGACGTCCAAACGATCTCGGTAATAATATTAATGGCTTCGAGAACTTCGGTAACGGGTGTCGGGCGCAAAAACACGATCTCGCCTGCCGGACGCCCGTTATACAATAATTTGGTTGGAACAACTAAAATGTTTTCTCATGTGTGACGGGCAATGTTAAATCAACAGCAAAAAGATGTAAAATTCACCGGGAAACTCTAAAACCAACAGCGGAATCGAATACGGTCTACATATCGAGTGATTAATCGTACACGGAGTTTAGTTGCGTCAACACAAAGACAATATTATAACTTTGACTTCGTCAATCCAACATCAGCATTTCTTTTTCGCGCGAATATCGCGATCGTCGGAATTAATTGTTTCCTCCCGATAAAAATCCTTGCCTAACGAGACTCGCATTCCCCCTTTTAATGCTGCAATTCGCCGTTCCCGAAGTCGAGGAGACCGACGATCGTCAACGAGCGCGATAAGAAACCGATTCGCCGCTAAAAACCGGTCGTAAGCGGCAGCCGCGAACTCGCCCCTGGCAAACTAGCCGAACTAATCGGCTGCACGCTGTATACGACGGGCGAGGAAATCTAATGGGTGTCGTAAAACGCAATAAAAAATGCAAAGGTCAATCGTAAATACGATACATAATTCAAAGATACGCTCGGCGGAGACGGCGGAGAGACGCCGATGATAATTAGCCGTTGGCACTTGTTGGCCACGATCGCCCGCCGAAAGAGCCGGTTCGATGTAACTCCTCGCGCGGCGCGGGACGCGTTCAAATAAATCCCAAGTATAGCCACGCGTTTTGCCAATCATAATTAGGCGGACGAGAATCGCGCGGGTAGATCTTCGCGTCCTCGCCGAAGTCGTCAATCCCTGTTCGATTACGCATGTAGTATGCACTGAGCAAAATAACGTGGTCAATTTAACCAAATCCAAAGAGACCATAACCAAACCGTTTGATGAAATACGGATCCTTCATTTGGTTTGATTAAATCGACCATTTTCTAGTTACCCAGGCGGAAAAGTTCTTTTTTTTTGCATATAGTTTATATGTGGATTTGGTCATATATGGATTGTAATATATATGATTTTTACATCAACCATATAAGGACTACATATATATTTTTGAATATTTATATAATACATATATGACCAAATCTACTCGTATATATGGATTATATAGAAAACATATAAAACGTTTAACCCCCCAGATGTGTTTTCTCATTTTAATCAAATTGTTTTTCTCGGTGTGAAAAGAAACGAAACTTCCCCCGCGCGCCGTCGCAATGAGCGAGAGTCAATTTTCCCTATAGCGTTCCGTTATCTCGGTTTCGTCAACGTCCCGTTATAGCTCATTCCTGTGAATAAAAATAGACGTCGAAAAGTGCGCCGTAGCAGTGATAAGTTTCTCTAACAATGAAAAACCACATTGAGAAAAATGATAAAACGCATCTAGTTTTGGTTACTCCAAACGTGTTTAGTTAAACTAATCGAAATATTCGTCGATTAAACTAAATATTTAGTTATTCCAATCGAAAATATAGTTATTATAATCAAAATTTAGTCAGCTTAACCAATCAGATAGAGAGTCCTATTGTACCAAACGGTTTGGTCATCGACTCCAAGATTTTGGTTAAATTGACCAATTTATTTTTCTCGGTGCGAGATTTCGAACGATTTCCGCGTCCGTGAAAATTGCTGGAAAGCTCGGACAGTTATAAAAGTCCGAATAAAGAACCCGGTGTCCAACCCCGTCGAGCGCAGGTGAAGTAAAAGCAAGGCTACACCGCCGAAGTAGAAACAGCCGCGCGCCGGTCGGACACTCCGCCGTGCATCGAGGCGAAGTGCAATCGCGTTACGCGTCCGAATGACTAACAACTCGTGATGGAACAATGTCGAGATCGCCGTGAATCATTTCCTGGATGCGGTGGCATCGCGATACACGTATAGCTATCACGGAGAGCGTGCGCATATATGTACTTTTATCGCGCCATGTCCGAGCAAACTCGAAAACGTGCTAAGGACACACGTGCTCGCGCGCACATACTCGGGACTTCGGCCGACCGACATATTCCTTTCTCGTTCCACCTGCTTAGCACGCCACGATCCGATTGCTCGTCTGTATCGACACACGCGCGCGCGCGGCCTCCGATATCGAGTATCGCTCGACAGCCGTCGTTCGTCAATTATCAATTCAATAGCTGTATTTAATAATACAACGTCCCGTTGTAACGTCGCGCTAGTCGTACCGAACGAATTTATTACCCGGACGATGTCTATCTATTTAAATTGAACGACGCGCTCTCTTATCTCGATATCCGGGCGGGGAGCGAGGCGTTTCGCGGCGAAACGACGATTTTTTCAGCGGGCGGCGGAAAAATTGAAATTCAAACTGTCGTGGGACTTCGATGGAAGACTCGATTTTTGTTTTTTACAGACCAGTGAACCAAGCGAAGTATCGTTTTTCTTTATGGCCGATGAAGTGACGCGAGTACATATTTCGACACGTTGAACAGAAGCTTGCGGGAAGTTTAACAGTCGTGACAATTTTTGGTGCAATTTTCGTATAAATTGTATAGGATTTACTTTTGATTTTGGATTCTCGATGAGGCGTTTTTAATTAATCTCATTTTCCTTTCATTCGATTCGAATGAAGTACAGTAGGACGTGTATTATTTCATCACCCACGGGAGGACTGGCGAAATAATTGACCGGCGAAATAATAAGATTTCTACTACTAAATATATGTATAAAATATATAGAGACTCGAAACTTAGGCTTTCGCGGTCATTTCCACACAATGTGGTTATTTATGAGTATTACTACTTTTGATTACCATCCGGAAACCAAGAGTAGTGATTACTCATAAAGTCATAAGGTCATACCTAGTCATAACCAACTAGAGACTCGTTGAAACAAATATTTCCTCGCGTCGATAAAATTTTACGCAAGTCAACACGGAGAAAAATAATTAGATTAAAATGACAAAAAGTATCTAGTTAAATGAGTTTAGTTATTTTAACTAGAATACTGGCCAGTTGAACCAAACATTCAGTTATTCTAACAAAAAAGTGATCAGTTTAACCAAACACACAGATGGCGGATTCATATTTCACCAAGCAGTTTGGTCACTGTCTCCAAGATTTTGGGTTAAATTGACCAAATTATTTTTCTCAGTAAACGAATCACTCGAAATACCGAATTCCCCTCGAAACTATTTCGAGGTCAAAGTTCGAGTCTTCCGCGAAGCACCACCACCCTTCTCGTCGCGGGGGTGCACACCTCGCATGCACGCGTCCACCCGATAATTGGCGGAGGCTACCCCGCACTTAAAACGTTACTTCGCGCATACACCGCGCGTGATAGCCCGCGCCGCATTACGGAATCAATTTGTTAAATGGATAGGAGAGAGCGAGAGACTGTGACAGAGTGGCGGTGAAAACAACAAACGAGAGGGAGAAAGAGCGTGAGGAAGAGGTAGCGTGTGGCCGCGCCCTGATCTCACGCATGCGATGACTCGTGCATATTAAAAAAAAAAGAGAGAGAGAACAAACAAATGCGTGTGCAGTTTCGCGAGCGAAGCATCATCGTGAGTGCGTGCCCCTCGTCGGACCGCCCCGCGACACCGATATCTGATTTACGGGGTCAATCGAGCACAGCGGACCTCGCGTGGCTTGCTAATCATCCGCGATTGACGCGCCCTTTAATACCCTGCGCTGACGAGAGAAATGCGCGCGCGCATATAAACTGTTATACTCAATTTTGATAACTAATTAAGGATGGCGATCATTCTCGTATAACTAGAAATTCTGTGTTGGAATCGGTCCATCCATTTTTGTATGTTGCGTTAATTTAATATTCTTTGTATTAACCCGCTGAGGGCCACTCCTTATACGGTAGTCTCCTTACATAGCGTGATTATGAAAATGAATGTATATTACTTCGTAATTATGAAAATTAATATATTTCCTTGTGAAATTTCCCTTGTAAATTTCATAAATGGAGTAGGTATATTAATTTTCAAAATCACGCGTATTGGATAAAAGCTAGACATAATTATATTAAAAATCTCATCGAAATTTTTTTTTACAGTGTGGCCAACGAGATACGAAATCGTATGAAGGATGCAACAGATATCGAGATAACGAAGGCTTGCGAGGGTTTCTAGTTGGGATGCATTTTCTGTCATCTCGAAATGGGTGCAATGCAAATCTTTTTTACCGAAAGAGGAAAGGAGATTTTAGAACTTGAATTTCATACGCATGCATATCTGGTATACCACGATAATACTAACATGAGTTTTCCTTGGCAACGCCTCGGACAAGGACGACTCTCATCGGGTGGTGGAATAACTTAATCCCGCGCACGACATATTGTAACGCGATAATGCTAAACGCGAGTGGCACCCCGCGGATCCAGTCCGACGGCATGAATATGCAGTGAATATCATTTCATTGCTGGATTATAAATATGTCCCGCGACACTTGTCCCTGACACGTGCGGGATATCTATACGCTACTTGCAGCGGATAGAAATATTTATTATGCTATTAATGCATTTGACTCATAACGGGTGACTCTCATTGGATTCCGAGCGATTTTAAATTCTGCGAGAATAATTGATTCGACGCATCTGCACTAAGAGAAATAATTGCTGGTGTAAAAAAATGTGTCTTGAAGAAGGAACACATTATCTTAAAAATTTTTAAGAATACAGATTTTTGTTCGCGAAGAATATAATATATATTCTTGATTTAAGAATACCTTCGTTGAAACGAGAAATTCTTTCTGCAGGAAAAAAATAATTGCTCGAGTCTATAAAATATTTCCTTGCACGAAGAAAATCATAGCTTGACCCGAGTCGAAATTGTACCCCTACTTTGATGCTTTTAATACTTCATTCGGCCTACCATTGATCTGCTCAGCCTAAAAGCTCCTATTTTGAACCTAAGATTGGTGAAATGTTCACTAACGGACCATTAGGCTTAACATAGGGTTTCAAAATAATAGAAAATCGACATACTACAAGCCTAAAAAAGTAGGTCTAAAATTTCGACTCGGGGATCCTGGAATTATATCACGTTCCCGATTGAAGAAAACATTTTTTGACACCAACAATTATTTTTCTCAGTGTACCACATGATGCACCGAGATAAAATTCTCAGATCGAAATGAGGATCCTAAGAAAATAAGGATTTCCCTAAGGCGGAATATTATTCGTCTCGGGTAAACAAATATTTGGCCGGCGAATGCATTACTTATTTCAATCAAAGATTTTTGTATCCCTGCGTGACGTGGCCCGAATAATCCGGGGAAAAGAAAAAAATTAATCGTCGCATAAATTCGGTCGCTCGTCGCCGCGTTTTATAGCTGGTTATTCGGCCGGAAAATAAAAGTCAGTCAAAGGCGAGTATTTGCTCGTAAAGTGTCGCTAAAAATAACGCGTTATTAATAGCGGAGCCACGACGAATCCGTCCGGGGAACAGGACCGATCGATTCCGCATCACGAAGATTTATCTCGACGTTCGACAAAAACGAAATCACGCGCCGCGGTTCGGAATAATAACGTCCGATAATTCAATCAATTCGAACATTCGACATCCCCGGTAAGAGCGCCGAAACGGATAAAAATTGCAATGAGGATCGTCACACGCGTGACACTGGATATTCCCGAGGAGTCTTCGGGTTTCCTGCGATTTTTCAAAACCACCAGTCGTAATATGAATAAGCTAATTAACGCGCGACGCGTCGCGCAGCCGAGACGGCTCGTTAATGATCGGAGTTAATAACGCGATAAAGACGCCGTTCTTACGGGACTGTGACTTGTGTCAACTGATTTTAAGATGACCACCGGATGACGTCGGGGATTTTTAAATGTCACCGGCGCCGAAATGAAATTGAATATCTTGGGAGAGATCCGTTATCTCTCGTTATTACGAATAAAAATATCACTCTCACCCGCGCGCATCCTTCACCTTTCCTCTCCTTGTCCATCCTTTCGCGGATCCCCTTTCACTTCTCGCGACTGATCGAAAATCTCAGGGACGGTCGTGAGAATTTGGAAACTCGTGAACGTTCCCCGCAGCACGTGCGATGGACCCTCATCCTCTTTTTCTCCTCTTATTTTTCCGTAGATCCTTCGCTTTCAAAATCCTAGGGGGAAAAGTTCTATGTATTTTGTATATGGCCCGTATGTGGATTTTGTCATATATGAATTACACTGTAAAGAAATTGTATATAAAGCTTTTATCCAATAGGTGATTATGAAATTTAATATACTCCGTTATGAAGTTTGTAAAGGAAATTTCATGAGAAAGAACATTAGGTACTTTTCATAATTACGGAGTATATTAATTTCCATAATCTCACGTATTGGACAAAAGCTTTGTATAAAAGTACATTAAAAATACAATTTTCTTTACAGTGTATATATTCCTTCTATATTAACCATAGAACAATTCCTTACTTTGAAATTCTCGTAAGTGCAATTTTTGCCAAAAAGGCCATTTATAGCTTACTGCGTTAAGGTTTAAAATCTGAACACAGTAAGCTATAAATGGCATTTTTGTCAAAAATTGCACTTACGAGGTTTTCAAAGTAAGGTATCGATAAGGACTACGTTTAGAATGTTCGTATAATTCATACGTAGTCCGTATATGGTTGATATAGAAATCATATATGACCACATCCACACATGGATCATATATAAAATATATAGAACTTTTCCGCCTGGGATGCCCTTCCACTTCGAAATCCCCCTCTACTATCGTGCGTCTAGAAAAGTCTCGCGAGGTCCGTAAAGAGCCGGGCGACGACGTTCACCGGATAGGCGCAAAGTCGGTCACGATTTCCCGCGAGCCGCAGCGCGCCCCGCTGCAGCTGCGATAATAACCGCGCGCGGCACGGCTCCGAGAGGCTTTGCCGCGAGTTAATGTCAAAGCCACACGACGGCGATCCAACATCGGACGGCTCGTGGTAGACACAAATTAGCGCGCGGCAACACCCCCGCGAACGCGACGGTCTCCTTTCCCGTTGTTTACGAGCGGCCGTGGCAAATGTCGTATCTAATGGCCGAAGCATTAGCCGCGCCGGGATAGCGAGCCGGAGCGCGGCTCCGTTTTCCCGGCGTTTTTGCACTAATTTACATCCCACGTGGGTTGCATGTGCGCGTGGTACCATCGCGCGTTCGTCTCGTTGAGTGACGCGTCGACAACGAGGCGATATCGTTGGCTGAGATGGACGTCGAATCGATCTTCTGGATATCTGCGCCTCCCCCTTGTCCGGGGTGATCGACGGCAGCTTCCGGTTTAAACTTTCGTTGCCTCGATGCAGGTGAATAAGTATTTCGCGGCTCAACGCTCCGGGCGGAAAAGTTCTTTAGAATTTGTATATGATCTATACGTGGATTTTTGGTTACATATATGAATTATATGTTATATATGATTTCTACATCAAACACACACTGTGTATTGGGATTTTTTAATGTTTGTATAATCTACATATTGTCCTTATATGGTTAATATATTATAGAAATCATATATAATCCATAAGTATGTGACCAAATCCACATATGGATCATATACAAAATATATAGAACTTTTTCGTCAGGCCCGAGTTAACGAGGCTTTCGATTATTATAACGAGGTAACGAAAAGGTAGACCGGATGTTATGGGTACACAGTAGACGAAGAATATTTGTAAGAATTGTGTAAAATAACAGACCTCACGGTATTCTACTCGCGTTCCGAGACCTCCCTCTGATAACGATGGAAGTGGACCACAAAGACGGATGGTAAATACTAACTTTCTTCTGATAACGATGAACGTGTACCACGAAGATGGACGACGCAGCAGAGAGTAAATGGTAATCCCAATAATTTGTTTTTGTTTCTTTTTTTATATATCCGGATTCACTATTTATTATCGCACCACCCTCTGATAACGGTAAATGTGGACGACGAAGATGGACTAGCACAGCAGAAAGCGGGTGAAATCCGAATCATTTGACACTTTCCATAATCGGGTTCACTCCTTATCATCGCATCACCCTCTGGTAACGACGGAAGTGGACCACGAAGACGGACGGATATGACAGAAAGGTATAATCATAATAATTTTAATTCCTCTATAAAACCAAGTTCATTCGGAAGTGAATTATGAAGACGGACGAAGACGACGGAAAGCAGGTGTAATCCCAATAATTGTGTTATTTCCATAACACAAGATACACTGCTTAGCACTGCACCTGCACTTTCGTGAACAACCACCGTCACCGCACTTCCAATGCACTAACTTCGTATTCATAATCAGCACGTGACAGTTGGAGCGATTACTCCTAAGCACGTCCGCCTATATCGGAGTCGATAACTATACTGTGGGCTCGAGTCGAACGTCCTGCGCAAAAACTCGAGTAGCGAGCCTCGTGACTAATATTTTGAGTTTACCGTGGCGCTGGTCCGCAGACAGGGAATCGAGTGACTCGGTGGTTTAAATGACCTATCTCTATCCGTAGTAAGTGATATAGAAATGTTACTACACATATATACATTGAAAAAATAACAGTCGATTTAAACAAAATCCTGGAGACGACCAAACCGTTTCAGAGTGGCTATAGAAACTTGATTATAGAAATACGTTTACTTCGATCAAGTAAATTTTTCCTCAGAGTGTAGATATATGACTCAACTGACCAGTATTTTGATTAGAATAACTAAACGTATTTAACTCGATGCGTTTTGTCATTTTAACCTAATTATCTTTCTCAATGCAGATGCAATACGAGTGAAATATTAACGTCTACTATTTCCTTTCGCATAACACATTAAATATCCATCTCGATAGCGCAATTATCTCGCTTGCAAGAACGTTTCAATCTCGTTCTCACTAAATCGCGTTAAATTCATCGTCTCTCTCCGCACACTCGATTCTACACGAAGAAACTTTATCGCGGGCTCGTCCATCAGTAATCTCAATAAACGCGAGCAACGATAAGGGGTTACGAAGATCTCCCGAGCGGAGGCATTCCACGCGACCCACGTGGATCGGCGTGAAATCGACGCGGCGCGCGCGCGCGGTCCTCGTCCCCGGAAGCGCGAAAATAAAGCCCCTCTGGAAACGCTCTATTACGCCGAGAATCCGCGGTAATGCCCCGTGTAATTCCACGGGAACGAGACGAGGCCGGTAATCATTCCTCGCGCGGGAAGAGCGCGAGAGCGGCGAGCGCGCGAGGGGGTTCGTCGGGCGCGGAGGGAGAGCGCGTCGGGACGAGGGGGTTGGGGGTTACGGCGAATTGCAGGAAACAGAGGCACAAATTAATAATAGGTGCTCCTTCGGCACCTGGCTCGGGGGCAGTTTCGTTGCCGCGCGGAGAGCGCGCCGTGTAATGGCGAGGGTAATACGGCATGATTGCCCGTTTCGTGCGGTGCCGCGGTGGAAACACACGTTGCGCCGACAAATGACACGATTCGCGATCTTTCCGCCGCGCGGATCCGCATTGCCGGCCCGCGGGGCGATGCGCGTCGGGCGGTGGAGGGGGAGAGAGAGAGAGAGAGAGGGTGCGAATTTCAAGATCGCTCGCGGGGAGCGAGGTACGGAAGCGAAAGTAGGAGAGGAGGAGTGGGAGGAAGAGTCGTGTTGCCGGCGCGATGCTGCGGGGGGATATGAACTCCGTAGCGCGCTGGATATCGGACTGCGGGGGGAAGAAATGGATGAGAGGAAGAAGAAAAAAAAAGAGAAGAAGGGAAACGGCGGAGCGAAGGAGCAGAAGGAGATGAAGAAGCGAATGATGAAGAGTAAAACGAAGAAAGGGAAGAGACGACGACGACGACGAGAGAGAGAGAGAGAGAGAGAGAGAGAGAGAGAGAAAGAGAGAGAGAGAGACTCGGAAGGAGGATCAGCCTGAAGGCTGCAGCCGTGTACACCGCGGGGATCCGCTCTGGTGCTGCGCGAAAGACGAGGAATCACAGGAATTATGCTATATTGCCGGCATGCGAACGGGTAATCGCGCCGTAATAGCAAGCATTTCCTTTCCCCGTGCCGTAACAACATTGCGATATCGTAAAGGCAAACAGAGCGGCGCATCGTATAACGTTCCCGGTTGCTCGTTAGGCCGCGTGGCGTGTTCGGCCCGAGGCGTTTTTGGCGTTTAAATGCCGTTAATGGAGCCCACCACGTTTCGCCCGGCAGCGGGGCGACGACGCGACGCCACGAAAGTTCACGGCCTCGCGAGAGAGTTACTCTCTGGGTTATTGTCACTGCCGCGAGTGGTCGAGCGCTTAATTACGAGCGCAGTGACGCGGTCGTATGCACTGAGAAAAATGGAACGTTGTGGGTGTGATACGATTCTGCTATCTTTCAGAATGTCGTAGGGCAACTATTGCGATCGGTACACGGAGAAAAATATTCGTCAAGAATTATATTATATCCTCGTGTTAGCGATCCAAAATTTAAGAATAATTTTATCAGTATCCATTTATCTCAATATAGGATGAACCGAGATTATTTAAACAGCTAGAGTTGGTTTTTTTGGGAGTGGCTTCCTTCGCGAAAATATCCATAGCATTGCTGCGATGCGCGTAATACAGTGACTGTTCTTATGATATCGAACGCTATTTTGACGTCCGAATAAAATTTGTTAAAACGCATCCCAGAGCACCCGTGTAAATTCCCCGTGTAGCACCCTTCGTTGGTTACCTGTTCCTAATCAGGAGAAGAGTGGAGTGAAATAAAACGCTAAAGTTAACCCTCTTTTATTACACCAAAGAATAATGCCTTATACCAGAGTGGCCTCAAAATTTGCCTCGTTACACCCCACTCTCCCCTGCTGCCAGCACACGAGACTCCCAAATAATAAAACACCACCTGTGATATCATCATGAGAAGTAACGCAAGACCCGATATCCGGAAAGTAAATCTCGTCAAACTAAATTCCCATCAAGTCACGCTACATTACAGCCGTACGTACTCGCATACGAGTACTTACATAGATGCGAGGAGCCCCATTTCGACATTCAAACGTCGCGTTTCTTGCACTCGATCCTCGATGCGTTTCCCCGGCCGTTCTTTACGCGTCGTATTTCTCGCGCGCGTTGCACGCTGCACTTCTTGCGCCCAAACACCCAGTAGACGACGACGAGTTACTACGACTGCAACGATAACCCGAACTCTATCGCGTTCCCCCACCCCGTAATCCGTCTCGCGTTACCGCGCCGCGTTATTACCCTCCGACTGCAGCGAGACATACGCAACGACTCGTCTGTACCGCGCGCGTACTTCCTGGATTTACCGCGCGTCTCTCCCCGCATCGACGAGCGACGCACGCGGAAATGCGGAACGCGCTATCGCTCGCCGCTCGAAGATGCGCTATCCTGCGCCTCCTTAGCGCGATACGCGTACTCACGACTCCTCGAGTGTTCTCCACAAGTCATTTTTTCCAGCAGAGCCGCATCTGCACCGCGGAAGCTGCGAAATTCATTCCGGAGATAAGCGAAAAAACGCATCGGCTCCCCGTGGTACGCACGGCACGCGTAACACGGTAGGTATTTGACTAGAAAAAAATGTTCATATTTTTAAATTCAATTTGTAATCCGTATACGCATTCAATATCACGCGAAACAGAAAAAAAAATTATTATTCGCTGAGTTATAAATGCGATTCTCTCTGCTAAATTATGACGTCATCGAATAGCCGTGAAAGACGCGCTTATAATATGCCAAGAACCGAGTGCGAGAGAGATAGATTTACCGAACGCGCGCGATGACGAGTGCTGCACTTCTTAATATCGTTTTCCGGCTCAGATGAGGCCGAAAATGAAAAATGACAAAATACGGGGTAGATAATTTTGTTCAAATTTTTCGATTCGTCGATTTAAACAAATCAATCAACTACATACCCTATTCAGAGAGTCGCAAGCACAACCGCCGCGCGCGCTCGAAGTACCTACCGCGCGGACGCCGGTAAGTGGGTACCATTCTTCTCGGCTTTCACGAGAGGAACGCCAAATCGACTCGCGGCGCTATCGATCTTCCGGCACGGCCGCTCCGCCATAGGAGACAGGTGCGTGCGGCGTTTACCCTGCCGCGCGGACGGCATCGAGTCGCGGTGTATTAATGGGACGCGAAGCGCGCTCCTTCGGATCTATTGTTTCTCTCCGGTAAGTTTTCTGACTTCGCGCATGGCTTCCGCTCGCGTTATTTGAATATGCAACGCGAGATTTCACGGTGAATCTCTAGCTAGGTGTCCGCGTGGGTAGCGCAGGTGAATTTTTTTGTAGGATATGTTCGGGGATAATAATTACTCTTATGTGGGGAATAATCCTATATCTCGTCCGTCGCGGTGAAACGTAAAATAGACACGTGCAGCCGCCGATGACTCGTCACGAAATGGTTTTATAACGTTGATCGATCTACGTCGATGCTCCGGAATGATTTTTCCTGGTTCACTTTAAAAAATTTTGGGAGAAATATCAGGGCGCTGCGGAGTATTTAGCGTTCGAGTAATTCTTCAATCGAGGAATTCGAAGAAGCATTTACGTGAGAAAAAGTAATTACGTGTTTTACACTTTATACACTGGATGAACATGTGACATTGCCCAACGATGCTATAAGTGTCCCAATTCCTAACCAGTTAAGCCTAATTCTTAATCACTTATATATTTAGTTCTATTAATAAAAGTATAACATTGATGTGCCTTCAATTAATAGAGAAATATGTACCTAAGTAATAAGAGTTAATAAAGATATTCATGTGAATAGTCCATGATAAGGTAATCAAGAAATATTTGAGGATTTAGTTACGAATTGGGACATGATTAGGAATTGAGACATTCACCTCACCATCATTATAGTATCGATACTCTACACTGAGAAAAATAATTCGTTTAAAATAACGAAATGCATGTGGCAATGAGTTTAGTTATCCTAACTAAAATACTAGTACTAATTATAATACTTGAATCATTTAGATATCTTAACTAATTAAGTACACGTCTAGTTATTCTAACAAGAAAATGGCCTGTTTAACCAACACAGATAGAGGATCTATATTTCACTAAACAGTTTGTTGATGGTCCCCAGGATTTTTATTAAATTGACCGGGTTAATTTTCTGAGTGTAGATCAGTCTTTTCCAAAGTCTCCATATTTTTCTGAGGGTAGGTACTCAATTACCTCACATATGCATATGTACGTACACTGAGAAAAATAATTAGGTTAAAATAACAAAACGAACTTAATTGAATGCATTTAGTTATTCTAACTAAAATGCTAGTCAGTTGAACCAAATATTTAGTTACTCCAACCAAACTCTTGATTATCCTAACCAAAAATTGGTAAATTTAACCAAACAGACAGAGAGAATCCATATTTCACCAAATGATTTGGTCATCGTCTCCAAGATTTTGGTTAAACTGATCAAATTATTTCTCTCAGTGTCCATCTAAAACCAGCCAAAACACGTGGAAAAAAGCACGAGGATAATTTTTTCTCCCTTTTCCAATATACATATACGCGTGTTTTCGTACGTACGTGTGCGTACATCTCCGCTGATGCATCCGCAAAAGCAACGCCCCGCCCCCGAGGAGATACGTACGAGAAAACTCAAGACATTAAATTCAACAAAGTTGCACCAACGTATAAAGTACTAACGCGCATCTCGTATCCTCTCGCGCCGGTATCTCTTATCGAGCTCTCTTTCCTCCTCTTCCTTCCATCCGAGTTTCGCGAAGAATATCGCGCTTCATATTTCAGAACGCATTCAACGTTATCCCGAAGCGCGAGCGCTTTACAGCTCGTTCAACGCGCGCATAACGATCGCTCTCGCTCGGGTGCTGCGAAATTTGCAGCGATAGCGCGCGCGCTATATATCGAACGCAACTAGGTTTTTACGTACACAGAACAATTTCGATTTCGCGCTCACGCCGAGTTGAACAGAAATTGCGGAGCCGCGGTGCGTATCGCTCGAATGTACAGCTTGATAGCATCGCCCCGCCGCGCGACATTCTACCACGTTCCATTTTTCCATTAGGAGCGGCAGCCACGCGCGACAGCGTCTTACGGGAGTTTCGGCCCCGCGCCGCGGACGCCCCGACTGCATCGAGTGGCGCGGCGGCGGTTTCTTTTCGTGGTGAAAGGCGGTAAGAAAGACGTTTCTTCCTCGTATTTCCAGGTGACGTCTTTCTCAGCCGGGGCCCCGCGCCGCTCGATTGTCCCATCGCTCCGAACAAGAAGCGACACCCGCGCGCCGCCTCTCCTCGCGCGCTCTTTTATTCGACGGACGCACGCGGCTCTCTACTGGCCCGTGGACGCGCGCGTCCGTTGGTGTAAACTGGGCGCGCTCTCTAAGTGAATCGGCCGTGTCGTTCGGGGAAGAACGCGCGAGACTTCGTCGAATCGATCGTTTATGGGGTGGGGGAGAGCGAGGTAGGTTGCGATAAATTTGATATTTCATTTTGTTTCTGTTTTATTGAAATGAAAATTAGTTTTCGAGAGTTATGTAACGTACCTAGTTTAACGTGTTGGGAATAAAGCTGTGGAACAAAATCTAAGTTATTTAATAAATTAACGGAGTTACAAGGGAGACCGGGGATAACGATTCTTTGGAGTAAAATGATCGCCTGTGATTTTGGAGTGAATAATGACGAAAACTATCGGATCGGTACGACAATATGTTCCTGGTATAGTTCTCGAATAACTTATGTAGGTGGCGTCCGCTAAAACATATTCGTCGTTTAACGATTCCATAAAATTAATTTGTTGATAACCTGATGTAAGTGATCTGTTTGTTTCATTCTATTATTTAACTGTACTGCAATCTCATCATTCAGTGATATTGTGAATAAACTGTAAACATCAGTTTTCATGTTTATGGACTAACCAAAAAAAAAAAACTTATTCCGACGAAGCAAATTTTTGTTCTCACAGTAACCAAATTTACCATCTCGAGTCTTGAAAGCATGAGTTCACATAGCAGTTAACGCGTACAGCGTTCCTTCGAGATGCTCGCTCAATGTGACCGGTAAGTACTCGACTTTTTTATTTACGACAATGTGTGATACGAGTTTCCGGATAAGAGCGGCGTCAAAAGTCCGTTTCGAGGGTTCGAAACGTTAACGTCGTCACCCGTGACGACGCACGGAGGAGGAGGACTCGTCACTTATCGTGGGCGGGCCTCTGTAATCGGCGGGTGAAACTAGAGCGTGAAAGCGTATAAGAGGCGTAACTATCTTTATAGTACGGTAAGAACTCGCTCTCGCGTTATCGCGATTCGACCGGGAGTCTGTGACTGCAGCAGCCGCGCTGTAGGACCGAGGGATTCTTTCTCAAAGTTTTCTCGTGGATATTTCCAGTGTTTGGACCTCGGTTGCGTGATATCCTGTGTTATTCTATTAAATATAGAATATGGCATTATTTTTTGTATTAACTTTTAAGAAATATATTCACTCTTACTCCGAGGCACACTAGTTTAGTAGACGTGGTTGCTATCCCAGAGACATAAATTAATATACGAGAGCCGCGGAAAAAGACATCGCCTAGAAACAGAGAAGAAGAGAAAGAAACGTCCTTCCGCGTTGCCTTTCACCGCGAAAAGCGACTAGGTACCTACCTACTACCGGGCGCGTATAGCGGAACGCGACATACTCGTCGTCCGCGTTCCAGCATCGTCGTCCGCCACCGCCAACAACTGCAACAACGGCCGCCGCGAAGGCGCACCGTTCGTCCGTGTCCGCTTCGTAGAAAACTCACGAAAAGGCCGCGGGAAAGGGTTAACCGGAACGCGAACATCGTCGGGCCACATGGCGGTATTTCCGTCGCCCGCAAACGTTATCTTCGTCCGATGCAGAAACGACGAAGGAGTCACGAAAAAGTGGATTAGTAATTTTTACAATGAATCCCAGTAACAGGGCTGCTCGACGTGAAACGTTGAATTTTTTAACAGACACAGCGTACTCTTTACAGTTAATAACAGTAAAACCCCGCTAAACCCCGACACATACGTATTAACGGGAGATTTGTAAATTCAACCGTATAAACTGATATTTATATTATTAAAAACTGTGTAAAGAGTACGCTGTGGTCTATTAAAAACTCCAATGTTTCACCTCGATGAGCCTCGTTATTGCACTGAGAAAAATGACTTGGTCAATTTAATAAAAATTCTGGAGATGACCAAACCATTTAGTGAAATATGAATCCTCCATCTGTGCTTGGTTTGATCGACTAATTTTTGGTTAGAATAACTAAACGTTTAGTTGGAATAATTAAACACTTGGTTATAGGTAACTAAATATTTGATTCAACTGATCAGTATATTTTGGTTAGAATAACTAAACGCGTTTAACCAAACGCATTTTGTCACTTTAATCTAATAATTTTGTTCAGCGTGGAATACTTGTAAAAATTCATACACTCTCTCTGAGGAGAATAATTAGATAAAATAACAAAACGCATCTAGTTTGACGTATTTAGTTATTCTAACCAAAATACTGGTCAGTCGAGCCAAATATTCAGTTATTCTAATCAAATATTTAGTTATCCAACCAAACATCTAATTATTCTAACCAGAAATTGGTCAATTTAATAAAACACAGATGGAGGATCCATATTTCACCAAACAGTTTGGTCGTCATTTCCAGGATTTCGGTTAAATTGACCAAGTTATTTTTCTCAGTGTAAGTTTTCCCATGATTTTTTATTAATCCTCTTTCTCCATGTGGAGAGCGAAGGACAGGCAAAGACGGAAGAGAAATGCGTCAAAGAGGGCCGCTCTGTCAGAGGCTTAATCCAACGCGGTGATAGCGCGCGCCCTCAGGTATACCTATCGCGATGCGGTCGCGAAGACTTCGCGTGGGGTGCGCCGACAATGTGACATGCAATATGGTAATCACCGCCGGCGCGGCAGCCCGCGGGGCTCGGGATGCCGCGGCGTACGTCGCGCGTCGGTCAGCCGAGCGCGCGCGCGCGCGCGCCAGCCTCTGAATAGACTTCCAGGTACCCCAGAAAAGGAAGTAAGACAGGCCAACGACGTGCGTCTGCATTCTGAGCCGTCCCCGGTGGCGCTCGCTGTGCTACTCGGTCGCGTCTCGCATGAATCATCCGATTTTTCTCTCCCCCCCCCCCCCCTCTCACGATTCGCCGATCGAACGGCGCAGTTTGGCGCGGTGGATGCGATAAACCGTTCTCCCTCGGCGGCTCGACGAGGAGGACGACATCGGCGTCCGATCGAGATGATCGGTGTCGACCACCTTCGAACGACAGTCGTTCCCTCCGCGGCTCCTCCCGACTGACGTACAGCATCCGACGCATCCCGTCCGCGCGACTGAAGTACGACTCGATCCGCTATGGGACGCTATATACGGTTTCTCTCCGCGAGTTTCTTCGGGTGAGTCGACTCTATAGACTTATTGTTAGTGTCGGCTACAGTTAGGTTTTACTTTTTAGTACGAAGGTGCAGGAATAACTGCGGAAAAGTACCATCCCTGAATCGTGACAACAGGGCTGGTTAGGAATAAATCCTTAAGCCGTCGTTATTATACATTTAAGTATATTTTCTGAATAAAAAAAGGGAGTTTCTTCGGGTTCTCGCTGACGAAGGTTACGCTATGCATGAACGGTGCGCTTCTTCGGGGCGATTTTTAATTGTTGACCGTTTCGCCCGAGAAGATAAGACGTCGACGATCGCGCGATATAACCGCGCGCGCGCGTTGAAATTATTTTATCATTCCGAGGCAAAAAAAACAAAAGTACCGCCGCCACCGCGATCGTCGCGATGCCCCGCATCCGCCGCAATCGACCGCTCGGGCCTCCGGCTTCGCGCGGCGGAGTCGTCGATTTTTTCCCGTCCGCGGCGCAGTAGCAATGTAGCTCCTTACGGCCGCCGAGAGAAGCGCGGCGCTGCGCGACGGTGGCGCTGAGAGGGCCGAACCGCTCCGCTGCAGGAGAGATCCGATCCATATCAATGCAATCACGACAGTACGAGATGAGCGGGCACCGAGCGACCGGTGACTGGCGTATTTTTGACCCTACAGCGATCCGATCCCGCGTTAATGTCGACACGACTGGAACAGCGGGGGCATTTGCAGATAGCGAGCCGCCAATTCCCTACTACCTGTTCTGCATACCCCGGCGGCGCGCATCTCGCATTGCCGCGGCGACTTGGCACGCGGTGCACGTCGGGTAAGCGTATAACCTGTCCGACGGCTGGGCTAGGAGCCGCGGCGGGTAGAGAAAAGGGCGCCCACGCGGAGAGTGTTCGCGGAGGGCGAGGAGGAGATGAGGGAGTACGAGGGAGGGAGGCAGGGAGGCGGGTATACGTAGCGGGCATGCCAATTAAGGGGGCAGACGTAGATGCGGTTGAAAACTACGAAGAATTCTATCTCGAGGTGGGCTTTCTACGAAAGTGTGGCCGGCGAAGAAGAATATGACTTTTAGAGACGATTCTTGTTTGTTAAAGTATACCCAGGATAGACTTGTGTGATCGTCACGACGTTCATACAAGCTGCAATAATTGATCGCTCTAAAGTTTACTTTTATTTTGTCGCGTGGGTTAAAAAAATAATTCTTCTTTAAAAGATTGTTCTGAGCTACGATGTTCTAATGTGATTTAAATTAATCGCTTTTTTTACTGTAGCAACATATTAGCGAAAAATGTACGACATATCGAATAAACGTTTAGCGTTTTATTTGTATTAATTTGAAATCGTTTAATAACACAAATATATATATGCTTGCTTAATGACTTTTTTTACAGCGAATCGTCGAGTTTCAACCGCATACGCGATAACATCGCGATGGAAATAAGCGCCTATATCACTCACGCGCGGGTTCTACAAACTATCGATTATAACCCCGCGATCGAGCGGACTCCGCGTCGGACGAAATAGAGGGGAGGCAAGCGCGACGCAGGTGGGTGGGACGTGACGCAGGGTGCAACGATCGATCGTCCGCATCGAATTCGGAACGAGGATCCAGCGGAGCGTTCGGGACCCGGTCGTAATGGCTCGATGTTCCCGTTAAGTAATTGCGGCCCCGATCCCGCGAAGAATGGGTTCTGGGAAGCGTGAGAGGGCGAAGGTGGAACCCTTATATACCGTCCCATCTAGCCGATCGTTTCGCGGTTGGGATCGGGAAGCGCGCGCGCGATTGGTGCACCGTAGGATGACGCGACGTTTGCCGTATATAGCTGCGGGACATTTTACGGCGCGGTTCGTCCCTCGCTCTCTCGGTCTTAGGCGTATCGCCCTCCCCGCGCGCGCGCGTGTGGGAATTTAGTTGGGAGCCTCACGAGAGGCCTCGCCGAGGCTGGCTCGATTTTAATTGGGTCATCATCGGGAAATCCATCTTGTCCCCGTTACGGGGGATGTACGGCTCCCCTGTACTTAACGCTGCACGGGACGGCCTCGTTAGGTTACGGCGATGGATTAATTTTAATTATCTCGCGCGATGCGGTCGTTGAGTGAGACTCGACGCTCGCGCTTCTTCGTTGGAAATCTTGTTTTTCGGCTGCCTTGCAAAACGGTAACTTCGTAATCCGATTGAGGATAGCTCCCGGGAAAGAATGATACAGGGTGGCTGCAAAAACTTGTTTACAGAATTCCTTGACTATTTCAGATCAAAGTTAGTAAATATTTCCTAGTATTTTTGTTCGTATTAGAAGTTTTGTGCGATCAAATCAATGAAGCTATAAATAATTGTAATACAGGAACATGGGGTGGTAAAAATATTTATACGCCAAGCACAACGTTGATCGTAGAAAACTGAAATTTAATCGGTGAGATACGCGTGCGCTTACTGCGTGCTGGAAGTATCTGAAGCAGCAGCGCAAACTTCATTGTGAAACGTATCAAAGTTGAAATTTCGAGAAATTAAATCGACTTTATTTATAATTTCCAATGAAAATAAAAAATTCCCTGACATTTCCCTGGCTTTTCCTTGACAGATCAAATTCCCTGACATTTCCCAATTCTCCCAGTTTTCCAGATCTGTAGCCACACTGTGATACCAGTAATTTTTACCGTATTTACGATAAAAGAGGTACACATGAGGGTTTTCGGATATTTTTACACACACAGTGTGGTACAGTAACTTTTCGGTTGAAAACATTGAATCGTTATAGCTTATACTAAAATGTATAATCAATACTATTACAGTTTCTGAGCAAAGATTGTTATTCAGCACGGCAGGAAAATTCGAAAACCCTTACATGTACCTCATTTATTGTAAATACAGTAAAATTTACTGTTATCAGTCTTCGAGTATAGGTGGCATTTCTTTTCTCTAGAATTCCTCACATAGAAAATTGAGTAGTAACGATAACTATACCAGAATAATAAATACCTAAGTGACACAGCTTTGACAATACCACATTAATTAATCTGCCGGACAGTGATGATTACTATTCTGCAGACTATTCAACGTAATATCGTCGAAGCTATCACCTACCTGCTATTCTGCCACAGTAATCGCAACCATTCAAATTTCCCGTGCTCTTCGATACAATTTGATGCCTCGATTTCATTGTCCCCGCTCGCGGATCTTATCTTCTCGCGATCGGCAGGTTCCCTCCACAGCGCGTTGCAACGTTATTACTATTAATTACGTATCGGATGTCACTAACGATGTCCCGCGGGAGAGCGAGACCGCTCCGACAGACGCCCGAGCAACCGATTAGCGTCCAATTTTCGTGCTCCGTGCGATATACCTAAGCAAACGATCCTTTTCCCGGAACGAGCGACCCATGACATCTCCACCTCCACCACCATCACCTCCTCCGACTTCCCTCGTCGTCCGATTACCGTCCGACGCGCCGCGGTCGTTGCTCAGGATCGGGACCCAGCTTTTTGGGCGTATCGCTTTTCACGCAAACAGTTCCGTACAATATTTGCCTTCCATTAATCCCGCTCTCGCGGTACTGGTGTCGCAAACCACTCGCGGTCCACTCGACTAGGTACCCCACCGCCTTCAAAAGTCCCGTCCGCTCGAGTCCGAGGCCCCGGTCGATGACTTTCGGGCGTTCGGAAGCGTCCGGCGTGGAACTCCTCTCTTCGTGGTATTTCGAGTGGCACCACTCGACGCGAGGAGTTTCGACCGTGTCGCGCTGGTGCCTCTGGCCGAGCGGGAGGCGTTACGACATTTCATTCGCTCGCAGCGTTCAACGAAGAACTCTTCTGCGTATCTCTGCGCGCGTAACTGCGATAGAAGTACACTGAAAGAAATAAATGCGGTTGTGACAACTATTTTGGACTCAACTGCTCGAGTTTGGTAATTAGCATAAGTTTCTATAGCTGTAGCTATTTTTAGCTATCGAAACAAAAGAATTGTTGCGATAACTATGTGAAACTGGTGCTGATTAGAAAATTGGAGTCCAAAATATTTAGTTGTCACGGCTACTTTTCCTTCTCAGCGTATAGATATAGGGTAAAACGGGGTGAGTTGGCGCAGGAAGTTGGTCCCTCGTTTCTACGGAAAGTAATGAAAATGAGGGACCGACCTTCCTGAGCAACTTCCTGCATTTCTACGAAAAGTAATAGAAATCGGAAGCGTCCGGCGTGGCTTCTCTTCGTGGTATTCGAGTGGCACCACTCGACGCGAGGCGTTTCGGTGCGTGTCGCGTCAGTACTCCTACCTGCAGGACAGGAGGCGTTACGACATTTCATTTGATCGCAGCGTTCAGCACTGAGAAAAAAAAAACCTGGCAAAATTAACAAAAATCTTGAAGATCATGACTAAACCGATTATTGAATATGGATTCTCCATCTGTTTGGTCTGACTGACCATTTTCTGGTTAGAATAACTGGACGTGTAGTTAGAATAACTAAATATTTGGTTAAACTCACTAGTATTTTGCTTAGAATAACTAAATTCGTTTAACTCCAGGTGTGATTCGACATTTTAACCAAGTTATTTTTCTCAGTGAACGAAAAACTCTTTTGCTTATTTCTGGGCTCATAACTGCGATAGAAGTACATAAAACGGGGTGTGTTGTCATAGGAAGTTGGCCCCTCGTTTCTACGGAAAGTAATGGAAACGAGGTGCCAACTTCCCACGCCACTTCCTACAACGAGAAAAATAATTAGGTTAAAATGACAAATCGCATCTGATTAAACACGTTCAGTCATTCAAACCAAAATACTGGTCAGTTGATAAATCGGTTCCACGAGCGCGCGCGGCTCATTAAGGCGCGTTTCACCGAAACGAAACGACCGTAAGTTCGTACAGCTTTAACGAGGTGTTTCGGGCACGACTCAAAAAGAACAATACGAACGCGGCTAATTAACGAGGTGTGCGTATAGGCGCGGTAACGCGACGATTCGTAGAATGGCCCGCGGGAAAGCCGAAACGGTATCGTCATCGATGCAAGCCGGTGCATCCTGCGTATACACCTCTTGTAGATGCACCTCGTCGTCGCGGCGCAACGTTGAGAACGCGCGGCGCTCGCCTTCGCCTCTCCCGCGACTATTCTCACGCCGCGGTAAAGGGTTTCGGCGGGGGTTGGGGGGGGGGGGGGGCGGCTCGTAAGACTGCGGTAGGAAGCTATGCGACGACTCGGATTCTGACTCCCTCGTCCCCCCTCCGCTTCGCCCAAGGGAGAGAGAGAGAGAAGGGCTATACTAATGAACACAAAACGTGTCAACAGCCGTGGGAAGACCGCGGAGTGAATGTCGCTCGGCGTGACGCTGTTTGTACGCTATCGAGAAGCGTCTGATAGGAGCGCGCGGCATTCTCGCTGCAGTTGCATATGGTTATAAGTAGTTATAAGGATCAATTTCCAAATTGACCTGAAAACAATTTTTACTTATTAGAATACACTGAAAGTAATAATTGCTAGTGTCAAAAAAATATGTCTTGAATCAAGAACATATTATGATCTTACAAATTTTTTAGAATAGAAATTCTTGGTCGAAGAATATTACATTATGAGCTGTTCGCTGCAACAACAACTCAAGTATGTTAAGTTTGTTATTAGAGAATTATCGATTTTTACGTTCAGCATCATATCAATTATATGCAGTACAAGTTACAGGCTTTTCAGAATTAACCGGAAACTCTGTAACTTATACTGCATGTAGTTGACATAACGCTGGACGTGGAAATTAATAAATACATATATAATAAAAGCTTAACTCGACTCAAGTTGTTGTTGCAGCGAACGGCTCGTATATTCTTGATTTAAGAGTACTTTCGTTGGAACGGAAAATTCTTTCTGCTCGAAAGAAGTAATTACTCGCGCCTACTAAACATTTTCTTGCGTGAAGAAAACCATAGGTTGATCCTGGAATTATATCACGTTTCTAATTGAAGGAAACATTTTTTTGGCCCGAGCAATTATTTCTCTCAGCGTAAAGCCAACTTTAACTATTCACGTACATAATTCTGTTTATCCCCATTAGGCCGCTACAATACACACTAAAAGCTTCAGAATTTGGCCTCTACAGATCTTACACATTGCCTTGCGGTCCCTATAGAGTTCCACTTCGTACGAAATCTGTTCAACGTTTCGGTAATCCTCGAGAGGAGCCCGTCGAAGTTCTTCAATATAAAGCAGTCACTCGCGCTAATTGTCCTTCCATAAATTCCTTTGAGGTTTCCTTAACGAGGCTGTGATCGTGGAAAAAATACTCCACATATCTTCCTAACGAGCGAAGAGCGAAGTATGTATTATACCCGAGAGCGCGGTCATCTCGCCTCTCATCCTCGACGTCTGCGATGAAAAAGTACTTCCCCTCGAACAACTTCGCGTGTTCCGTTCCCAACCACACGCGCGTACGCGCGACGACACTTATTCTGACGTCGCGTACAATGTACCACGCACCAGACGTGGGTACACCGCACTTCCTGCAACACCTATTTATCGTGCCTCGTTGCCTCGCGCGCGACGAGCACCTTTGACAGTGTATTCACCTTGTGGTTTATTTGTCGATGTAATTGCCATCGGGCGCGGCGTTCTCCACACCTGGCGCGGCTTACGAGCTGCACCTACCATCGGAGCGCAGCAGCACAAACGGCAGCACCATACGTATATGTGCTGCAGCCCGAGCTGCAGGCAAAGCCGAGACGCCTCGCGCTGCCTCAGCCCGCCGGCACGGCTTCCGGGTCAGCGGTCGCGCGGTACTCGAGGTTAACTCCACGCGAGGATCGCGCAAGAACCTCTCCTCGAGAATCTCGCGCGGCAAACCAGGACGTATAATAAGCGGCCGGTGCAGCAGGGCGCGTATATGTCACCGTCCAATCTCGGTGTAACGTTCGCGTTAGGGGCTATGTGCATAGCCAAAGAAATACACTGAGCCAGAAATTTGTTTGATCGAAATAAATGTGTTTTTGAATAGTAAGAGCACATTTATTCGATTAGAATGAATATCGATTAAACGTACAAATATTATTGATTTAATCGAATATTATTTGGATCAAGTCGGTATTCATTTGGATCGAATAAGTGTGCTCTCAGGATTATCGAAAAACACGTTTATTTGGATAAAGTAATTTTTTTTCTCAATGCACGGAACAGAAATAGGAACAACGCTTCACCTACGCTACTCATACACCAAAAGCATACGTGTGCGTAGCATATGTGAAGCGCTGTTCGTATTCCTATTCTCTGTACTGAGAAAAATAATTTGATCGATTTAACCAAAATCTTGGAGATGATGATCAAACTGTTTGGTGAAATATGGATCCTCTCCATCTGTTTGGTTAGACTGACCATTTTTGGTTAGAATAACTAAATATTTGGTTCGAATAAATACTTATTTGGTTCAACTGACCAGTATTCTGGTTTGAATAACTAAATGCGTTTAACCGGATGCGTTTTGTCATTTTAACCAATCTTTTTTTCTCGGTGTATTCGTTTGGTTGTGCATAGCCTGTTATCCTCCCTTTTGCTCCTTTCGCCCCGTTTTTCTACTTCGGATCGTCTTTCGCGCGTATCCCTGAAAAACGCGGCATTCGTTAAAACCGAATTATACTTACCAATAACGCATTTCGCAAATAGCATAAATAAAATGCAGCTTCATGAACTTTTTTCAGTTATTAACAGTTAATAAATGTAATTTCGAATATAGTGAAATAAATATTTCGCTGGGGCGAGAAAATATATGTTAATTATTAAAACGTTTGTATCATTAAAACGATTGCTTTGAAGGATCTAATTGTGTCAAATAAATATCGTAATAGTTAACAAATATTTAGAGTTAGTCGAGTAAATTTTTTAATTCGCCATATATTGAAAACATTTATTAATTACAAAAATCTGTTTTCTCGACGTATCTTTAACCCTAGAACTCATGACCGGGATGGACTTCCACCCCAAGTTGATCCCTGCCTTTTCAGACTCGCGGGTATTACAGGGGACTGCCAAATATGGAGTCATGCGTTCCAGAGAGGGTTAAGATTAATCTTCTTACCGCGCCACTACATTGTGCACTCGTATACACAGTGCACACGCAACGAATTCTGGGTAGGTACCTACACACTGTTAAAGAAATTTATAAACTTGCCATACATTTTCTATACAAAAGTATTATAAAATTGCAAGTCAAGCGTAGTAACGTGAATCGCTATGAATCATTTGTGATTTTCGAAAAGAGTTTTGAATTGTACAGTTTTTGCTGGAAATATGCCTCAATTTTGATAAAGTTTGAGTGGTTTTGTGGTAAATTTAAATCAAACCTGCAGTAAATTTAATTGTTTCAACCGCGTATAGTGATTCCAACGGATAAACTTGTATGATAAAAACTTGGTAAAAGTAACATGAAATTTACCGCAAAAACTCTTCACAGTTGTCAACCAAGCCACACGGCTACCGCGCGCGTTTCTCTGAGACCCGTGACGAGGAAGGCAACAAGTGTACGAGTATACGATGACGAAGACGATGCGACGGTCGCGGTAGTGCCCACCTACCCCGACCACAACATTTCTGATTCAGCCGTGCCGTGGGAAGAGGAAACGAATGCGCGCACTCTCCTCTCGCGTAGACCGCCGTCGCGCGACGACGACGCGTCTCTTCTACCGGTTCCACGGATTGTCCACCGCCGCTATTATCCTCCACCTCGTCGCCGTAGCCGCGCGTCCTCGTGACTCCGCGGAGCGCCCCGGGGAAGCTTTTGTAAACGGGGAACCGCTTGGCGCTCGCTCGAACAAAGGGCGAATTACCGAGTTATTTTATGTCTCTATAATGCATCGATAAGCGTGTATATCCAGACGCGGCCGGGCCGAGGTAACGGCCCCGTCCGCCGCGCGTCGAGAAGGGAAGAGGGAGAAGAAGCGCGCGCGCGCTGGTCCATTCAGCGACCGGAGCGGAGAACCTCGATTATTATCTTCCGGATCAAGATGACCCGCGGTTCTCGTGTACCGTAACGACCGGAGCGCGTCCCGCGGACGCGGCGCGACGGACAGGGGCGCGCTGCTGGATAAACCGCGCGGTTCTTTTGCTCGCCGCGAGCCGCGGGCGATTAATGCGCAAGCGGATGTAACGTTTGTCGAGTAGGTACACTGTTAGTGTTTTGTAAATTTGCAATACGACTGCAGTACAACAGTACTTTCAATTCACAAAACGAATTGTGAATTTACGATACGTATTGTGAATCTACAACACTCATCGTCATTTTTCTACTACCCATTCCTCATGGAATTTGTGTCTTCGCAACAGAATTTTCAATAATCTTAACACACTTTTGCGTTGGTAAGGCTTCCAACATATTTGTGGATTCATAACAGAAATTTTCAACAGTGCGCTGAGAGAAAAACGTTGACTAAATCGGCGGTTATAGGTGGGAAAAAATGCAGATTTAGTTACTCGGATTTATTAGTCGAAGCAACTGATTCTGCATTTTTCCGACCCATAAGCGCAGATTTAAATTGAATATCGTCGGCTAAATATGTTAACCTGCTAACTCACATGTAGTCAGATTTTCAGAAGCGAGAATAAAACTGTCTTGATCAATACAAAAGTTCTTATATGCGGCAACGAATTTTAACACAATAGAGTTGTCAGTATTTGTCTAACCTTTTTTTAAATAAAATGTATGTAAATTATTTAGTCTAGTCTAGCCATAAAGTTGCCGAGTATCAAAACATCTTAAAATCGTAAAATATGGAGTTAGCAGGTTAACACATTTAGCCGACGAGATATACCATTTTTCCTCTCGGTGTGTACTGCGATGAGAAATCGACCGGCGATCGCGTTCGAATATTTAATTAAACAGAAATTAAAATAACAATATAATTACGAGTTCGTGAACACATGACAATATCAATTTTTCTTCGCCTCCTTCTCTGAGCGCCGTGCGAGCACCGGCGATTTTTACATCGACGTACCCGCGTCACTTTCTTCGACACCCCGAACGAGCACCGCAGCTCGAGCGGACGAATGCGAGCGCGGCGTCGATGCATGTTGCGACACCGCGGCGTGGTGTTGCAAGACGTCGTAATGCCGTGTGGCTGCACGTTCACGTGTGTACATACGAGCACGTACCGGCCGTGTACGTACCATATGGACGCGCGTGTGTGCCCACCTACGGCCCGCATGCGACTTTAATACACCGCGGAGGGTCCGGTTCAGAAACCGATCGCGAAACGCGGTGCTGCTGTATTTTCCTATGTATCGCACGATATTTTGCTCTTGTCTCGATACACGAGGCTCGCAGGGATAAGTGTCGATAGACTATGCGAACGGCGGTTCGCCTTGCGTCGTTAGCTGCTGTCAATTTCATAGACTCTTCCTATCTTGACTCGCTATCCACGTGTAGAAAGGTACGAGGAGTCCGGATAAATCCCATTTCTATAGAGTGGTCTTACAATTAGTATGGCTCTGGCATGGGCTTATCACCGAGAGAAATAATTAGGTTAAAATGACAAAACGCATCTAGTTAAACGCGTTTAGTTATTCTAAACAAAATACTGGTCGGTTGAACCAAATATTTAGTTATTCCAACCAAAGAGTGGTCGGTTTAACCAAACAGATGGAGAATCCATATTTCACCAAACAGTCTCCAAGATTTTGACTAAATTGTCTAATTGTTTTTCTCAGTGTACCGAGAAAAATATTGAGGCTAAAATGATAAAAACGCACATAGTTAAACATTTTTAGTTATTCTAACTGAAATATTGGTATGTTGAACTAAATTTTTAGTTATTCTAACCAAAAATTCGTCAGTTTAACCAAACACACAAATGGAGGATCCATATTTCACTAAAACGTTTTGTCATTTCCAAAATTTTGGTTAAATTGACTAAACAATTTTTCTCAACGCGAAAGAGTTGCAATAGAAAAAGTAGGAAAGCTCGAGAATAGAGCTACTCGGGCCTCCAATGCACTTCTTTGCACAGATTTGTTAATTTGCACGCAGAAAAAAAAATCCATCGAATCTCTCGACCAAATGGCCCCCCGTCTTCTCAGTACGTATATAGACGCATATAGACGTAACCGCGTTCGTTCGGAGAAACGGCAGGCGACGAAGTTTATGGGGCTACCGAGTTCTCGCTCCCCGTGGAGAGAGAGGTGGTCGTCGGAGACGCGGAGCCACCTATGGTATATAAAATACCACGCACGGGTCGTGCGAGTACTCTCTCTCTCTCTCTCTCTCTCTCTCTCTCTTTCGCGGGGTATCCGTATTTCACGGGGCGTGTGCGTGCGCGCCTGTATCCCACACGTGTGCTGTTTATGCAGATAAGTTCATTAGATATGGAGACGCTGCGACAAAATCCTGAAATCGGTAAGCAATGCTGCGTTATACGCGTCCTCGATCCTCTGTAACTTATGCCGCGCCCTTTGCTTATTTCGAGTCAAATCCACGGCGGGGAATAAAGACGAGATCGACTGGGGAAAATCATGGATCGTCTCTCGAATTTCTCGCGACAATTTTTCCCTTAATTTCTCGTTGCTCCTCCGTCTTTCTCTTCCACCTCTTTACTATTTTTGTTTTCATTATACTTTCTTCGTTATTTGCACGATTTTTTAATATTTTTCACGGAGAAGAAGGATTAGTGAAAAATCATGGGAAAACCCATGAATTTTTACAATTATACCAGTAACAGAGCTCCTCGAGGTGAAACATTGAAGTCTTTAATAGACCACAGCGTACTTTTTACAGTTCGTAACAGTAGAAAAATCAGTTTATTGGTACGGTAAAACTTATCAATTTCCTCTTAATATGTGTCGGGTATTTTTGAGTTTATGCTGCAACGAGCTGTAAAAAGTACACCGTGTCTATTAAAAAATTCAATGTTTCATCTCGAGGAGCCCTGTTATTGAGATTCACTGTTAAAACTTACTAATCCTTTTTCTCCGCGTATTCGTATCTCGTCTCCCTTATCTATGATTCCCTCTTGGACGCTCTTGGAAAACATTTGTCTCGGAGCCAACGATATAAATGCATTTTCTTCTTCCCCTCCTCCCTTCTCTCATCACCCCCTCCCCAAAAACCATACACGCATCACAGCAGCTCGGAAAAAGATTCCGACGCGTCCGCGGCGAGTCGTGTCGGCCGTCGTTAATTCTACGGGCGCGCGCGCCCTTTTAATTTCGAAAAGTGTGATACCCGCCCCGGCCGCGGCGAGTGAAAAAAAGTTAATTACCCGCCGCCCCGATGCACGCGCGCGCGCGCGCGTTGTGTAAGAGAATTATGTTAATATACGCCGGACTCTCTTTCCTCGTAGCGCGCACGGTCACCCCTTCTGCGGGTAATTGAGGAGGGCGGTACCGGCGCGTGTATAAAGTTCCTTCTCCTTTTCCCTCCGGCTTTTTTTCCTTCCATATTACCCGGACTCGCCGCATCGACGGGTGGACAATGCGCCGCGCGCGCGCGCTGCGGTACGCTCGCTCCTTCCTTCTTCACCTCTCGCGCCACGTGTAATTATTAGCGGTCGACACAAAAAATCGTGAGGAGCGCAGGAGGACGATCCACGTTGAAATTTTTCACGGGCGGGGATATGCGTCGGCAAGGTGCGGCGCTACTCCCTGTTCGTTATCCGGGCGGAAAAGTTCGACATATTTTATGTACCTAGTGTAGAGCGAGGCGAATTGGATCGCAGGACGCGAATCGGATTATAGATCTATATTTCTTAAATCGTGGTGGAAATTTCGATTGTTCGTATTACTTCATTAGAGAGGAACGAAGTAATACACTGAAAACAATTATTAGGTTCAAATAACAAAACGCATATAGTTAAACGCATTCAGTTATTCTAACCGAATATTTAGTTAATCTAACCACAATTTGGTCAATTTAACTAAACAGATGAAGGATCCATATTTCACCAAACGATTTGGTCATCGTCGCCAGGATTTTGATTAAATTGAACAAGTTATTTTTCTCAGTGTACCAACGATCGAAATGCTCATTTTCAATACGATCTAAAAAATAGGGATCTGTGTGATCCAATTCTCCTTGCGAACCGGTTCGTTTTGTATCATAATGGCACAAGGCGATCGGCGGCGAAGAACAACGCGAACCGGTGCGAGCTACGCGTTCAACGGCGTACACGCGGAAGGTCGTTACGCGTCGCGACGACAGTTACACGCAAGGATAATTACAGTTTAAGCGACATATTGAAATGTACCCGACCCGACAGTCTAAGTACGCTGCGCTAACCCGCATCCCGGCGGTTACAGCGGCGTTCGCGTTGTTTAAACTGTAATTACCGTAAGTACAGCGAGAAGCGACGTCCTCGCGTTCGCACCATTAAAAATGCAACGCGGTCGAGTCTCCATTTCTCCGCGAGAAACGTGGGGTTGGGTACGTGTAACGGTGTCGCGCGTCGAGGGAAATACAGTTATTCGCATGTACATTTTTTTTAGAAAGGTCGTTTAAAAGTTAACGCGGAGAAGCGCTGGAAGCGAGGCGGTAGAAAAGATTTTAATCGCGAAAGAGTCACGAGCGAGCGAAAGATGCAGCTGCGATTCGTAATATTCGCGAGTAATACACGGTTAAAAAATTTGTACTGGGGAATAGGGTGCATCCATTTTTGTATGTTAAAATCAACAGATTCTTCGTGTTATATAATCCAACATTTTTGCATCAAAATCAACACAAAGAGTGTTAAAATCAATACGAGGAATGCTGACTTAGCGCGAAAAGTTGGTTGATTTTAATATGCAAAAATGAGCGGACCGATTCCAACACAAAATGTTCAACCTCATAAAATTATCCAAAATAAAAGGATATTGATATTAATAGCATTACATTCATTGCGCGACGTTTCCCTCCCTGTTTTATCTCTCGATTCGAGTCACACGCCAAAACGATTGACCTCGTATCATTTATCCCAAACGTATAAAAAATCCATCGATTTAAGCGACGGAATGAAACGATGAAAAAAAATGAAGAGTTCTCAACGAAAACGAGAAATAAAGAAATCGCAGGAAACGCACGCGATATTCCTCGAGCCTCTCTCGCTGATCCTCCCAGGATCTCCGCCAGACCCTCGCGCCACGCCATATCCGACATTTACCACTGCAGCGCGCGCGCGGTGCATATCGCTGCACGAGCGCGGTAGAGCGCTCCTGCTCCCGATCCGCGCGAACCGTCAAGGATTACACCCCGCGCGCGGGATCGCTCCGTGGCAGTAGGCTCCGCGGTTAGTCAACGGATTGCGCCAACGCCGGCGCGGCGGCACGTCTTCGAAGCAGGCTAACGAGCGGCGCGACGTTGCAAATATTTGAGGGAAATCGCGGCTAAACCTTTCACCCCGCCGACGACGATATACCCTTCACCCAATAAATCGAACTTCCATTAATACTGATTACACTCGACGCGCGTTGCGCGCCGCGATAGTAATGGCCCCGCGCGCTCTTCGGCGAGATACCATCTTTCCCCGAAGCGCATAAATTTCTGGATCCTATCGCGATCTCGCGTTCATTAGGCCATCGGTGCCGATAAAGTCATTAGGAGACACTCAATAAATACGCGAAACGACAGATAAATTCCGTATAACCGCCGCGCGATACGTTCACGCGGAATGTACTCTCTCTCTCTCTCGTGAAGATTTCTATGCCGATCGTGCCGTTAAATATTCTCATCTTTCGCGCGGCGTGCACGGCATCACGGTTACCCAGCTCGTGTAAGACGATCTATCTCCCGCTTTTTTTCTATACTGAGAAAAATAATTTGGTCAATTTAATCAAAATTTTGGAGTCGACGAAGAATACGTTTGGTGAAATATGAATTCTCCGTATGTTCGGTTAAAGTGACTACTTTTTGGTTAGGATAACTAAATATTCGGTTGAAATAACTAAATATTTGGTTATAATAATTGAATATTTAGTTCAACTGATCAAAATAACTAAACGCGTTTAACTAAATCCGTTTTGTCATTTGAACCTAATTATTTTTCTCAGCGTAATATATTGACGATTTTTCTCTTCCCCTCTTTCTCCGGGTTAGAAATTCCCCAGAGTGAAGAAATCGATTACGATTGCGCGAGAAAATAAGAAGGTATTGAAAATGACGTCTGATGTAATCGGTATCGCGAAGTGATCGGGGATATTGAAAGCGTAAGGCGTCCCTCGACGTGATCTTCTCGCGAGGAAGGATATTCCGTTGGGACTGCTTCGTTGAAGCTTGTAATTGATTTTTTGATATGAGGATATTTCTGCCGTACGGATAAAAAGAAACCAGCAATTTTTACTGTTTTATCCAGTTGTGCCGAAAATCGGGCTCATTCTTAAGAATTTTTAGACATACTAGTTTAACCAGATGTAATATCTGCACTGCAGAAATAACTTCGTCAATCTAACCAAAATCCTGAATACGATGACTAAACCATTTGACGCAATATGGATCCTCCATCTGTTTGATCAGACCACTTTTTGTATAGAATAACTAAACGTTTAGTTAGAATAATTAAACATTTAACTAGAATAACTCAAAATTTGGTTCAATTGGCCAGTATTTTTGTTAGAATAATTAAACGCATTCGACTAGATGCGTTTTGTCATTTTAACCAAATCATTTTTATTATTGTGTTTACACAGGAATTTCTATCGGCTGAGCTGTAGCTCATGCTAGTCAAACTGTATAATTCATACAGTTCTTTTTTCTCCGCAATACAGTTGTAAACAGTAAATAGAAAATTCCTCTGTACGAATTCTTGAAAATAAGCTCGAGCCTCTCAGCGCCACTGGGTGTGACAGTAAAAATCGTTGGTTTCTTTTTTTCCGTGGGGATTTCTCCTAATGCAATACTAAAACGTAGTTCGTGATAGGTCAGACTAGTGAGTATATCCATAGATGCGTTGTCCAGCTGTGACGTATCTCATGTAAAAAATTATCGAGGAATCCACGATACTCTCGGATTCGACTACGCGACGAATTCTATCGGCTCCGATTTTCGCCGCGGACTATCGCGATGATATAAACACCTCTTGTCCGCGGCACAAGGAACTATGACAAATCCGCTTAATTAAAGAACCCAAAATCATCGCGATATATCACAAAACGTCGCCGGTCACCCTGCTTAATTAATTCGAATCTCACACAAAAAAAAACATACTCGATAACCGAGACAAAATAGAGGATATAAAGAATATCTAACAGAGGCGCCTCTACCTTGCGAAACCCCGACATTCCGCGCAGTCGAGATCCACCTACAACTCCGCGCGTATATGTACCCGCGCGTTAATCGTAGAGGATTACGGAGGCGTGAGTCGTAAATTAAAAAAATATCCACCACTCCCCCCCCCCCCCCCCGCACGCCTCTATTAGCTCAGCCTCCCGAAATCGGATTTCCATTAATTTCGCGAGCCGCCCGGGGAGAGAGGAGCGATCCGATCGCAAGCAAAACCCGATTCCCGCGGCGCGATACGAGATTCCAGGACGACGTCGATCGCGAGATCGACCGGCGAACGAAAGAAGATCGAAATCACCATCGCCGCTGCCGCCGCGACGATGCTTTTTGCCCCGAGAACGTCCGTTGTGGTTCTCGAAGCTCCCTCTCGGCCTCCTCGCCGTCGACATTATTACGGTCACGTGGCACGCGAAGAGAATCCACGAGGCGCTTCTTGCCGCTGTGCGCCGTAGTGCTCGCGCGCGCGCGCGCGCGCGAGTGAGAGAGGCCGCGCGGCGGCGCGCGGAAGTTTTATCAAACTCCTTTATTCCGCGGACATTCATGAAACTTTACCGAAGCGGTGAGCGTAGCGCGCGGGAGCGGCAGGGCCGCCCGTTAAGGGCAGAGCCGGCTCTGCTGCGCGCAGCCAGAAATTTATCGTGCGCACGCGGTCAGGTGCGCGCGGGATCGCGCGCGCCAGGCCCTGGCGGAGCGCACCGCCGCGGAGCGGCCGGCAAAACAAAACTACTAGAGACGCTCCGCGAGCCATCTGCGGTTGGTACACGTGTGCGTCATACCTCGGTACGGCGGGGGAAAGGGAAAGAGAGGGGGAGAGGGAGGAGGGTAACTGCTCGCAGTCCTCTCGCTCCCCCCGCTAGATATCGCGTTCATACATTTTCATTCGGTCTTATGGCGCTCAAAGAAGAAGAACAAGAAGGAGAAGAAGAAGGAGTAGGAGGAGAGCGTAGCCTCTCCGCGCCGTATAAACACGGCGCATCCTAATAAGGACCGCGGCTTATCGCGAGTACTAATCGTAACCGGCCTTACTAGGGCAGGGAATAGACTCACCGCGCGCTGTACTGAATCGTTTCGAGTTGCGCGCCGGGGCTATTGAATTCGTTATCATTGCGGCTGGCGCGCGGGCAGTTCGGAGGGTTTCCGAGAGGAGGGTCGTTACGGTTTTGCGCCGTGGTTTGGTTGGGAGGAATCGTTTCGTTGGGTACACGGTTTGGCGCGACTTCTACGGGGTACTTTTTCATTCGGACGTGCTCATCGAAAACAGTTATTTGTGCAGCAAGGGCGCAAAGATATAAAGAGTTTTGTCGAGTAGGAAATGCCTGCAGTTCGTATGGCGTTAACGATCCTTATTGTGCCCATGCCACGAGTCCCATTTTCTCTGCTACTTGCAGTCAAAAGTTTGTGTTTTCATGCCTGTAGCTGTGCGTTAAAAAATGGAAAATTTGAGATCCGCATTGAGAGAGATAAATGCTGGTGCCAATAAAATAATTTCTTCAATCAAAAACATGATATAATCCTGGGATCAAGCCGTGATTTTCTTTATGTAAGAAATATTTGATAGGCTCGGAAAGTTTATTTGAATATGAACTTATTGGAAAGTTTATTAGTCACAAGTAGGAATTTTTTTCATATCGAGTGAAACAAATGTTTGCGTACACTGAGAAAAAAAATTTGGTTGAAAGATTTAGTCGGGTTGAACTAGTCGAAACTGCAATATATTCATTCAAGTTAAGGAAATCGTGTTTATTTCAATACTCGTTTATTCACAGCAAGTATAAGCATGATCAATGTGAGTAAATATTAGTCATACTATTATAAAAAAAAAATACTTTCTTGGTACAACTGCACATGAATAGTCATATATGGCTGATTAAATATGTCAAGTTGTAGCAGCTAATTATCTACTTACAGTGATTAGTTGCAAATAAACGGGTATTGAATTGAACACAATTATCCGAATGAAGAAATTATTTAATTGCTTGAACTAGTTAAAACCAAATATATTAATTGAATCAATTTTTTCCCCAATGTACATCGTAGAACGTTTATTCACTTTGAACTTCTGTTTGCTCCATATAAATAAATGTCTCACTCCAATGTTTCTACTAGTTTCGTATTTAAATAAACTTTTTTCTGGCCGTACATTGTTCGACGCTCTATTTCGAAATCTCTATGCCTTCTCATCGTATCAAAGATCGAATAAAATCGTAAAAATCATTATCCGCCCCTCTCTTATTTCGATTTTCATTCCTTTTCGCCCTCGCGTGCTCCTCCCACCGGTTTGCCACCCTTTCAGGGATGCCCGCAGGCCTCGAACGACCAGGGGGCGCGAGCATCGTCGCGTATACTCACCGCGACCACGTAGGGCTCGTTATAACTGATTTATGTTTAATGTAATTGCATCGCGTCATTCTCGGAACTCGTCTGGTCCGCGCACCAAAAAGTCCGATGATGAACGATGGTCGATGCCTCCTCGCGCAGCAGCGCGGAGGGTGCAGGGGTCGAGGGATCGCAGATGAGGCCCGGGCCTTATCGCGAAATGAGGTACAGCTCGCGCAAGAAGCTCGCTCCGCGAATCGCGGGGAATTAGCGGGGGAGAATTCGCGTAACGGCGGACGGCGCGGGCGGTGCGCCGCGGGGCTCCATATATAAGCGTGTGCATCTGCAGTAATTCCACGGCCAATTGAGCGGGTCTTGCTTCTTTGTTCGGGGAATGAAAAAAAGGCGGGGGTCGGTGGCCGATCTCCTGCACTTTACGCGACGCGGTCAATTGCGCGTCTCAGAGCGAGGCGGAATGTGTTTGCCGGGGGGAGACGACGATTCGACCTCGTTTTTTCGACGAGAGATGCTCGGAAATTTTGGAGCCGGTCGCCCGTGGGTCATTCGCTCGCTCGCAGCGCGAAGGACTCTTATCAGAACTAGTGTGTTTAAAGAAAAGCCTAACCAGTGTTAAAAAAAAATGTGCAGTAGACCATAAATTATAATCATCGTGAGCAAAAAAATTCACCACCTGCCAGAAATTCATTATCTATTCATCAATTTAACATAAATTATTGTTATTTCGAGTATACACCAATTAAGAACAATATTGTCAATGTACATATGTTCCTTTATGAATTTTACTACGAAATATTTACGAAGATCAGAAATTATAATAGAAGACTACAAATCTTTTACTACGGTCGTGTAGTTCAAAAAAAAAGCATATATTATCTCTGTACAGCGACAAAATTATTTCTTTCATCGGACGCAATTCGTTGCATTTCCACCGAGATAAAGAATTCCCTGTAATGCACCATTCCTCTGCTCTGCACCCCCCTTCCACGTAATAAGAAAATTCGCAGATAATCTCCAATGATTGGAGCACCATTCCAGATCCCAACAGGATCACCCCACACCGAGAAAACAGTTTATTAGTAGTTAGCTAATAAATATAATTTCAAAAAAAAGGAAAATAAATATTTCGTTAGAACAAGAAAATATACGTTAATTATTAAAATGTTTGTTCAATTCAAATGGTTGCCCCAGATATCGTAATAATTAACGAATATTTACTTGGTTCAATAAAATATTTATTTCGCCATGTTCAAACAAACATTTACCAACAACAAATAAACTGTTTTCTCGGTGCAAGTCGCCAGGTGGCTACGGTCCAAGATCTAGTTTCCTCTTTTTCTCCCTTGAGTAAAATAGATCATTTCTAGACGGCCCGTCCCCCCGCCGCTTGACCGGATCGAAATAAACCGATCTCCACTTTCCGCGAAGCAGTCAATTAACGCAAGGCGAAATGTCGGGCGCGTCCCTCTCGGACTTTCCGCGAGCCGTGTCGGGCGACCGCGCGCAACTCTCATCCGTCCTCGGCGACGGAAGAATTTCCTGGTAGCGCGCCAAATCCGCGCAGAGGCGTTCGCGCCGCGCGGGCCACGAAGAGGCCGGTAGGGCGATACACAGGTGCGCCGCTGAGCGGCCAATACCGATGCATCGATGCAACGCCGTCGCGATGCGTGTGCGAGGGGCCGGTGCCGGATTTTGCCGTGTTACGTACGCCGCGTTACTCGCGCGGCACGTCCGCATAATTCGTATGGACAATTTGACATTTACAAATGGGGCATCGCTAGTATTCAGAGGTCGTATCGGAACGCGTGCGTGCGAATTACGGAACGGTGTTCGTTTGTTTATAGTGAGGGGAGAGGAGGGTTGACACGAGTCGATGCAATGAGTGCAAGCGAAATATATGTATAGCTCTGGTATATAGAATCAATCGTCAAGAGTAAATTTCTCTGCGTCGACGCACTGAGAAAAAAATTTGGTCAATTTAACGGAAATTTTGAAGAGGATGATCAAACTGTTTGGTGAAACATAAATCCTTCGTCTGTTTGGTTAAATTAACCATTTTTTGGTTAGAATAACTAAATATTTGGTTCGCAACTGACCAGTACCTTCATTCGAATAACTAAACACGTTTAATCAGATGTATTTTTTCATTTTAACCTAATTGTTTTTCTCAATACACGCACTGAAGAAAATAACTTAGTTAAACTGACAAAACGCATCTGGTTTAACGAATTTTGTTATTCTAATCAAAATACTAATAAATGAAACCAAACATTTAGTTATTCCATCTACAAGTCTAATTTTATTCTAATCAGAAAATGGTCAGTTTAACCAAACACAGACGAAGGATTCATATTTCACCAAACGGTTTGGTCATGATCTCCAAAATTTTGATTAAATTGACCAGGTTATTTTTCTCAATATGGATACAAAGCAGCTAGAAGAGGAATAACGGAAGAAGAAGCAGGGAGAAGAGTAAGAGGAAGAGGGACGGAACTTCATCCCGGGGCGCCTGCGGGAAGGTGTCGCTAATACTGACGTTTATGTAGAACACGAGGAGGAGGAGGTTGGCGGCGGAAGGCTGCCCGAGCCGGGCTTATCGAAAGTTATTTATGTGACGGTTGCCGGCCACTCGAGTGAACGTACCTCACGTACGAGCGTGAGTGCGTGTCTCGCGCTCTCCGTGTGCCCGGCGCGGATACTTGCCTACCACCGCGGCAACGCACCGACGTCTCCGCGCTCCCGCTACCGAAATTCCTCTCGCGTTGCACCTGGAGAGAAAAGAGGCTGGCGCGAGGAATCCACTTAATACGCTTTATATCATCCGCGTGGGTTTCGACGCGAGCGATAAAAGTTTGTAACGTTCCCTCGGGAAATATTGGGCATATGTGTGGTTATACTTGCTTTTCGAATAATCGTCCTCCCATCTTTAGTCCCTCCCGAAGAAACGGAACGATCTGCTTATCGCGTCAAGGGGGAGTAAAAGTGGAATAAACGCGTCAGTCGAAATGTGAGTTAAAAATTGATTATTTTAAAAACTATTGGAGATAACGAAAACAAGTTTAAACAAAAGATGTTCGTCTATGTTTCTACTACAAAAAAGCTACCTTCGATTTTTCACGTATCTCCACTGCATTTCGAGATAATCGCGTTGAAAATTGAACGGAAATATAGGGGCGCTTATATCATCCCACTTTTATACCCTATTTATATCGATCAATTTTAATTAATAAGCGCCGAAGCGCAATCGACGACGAATTTCTCAGTACGACTCGAAACGACGCTTCTCCCGAGAGGCTGTCACCCTTCTCCCAAGAGGACGACGACAAAGAGCAGAGATCATCGTTATACTTTGACCCTAAGGACATTCCCACCTGAGGAAACGCCTTGACCATGAATCTTTACGATGCATTAAACGTCCCACGAAACGCGACGCGTAAAATTATTCCTTCCGGCATCGAGAAGAAGAAAAGCGGGGTACCACCACTCGCTCTCCGAAAACCGGGACCAGCGCGCGGTCACGGTTCGGACCGCAAGCGGCGCGAGCGTTACAGCCGATCGCGAGGACAATGCGGCGGTAATATCTCGTGATTTAGTGGCGACCGGGCGCGGCTAGGAGAGTCCAACGCGTACAATGGCGATGTTGGTGCCCGGTCGACGATCCCCCGTCGAAGAGTCGGAGGCGCGGCGACGACGACGTCGTCGTCGTTGCATCGTAAAGTAAATGCACAGCAAAAGAGGTCCTATGTAAGAAAGCCAATCATTACAATAGGGCCAATACTTGGCCAATCTATAGTTACCAATCATGGGTCAAGAACTGGCCACCTTAGCGTCGAACCATCTTTGGTGAATTTTCGGGCGCTTATTATTTTTTGTAAAGTAATGGGAATCGATGATCGGCCGTGCTTGAGTCTATAAATGTTGACCAATAATTAATCAGGATATAATTTTCGTCGAAGAAACGAATGGTTATTAATCTTCCACGATTAAAGGACCATTTTTAAAAACCCAATTTAAATACCACATGTTACATGCTTTGAAGATATTTTGTTTTATCCTTCAAATATTTTATGAAAACTCGATATTTTTTGCTAATTCAATATTACAAATTTATTATTGAGTTATGGCTCGGGCAAATTCATATCATGTGAATGACAGGTTTTCATACCTCTGCTGGCTGTGATTGTTGTATTTAATATTTACCACGGTTGGACCAATATAGTTTACCATGTCTGGCCGTTCATCGGGACCCAATATTGGTCCAAAACTATCATCCCAGCGCTTGTCCCTTATTGAGTCACTCATGGCTGCTATTATCGCACTATTGCAGGTCATATGGCAGCCAGTAATAGTTTAGCATTGAATAGTCCAAATTGGAAGTCGCAATGCTCACCGCGCCTGACTTATTCACGCCGTATACAAAGCGTTCCGCGGCCAGCGACGATATGTACGCATGCATGACAATGGAATAGTCCCTCTCGGCAGGACTTCAACGGCGACGTCGAACAAGCGTTCGTTCAGCGATGAATAAAATTTCTCTCGACGCGGTTGTACACGACGGTGCCGTTCGTTGGCTGTTTATCGACGTCGCTGCGCGTTCCTCTCGCGCGCGTTGCCGTCCGGCAAGACGTTTATAATCACGCGGTAGTCGTCGAGGAATCGTTAAAGTCGACGGGTTATCGCCGGTAGGATTTCAGTGGCCGGGAGAAAAGTTTTATCGGAAGCGCTTTCGAACGAGCGCCTCGCGCCGGTGTATCCGAGTAGAAGGTACGAGATACCGTATAGGTTATCGAGACCGCGGCGGTAGTTCTTTTTTATTTTCTGATCATCCGACGTTTCCTCTTTCTTGCGGTTATAACGGTAGGTGTAATTTTAAGTCGAAGGTCTCCGTCGCTGTTTCTTGCTCGGAATTTCCCGGGTAAAAATTTTCTAGCGGTGCTTGATAGGAATTTTCTTGATTCGATTAAGGCGCCGATCAGTACTATCGAGGCGCCGCGTGAAATCTTACCGTCTCGCGAAGAAAGCATAAATTTTTACACGGTAAAAAAAAAGTGGTGTTCATTTTTCACACCATTCTACTATAGTGTGGACCTACATGTACCACATCTGGTATCATTCAGCCTCGTGTCGTCGTTATCTAACACAAAAAATAGTCTATATAGATCCACACAGCGGAATTTTTATTTTGCGCAGCGACGTTATTACAAAGTATAATAAATTCTTGCAGAAATGGACTACGAATACTCGACGATAGCCCACCTCAATCGAATCGAATCGATGCATAATCGTGGGTAATGAAAAGGAATATTATTGGCACAAAATTAGAAGAATTACCCCGAAAAGACAGTTTATTAATAGTTCATAAATGTAATTTCAAATACGGCGAAATAAATATTGCGTTAGAACAAGAAAATATATGTTAATCGTTAAAATGTTTATTTCATTCAAATAATTTAATCGGATTCAAAGGGATTTTATTGTGATAAATAAATATCGTAAAAACCCAGCGAATACTTACTTGATCCAATAAAATGTTTATTTCGCCATATTTAAACGAACATTATTAACTACAAGTAAACTGTTTTCTCAGTGTACCTACTTTTAACTTTACCTTGACACTGGCCTCGGTATCTGCCTTATCAACGTCTTTTGTTCGAATTAGAGAAATCTAGAAACTGCCTTGACGATGCCCTGATACCAGTGTCTCCCCCAGTTCAAATTTTAGACCTAACTTTTAGGTTTACAGTAGGTCGATTTTCCATTGTATTGAAACCCTACGTTGAACCTAAAATGGTCCGTTAGTGAACACTTCACCAACTTTAAGTTCAAATTAAGAGCTTATATGTTGAGTAGGCCAATAGTAAGTCGAATTATGTATTAAAAGCATCAAAGCAGGGATAAAATTTCGACTCGCGGGCCCGCTTTTCATTTCGTTATTCTCGTGACCCGCGCGGTTACTCCGTCCTGCGACGCGTACCTACACCGCAGTCGCGGAACGCGGTGGAAAACTACCGAGTGAAGGGCCCTACCGAAATCCACGGAGCGGAATGCCTGAACGACGGTAATTACGAGAAGCCGGAGGACCTACTGGAAGCCGAAAACTATGCAGCGGAGAGCCGCTGGACATTGAAAATTGCAGGGCGGAACGGTGAACTCAACGAGAACTCATGCGCGGGGGGGACGAAGTGTTAAGAAAAATGATATCGCGTTTTTTATAGCGCCGCTGCACCTATCCCTCGCGGTCGAGCGAGAGCGCGCGCGTCTTACCAGTGCGTGCGGCGCACAGTTGCGGCGAGGAATCTATGGATCCCCGTGGGCAAAACGACATTCCCTCGTGGCCACGCATATCGACGTGCCGCGCAGCTGTCGCGCGCGATAATGCCCGCGCGATAACGCGGAGTCGTTGTACCGCGCGCGCGGGACCGCCCACCGAGGAATCTCGAATTCGTCTAGCGCCGCGGAAATATTTCATTCTCGACTCGATAGCCTGTGATATTCTCGAGAGAGACGCGTGCGCGTGTTATTCGGAAGGATGCATTTTTTTGTAGGCTTCCTACTTCGTTTGTGCAAGGAAAAAGATTATCTTGAAGTTTTAACAGAACTAGGTTTTGCTGAGAAATTCTTGCTATCATATGGCAAGGATATTATCTACGGCAGCAAGAGATATGTTTGTGTGATAATAGTAAAAAATCTTTGGTGGGATAGCAAGTAGGTATTTTTATTGGAAAAAATTTCACCGTGACTGTGTTTAAATTTGTGCTTTTATTGAATATATCTTTTGCTGCCATAGATAATATTTCTGTCATGATGGCAAGAAGTTCTCAGCAAAATCTAGTTTTGCTAACAATAAGACTGCAAAATCACTTTTCTCTTCGTGTATGAGGAAAAATGTATTACTGCCCTATTGATGCATTTATAACTTGTAGATATCCTAATAATTGTCGCCAGGTATTTATTAGATAGTATGAAAAGGACGTTTATTCGAGTAAATGAAATTCTTTCTCGATGTGACACCACCAGACGTATGTCAATTGTTGTAATACAGCAAAGCAATGAACGCAAGGTTTTCTTCAAAAAGTCGAGCCTATTATCTAGTATAGTGTGATTACCATACTCTTCTCTCCGTACATTTATCAGACAACTCTACTACATATGAAGAGCAGACTTTCTAAGTGCAGTTTGTCCATTCGCAGTTTGTCCTATAGCTAACCGCTAATATAGTTTGTCCACGACTGATGGACACAATGCAGTTTTTTTTTGTCTGGGATATTTTCAAACGTTTATATAGATGTAAAGAGATGCATTTAGGCTGTCCATATAGACACAACTTGTAAAGGAACTTGAAAATATTCGTATGTTGGCCAAAAACGGAAAAATGGACAAACTGCACTTAGAAAGTCTGCTCCTCATATACTTTAATTCGGATGAATATTATTTTCCTTCGCATACGCCGTGAACTAAGATTCAGGTCCAAATCGCTATTCGTTTCGAGGAAATAAGTATCCATCGGCTTCTCCCACCACAAAAACAAACTTTCACCCGAAATCCAATAAATCGTCCGCCCATCCCAGGAATGCTCGGTCCCGAGAAACCGGCCGCTTCCCCCGCCCGGCACCTTTCCGAATACCAAACGAAGAAACGCCCGCGATCATATATGCATGCTCGTGAGAATTGGTCGCCGCTGCGCCGAAATATGCCGCGTACGCCCGCGCGTACGCTCTCGACGGATAAAGTTATTAGAGAGTCGAGGGTCTATACCTTTAACCCGGAGTCCTATATAGGAGTGGCTCGCGTCGCCGGCCGCGGAGGAACGGCGCAACGCGCGATCGCGTGTCGCGGTGGGTGTCACGCGACGAGCGATGGGGTATTTATCTGCATTAAAGTCCTTTAACGACACCCGTCCCGATACGCATGCTTAATGAAATGCGCCTCCCCTCCCCGGGGAATTATACGTATATCCGCATAGCTAAAGCGCGCGCGACATACGCGGAGGAAGAGATCGTGGAAGAGATATATCCCAGAGAGAGTCACGCCACGATAAACAGAAATACAATGCTGTCTCCCTAACTTTTCACGCTCGGGGCTTACAGAATACTCCCACTCCGGCTAAAGTGTAGTCCAAAAAGAGAGACAGAGAGAAGCAAAGTTACGGGGTGACGGAGTTAGGGAGATAGCACTGTATCGCGTATTAATATGTGCAGAGATAATAGCAGAGGAACGATTTCCCGGCGCGCCTCGGTCGAACGTCCGGGGGAAGCGAAAGTTACAGAGTGATAAAGTTAAGGAGACAGCACTGTATAAAGAGAGTTAGAGGAAGGAGCCCGAAGAGGGACGCATAGGAGCGAAGGACCCCGCTGTAGTTTCCTCGTGCGATACCGTTCGCCGTGCTCGCGCGCGCACGAAGGGAAAGGAGGCGACGCAATAAAGGCGCTGTATCCGGATGCCGTGGATTTATGGGCACGATTTCAGATTCGAAATAATTGATAGAAGGAAAGCGCCGCAACGAAGCGGCGAGCGTGGAATGGATTCGAGAGACTCGATTAGTTCCCGCCTCGCGCGCCTGCCGCCCCGCGCGGCATTCGCGACCGATTTATGCCTTGGAAATGCTCGCCGGCCGTTACCGGTACCGTTGCTACTGAGCGAATATACGAGTATGTACGCTCGCAAGGCGCGCGCGCGCGCGCGCACACACCGAAGCAACGTTCGCTTGCATCGGTATATATACGAGACGATAATTGCCGGTTGTCGTATCCGATTCTCACTTCCGATTTTACGGTCCCACCTTGCGTGGGGCACTTTCCTTCATACGTTCCGTCCGAAGTGTTCGTGACTAATGCGCGACTGCTTGTAAAAGGAAAAGAAAGGATCGCGTAATTAAGTAAGGACAGATACACCAAGAAGACAGTTTATTTGTAGTTAAGAAATATTTGTTTGAATATGGCAAAATAAATATTTTATCGTATCAAGGAAATATTCATTAACTATTATTATATTTATTTGGTACAATTAGATCCTTTGTGAAGAGACGAAAAATCCCCGTAGAGCTTTGCACCGTTTGCTCAACAACTCAATTTACGGTAGGTATACCAACGTGTCTCACACACTGTGAAAAAATTTTATAAACTCATTACAATTGTATATAAAGCTTTTATCTCCGATACGTTGATCATGAAAATGAATATACTCCGTCATGAAATTTATAAGGACAATTTTATAAAAAAATAGATTAATTTTCATAATTCCATATGTACTGGAAAAAATCTTTATATAAAAGTATATTAAAAATACAGATTTGTTTACACTGTACCTACACTGTAAAAAGAAAACTTTCTATCAAACTTAACATTATTAAGTGTACATTTATAAAGCTTCTATTCAATACATGATTATCAAAATTAGTATACCTACTCCGTTATGAAATTCATCTCTTAAGAGGGTAAAATAGTGGATGAGATTATTTCGAGATCCACGCGGATAAAATCGCGAGCGAAGTGCTAGTATATATTGGAAGAAAGCTTTATACCTGTAAAACTACACACACACACACACATTAAAAATAAAAATTTTTCCCGCAATGCGTGCACACTTCACGCACTCGCTGCGTCGCGATCGTCACGAGGAAATCGCGCTGCGGTTTCCCTTTTATAACGGACGCACCGTAACGACCGAAGGATCGATGGGTAAGGAATCGCGCGCGACCACAACTATTTCGCGCGCTGCAGCATCTCGACGTGTAGTAGGTACGCGCGAGGGACGATCGTCGCTTCGCATGGGTGCTCGAACGGGTCGGTGGCAGCGCCTACCCACATAAGCGCGCGGAATCGTAAAATGCGGCGCGCGATTGGGCGGTGCCCGAGCGGCGATGCACAAGGAGACGAGTTCCTCGTGTGAACGCACCCTTATCGCGTCCTCCCGTCGCCACCCCCACTCGCGTCTAGTTTCATTGCAGCAGCCTTGAAGTTTGCAGCCTGGCGAACCAAGGTCACCATTTACAGCCGTTGCAGAGGGAACACAATCACTTTCGAAAGGGCTATGCACCGCGTCGGTGCGACTGCGGAACCGCGTATACGGGGTGTCGGTTAAGCAAGGATTCTGAATTGATTTCTTCGAAATTTTACACGACAGACGATGCAACGGAACGATGGAATTCCGCTTAATCCCGATTACTTTGCTACGTGTGATGCACACTTTCATCCGATGCAGCGTAGAGCTCTCGCGTAGAACTGCGGAATGCAGTTTTTGAGAAAGCGATGGAAATTTCATCGAACCCCCATATCGTAGGAAGTGTTTTACAAATGCGATTAACGACTGCAAGCTCGACGAAGCGAAAGAGACTGTACGCCCCGCGATCCGAGGAAAAATCAATAGGCAACATTCTCCCGCGAATGTCGCGCGCGGCGATAAGCGTGCAGCTGCGGCAGAAATTCCATTTGTAGGCCGCGGGTAGGAAGATTTTTCCAAATGCAATTAACGACGCCGCCCGAGAGCCGCGGGAATACTGGCGATCCCTCGCGGAGGCGCGCGATCGAAACGAGTTTACGCGTCGAATACCTCGGTAAATTCATAACCGCCGTCGCTGATAAAAATCTCGACCGCGACCAGGCGAAGGGAAATGTCTAATCCCGAGAAAAATCAGGCGACAACGCTCGCCGTTCGCGCGATAACGTGCCGCGGCGTCGGAAACTCCATTTAGCCTCCGTGTTGGAGGATTTTTCACGCCTGCGATTAACGACGCCGATTGCAATTACGTCGACCGACTCAATAACCACCGCGCGACGAACTAAACGCGAATGGCTGACCCCGCGAAAAATCAAGCAACAAACCGGCACACGAGCGTTGGCGCGATGGTCGCCTATTAGCGCGCGCGAATTGACGCGAGGAAAAGGCGCGCGTGCGCCGATAAGTACCACCGAGTCTTATCGCAATCGCGGCCAGCCCCGAAGGACTCACCGGCAAAAGTTTATTGCCGCGCTTTATCAACGGACAACCGCGCGGTCGATTGCATTATCGTCCGGAACACGACGCCGCGGCATCGCGGGTATACACCTCGCGAATATTCCACGGGTGTCCGCGGCGAGCAACGAACTTTTAACCGTGGCCACCAGGCCGGTGTATTGGTCGGAGCAGCGCAACATCGCGCGCCTCTACCGTTTAAGTATCGAAATTATGACCACGGTGCGATTCCGTAGTTCGATTATCGGCCACAGCGCGCGCTTGCTTGTGCATCACTCGCGTCGTGCACGGTACGTCGTTTGCATAGGGAAAGTGCAGCCCGAATCGAAATTTTAGACCTGCTCTTTTAGGCTTATAATAGGTCGATTTTCTAGTGTATTGAAACCCTATATTGAGCCGAAAATCGTCAGTCAGCGAACATTTCACCAACTTTAGGTTCAAAATAAGAGCTTACAGGCTCAGTAGGCCAATAGTAAGCCGAATGGAGCGTTAAAAGCATCAGTGCATAGGGGTGGTAAGATTTCGACTGTAAAGAAAATTTGTACTTTTTTATATAAAGCTTTTTTCCAATACGTCATTACGAAAATTAATATATTTCGCTATGAAATGTCCCTTATAAATTTCATAACGGAGTATATTAAATTTTATAATCGCGTACCTATTGGATAAGTGGGAGCTTCGATGGACATACCCAGGCGAAAAAGTCCTATGCATTTTTTATACAATCCATATGCGGATTTAGTCATACATGGATTATGTATAATTTCTATATTAACCATATACAGACTATATACGGATTATATTATAAACAAATTCAAAAATGTATATATAGTTCTTATATGGTTAATATAGAAACCATGTATAATCCACACATATGGACTATATACAAAATATATAAAACTTTTCCGCCCGGGTAACGCACTATCGCGCGCGCAGCATCCTCCAAACCCGTTTCCACAGCGATGAACCAAACTCTCGCGCGAAACCGCGCATGAATTATCGCCAAAAAACCGCGTAACGTCACGTTTCCGGCGCTGCGGACGAAAAGAAACAACGGTTTATTAACCCAGATTATGCCACCGTTCTTTTAAAAGACACATTACGAGGGTGGTCTGATAAGTTTCCGACCTCAACATGAAAATCGCAGTACTCTCTCGTCAACGATAGCTGGGGAATGTGTTCGTGCATCTTTTGGCATGTACTCACCAAAATTTCAGCCATTTTGGACACGTAGTTGTTTGACAATTTTTTGAGTCAGTCGATGTGAGTGCTTTGGTGAAAATGGAACAAATCGAGTATCGAGCTTTTGATATGTACTCAGCAAAATTTCAACCATTTTGGATGCACAATTATCGTTTGATAATCGTTGTGAGTCGATGTGAGTCGGTAGATGTGTGCTTTGGTGAAAATGGAAAAATCACAGCTCGATACTCGATTTTTTCCATTTTCACCAAAGCACTCACATCAACTGACTCAAACGATTGTCAAACAACAACTGCACGTCCAAAATGGCTGACATTTTGGTGAGTACATGTCAAAAGATGCACGAACACATTCCCCAGCTGTCGTTGACGAGTGCTGCCATTTTCATGTTGAGGTCGGAAACTTATCAGACCACCCTCGTACAAAGACCTAATAAAAAGTTTCGGCATAATCTGAGTTAACAAACAGCCGCGTCTCGTCCCGCCGTGGGTCATCCCCGAATATTATGCGATGTTTCGCCATCTGCCGCGGGTCCAGAGTTGCGCGCAGAAAAAGAAAGGCGAACTATGGCCCCGGCAGAGGCGCGTCTGATTTACACGGTGCCTTCGCCGACGCGCGAGTGAATTCAGATGAGCGTCTCCGCGGCCGTACACCTGCGGGGCGAGTAGCGAGGGAAAAGGATACCCGACGCAAAAACGATATAGCTCTGCGCGCGGTCATGGTCCCCGGTCGGTCGTCTCGTTTTCGCCGCGACTATCGCGACGCGTCGCGCCCGATAAGAACCGGAGTCGTTCGTCTCCATTAACAAATGATTCACCGGACGACGCCCGACAGTGACGCATCGCGCCGCGCGTGTACGATATTTGCATCGGATAATAAGTTTCGCGCGGTATAACGGAATCATCGGCAGCCCGTCCTGTCGATTCGATTTGCGAGACGGTGGAATTAACGAGACACAAAACTGGCGAGGACCGTTTAGACTGTCGAGTTCGGAAATTAACGCTTACTTTGTCGACGAGGACGAGAAAAAAGGAGGCGTGTATAATTCTCAATAATTACAGGCCCGCACCTGGTGCACGCCGGTCCTCGCGGCGCGGCGATAAAGGATCAACAAAACGCGCTCGATGTACACAAGCCCGCGCCGCACGATCGATCGATTTACGTATCAATGCACGGCGAGGCGACGGAGCATCGATGACTTCCCGCGCGCCGTCAATGAAACTTAATTGACCCCCCCCCCCCTCCCCTCGAAATTCGTCTCCACGAACCGCGACAGACGCGGCCCGCGACGCTTATTCCAAGCCCACTCATCCCCGCGCTCCGCGTCTCGCACGTGTGCGTCGTACGTCGCGCACGCGTACCTGCCTCTCGATCCAAAGGGAAGTCGAGCAATTGCGCAAACACGCCGCATTTGTCGCGCGATCGAGATAGTACACAGAGCGGCGATTCTCGCGGCGCGCGCTCGCGTACGCACGCACGGTGAAAGGGAGGTGTCACGGCCGGAATCGACAATGCGGGTCTTCACGAATTCCATCGGTCTGTGCGCATCCGGTTCGCCGCGCGGAGCCGCCCGAGGGACGCGATGGAGTAAGCCGCGCGCGCGGGGCGAGGCGCGCGGAGGTGGACGAATGCACACCGAGAAAGATAATTAGGTTGAAATAACAAAACGCATTTACATTGTGAAAAAAAAATGTATTTTTAAGATACTTTTGTATAAAGCTTTTTTTCTAATACGTGATTATGTGAAAATCAATATACCTCATAAGGAAATTTCCCTCATAAATTTCATAACGGAGGATATTAATTTTCATAATCACGTATTGGATAAAAGCTTCATATACGATTATAGTAGTAAATTTAAATAGAAATTTTTTGTTTACAGTCTAGTTAAACGCGTTTAGTTATTCTAATCAAAATGCTGATCAGTTAAACCAAATATCAAGTTACTTCAATAAAATGTTTAATTATTCCAGCCATATATTTAGTTATTCTAACTAAAAAATGGTCCGTTTAACCGAACAGATGGAGAATCCACACTGTTCGAAGCTGTTAAGCTTCCAACACATTTGTGTGAATAAAATTTACAAAACTAATTCAAAAACAACTGGGAATTTACGATACATCTTGTGATTTTACAATATCTTATTGCGATTCTACAATATTCAACATACTTTTGTGCTTGTTAACACTAGAACTAGCGCAACCGGTCAATCTGACCGGTGTCTTATTCAGAGTTCCATTCAACCTCAATTATTTCGTAACTCGTGAGGTTTTTGTGAAAATTGGTAGAATACTTTTTTGTAGAGCACATTTCGGTCTACAAAAAAGTTTTATAGCAGTGTCGACGAAAAATTCACGAATAACGAGATAATCACCCGCCAAAACGACCGTCTTATAAAGCGCGACCATTCGGTAGTTCTAGTGTTAAAAGCTTCCAACACAATTTGTGAATTCAAAAGGCAGACATTTTCAACAGTACATATTTCAAACAGTTTCGTCATGGTCTCCAAGACTGGTTAGATTGACCAATTTATTTTCCCCAGCGCACCACCGCGTTCTCCCCGACGCGGCGTCGGCGTCGGTCGACCTCGCGCGGTGCGTGCGACCGATCAAATTCCAAACTCGCCCAAATATAACCCGAGACTCTAGAATCCGTTCCGCGACGACGACGGAGCGAGGAAATGCCGCACTACACGGCGAGAGGTGGTCCCCTGCCTCCGCGGCTCGTTTAACGGCCGTTCGGCGCGGAACGACGACGACGGGGACAGGTTTGACCCGCCGCCCAAACGCCTAACGGCCCACGCGCTGGCCTTTGATTTCGTACGCGTCGGATGATTTGTATGCCGGTGCGTCGCGCCGACTTACGACTCTCAACTTCGACGCGCGCGCGCGTCTCTCGGCATACGTGTCCCCGCTTTTTCTTCTTCTTCTGAAGCCCGACCGGAAGTCGCGCGGTCTCGCCGCGTCTCGTTACATTAGTTAGCGCGCGGCGATCGTGTGTTCTCTCGAGGATGACTGCGGCGCGCGCGCGCGAGGACTAAGCGAGCGTATAGGCGCGCTGTGAGAATAGCGCGGCGTGTTTGCGCGGTGAGAATTGGGAAATGCGGGAGTCCCTTCGCGCCTTTGAGAGGGGAAATGATGGAATCGTTGGAGGGGGGTAGGTACACTGAGAAAAATAATTGGTCAATTTAACATGGAGAGGATGACCAAACTGTTTGATGAAATATGGATCCTTTATCTATCTTGATAAATTGACCACTTTTTCGTTAAAATAACCAAAGATTTGATTAGAATAACTAAACATTTCGTCTGACTGACCAGTGTTTCAGTTAGAATAACTAAACGCGTTTAGCTAGATGCGTCTTGTCATTTTAATCTAATTTTTTGTTCTCCGCGTAGAATTGTTTTTTAGAGGCGAGATATTTCGAAAGGATGTTTCGTAGTTTTCGAGCGCGGAGGACGACGACAATGGACGCTTTGTTCGTCGTAAATTGATCGAGCGGGCTTCGGATCTACGAAGCGCGAGTATCGCCTCGGATAAGTTCGTCGCTCTGTTCGGGTGACGCGCGAAAGGAATGTCTCCGAAAGTTATCGCCGTTCGATTCCCAAAGCGATATTCCCTGTCTACTGCCCGCGCCCAAAACTATTCTCGATTCGTTTCTATACCGCTGTGTTATGTACCACCTTCGGCTTTATCGAAATACACGAAAGCGACGTTCTCTCCGGAGCCGTTGCTTCGATCTCCAAAGCGATATTCCGTGTATATTTACGATCACCCCGACTTTCTCAATTCCTCTCTCATCCGCGAGGAGTTCATCTAGATGACTCGGGTTTACGATAGCGGACCGCTACGACAACAGAAGAGAGGTACGTATTCCCGAAAGTCCCTCTCGCGACACGATCGCCCGACCGATATTTCCAAATCTCAACTTTCTCGATTCCTGTCTCGTCCACATGTAGGTACTTTCCCGTCGATATCTCCTGTACCTCAATGGCCTTTCACAGAAAGACAGTTACGGTAAATATATGTATTATGTACTGTATTTACGGTAAAAGAGGTACGCGTAAAGGTTTTTGAATTCTTCCGGCTTTCGAATTCGGCCAAATAAGTGAGAATCGTCTCATTTATTCGTTGTTTCTGAATTTTTGAACTATGTGGATATAAAGCTTTGTTGTAGAAAAAAATATAATCTAAAAATAGTATTACACAAACGTGAACCAAAAGCTCATACACAAAAGTTAATGGAATCAAAATATATTTATTTCATACACATTCCTAATTTACCTACAATTAAATTTACCACTTATTGTTAATATGACCATCTCCCACCTTAATTAACATTTCGATCCTTTCTGGCGTAGAGTCCACAAGCGTTATCCTAATTATCTTTCAATTTTTCATGATGAAATCACATTTGAAAAAAAGGTTTTTATTAAAATTAATTTAAATTAAAAATAGCTCATAGGAATCTTCCAGGTGAATCAATCAATCAGAGAATATTAATTGATCAGATGAAAATCGCTGAATCAGTGTTCAATCTCTGTTGGTTAATTATTTAATGTCATCCAATAAACATAGTTTTATCAAGCAACCACATCTGTAGTGTACCTATCAGATTAAAAAAAACGCGCGGTAGCGGCCTAGAAATAGTCAAATACGATCGATTTAAGTCATTATAGTGCATCGAAATAAATAGAAAAAGAAATATTACCGTCCCCTACTAAATCGTGTCAATTTTGCCAACTTCCAACAATATTGAAAGACGGTCCTTAAACCGTCTTCGATTTCACACCCCCATAGCCGGGAGCACTCGCGCGAGTGGCGTCGAATTGGACCCCGTGGCACGGGTGTGTGCGCGCTGTGCGTCTCACGTCACGTCAGCAAGCCAAGTGTGGGCTGCCGGAGTGATATACCGCCGACACACCCGTCACATTGCGATACGAGATATGGCCGCCACGACTCGATCCTATAAACTACGCACCGTAGCGGTACGTACGAGAACAATGCTACTGGAAGTACGCCAGGCGTGCGTTGAGTCGCGAGCTTGCGCCACGACGCACGCGTGATGTACGCTATATGAGAGGACAGTGTAACGGTGCGCGCGCTACAATCTTGCAAAGCGTCGACGAGAGGGAAGCGAGACGCGCAAGAGTTAAAGCCGTATTTCCGCGAGATTGTATACAATATATCGTTGAAGGAGAGAGAGAACACCGTGAAGACAATATTATGATAGAAAATGAGTATACCTATACGTTAGTAGTACATTAGTATTTAATGTACTCGAGTAACGGTTAAGATAAACCATTAGCGTGTAGCTAATAAATCCTATGATGTATTCGCTAATCTATACTAATATAACAAAGAGGAAGAGTTTCGTAATTTGTTTGATCGTCGAGGGTAATCTCTAAAACTACTAATCCGAAAAAAAAATCTTTCACTGGCAAGGAGCCCGGATGTTCTAAATGAACACAAACTATATTTCATGCGGTTTTAGCAAAAGGAAGATGACGAGTGACGATTTTAGTGACGTAGATTATCGTAAAAACGAACAAACGGACGAGTTTCTGGAAAACGCTGTCTTTACGGTAAAAGATATGTAAAAATGATGTGTGGACGAATTGTGAAACACAAATAGATCTACAATAAAGTCCGCGATAGCATATATCACGTATTCTACATAATATATATCTATTAATCGTTTCATCCATTTAAAGCGACACAATTTTTGACCTTTCATACATTAACAGTTAAGAAATATCACTAACTGATATTGTTTTCTTTTCTCAGTGAAGAAGAAGAAGATGCGTTTATTGTGGCTCTAACAAGGAAAGTACTCGAGGTGTACCTCACCGATTTTCTTCATTCTGCGATATGTTGTAGTATATCAAAAAACATTAGACACGTATTTTTTTGTACGTGCTAATTCGGTCATTTAATGGGTGAAAATCACCCCTAAACTTGACCCCCTAAAACCAATTTTCTACGATTTGTGTAACCCCCGAGTGTAAAAGTACTTCACATGTCATCGTCTTTCGATAAGGAATAATATTCAATTTGTTTCATTAAGGAATTCAACGCAGTTTTTGAGAAATCGTAGAAAATTGGTTTTAGGGGGTCAAGTTTAGGGGTTATCTTCACCCCTTAAATGACCGAATTAGCACGTACAAAAAAATACGTGTCTAATGTTTTTTGATATACTACAACATCGCAGAATGAAGAGAATCGGTGAGGTACACCTCGGGTACTTTCCTTGTAAGATCTGGGCATCTCTTCTAAAAGCACGACAGAGAGAGGTGCAGTATATAATAGAGAAAGTGATGGTAATAGTAATAATAATAATATTATTATTAACTGTAACTCGAGAGAATAATATTAATTGTATTCGCAGAGAGGGAAAGTAAACCAGATCGAATTGACCCGTAATGGCTTTCTCGTCAAAACCACACTTCTGACGTACATCCATCGCGGCGCCAATGCACGCACGCACGTCGGTGGCGCACGCATTTGTTTCTGCGAACGAAAGGATACGTAATGGGCGACTTCCCTCTTTAGTTGGCTTCTACCTTGGCCGAATTCCATCGAACGCCTACTTCCTGTGCCGTGCCTCTGAATACAATCTACCGCGGCCACGGCGTGCCCTCTCTGCGCGGCTCCGATCCCTCCCTGTATTCCGCCTACCTATGCGTATATCGGTTAGCGATTGCGCATAACGAAAGCTGGACGATTATTTGTGCTTCATAATTCGAAATACAGGTGAAATTCGCTGACTATTCCGGATTTTTAAAATAATATAAGACAATCTTTCTCGACTGAAATCGGATGCAACATACGTGGAATAAATTTTCAATGCAAATTCGTTCGCGTATGAGACTTACATATATCGAGATGGAATATCGAAAGTGGGCCTCTACAAAGAGGACAAAATTTCCTTAATCGAAATAAACGTGTTTTTGACTAATCCTAACGGCAAATTAATTCGATTTGAATGAATAACGATTAATGGACGTATATAAATGTTATTGATTTAATTGAATATTATTTGGATCAGATCGGTATTTATACAAATCCAATAAATGTGCTTATAGGACTATCCAAAAACACGGTTATTTCGATGAAGCAAATTTTTTCCCAGTATATAGGTAGATAAACAGTGTCTTTTGTGTGTCTAGGAGGAGACAAATACTGCATAAAATAACTAAAAGGACTCCAAAAGTCGCAACGCGTCACGCGACAAGGGCTGGAAGACAGGTGAATCGAGAGAAGACTGCGTCTCCCGGATCGTCGTCGCGTTATGTCACTCGCGCGCGATCGAGAGACGCACGCGAGCGACGCGAGAAGAGGATATAGGCGAAGGAAGCGCAGGAGGATGAGGGATCGCGGCGGTATCACGCAGAGAGGGGGGGATCCGGGGAACCTTCTTTTCCCACGGCATGGCCCCCAGACATTTGGTCCAATAATAACACTAATTTCGCCTACCGAGGAAACCTATTGTTCGACCAATGTCTACAGCGGATGCTGCTCTCTATATACGGGCCTCTCTCCGACTGCCCGCGCTCGGTTGCCCGTGTCGTTTCTGCTCCTCGCGGCGGTAAAGGGGCTTCTCGCTTTTGCTCTCCGCGCGCCGTTCGTCCCGTTATACAGCGTTTAATATCGCGGCACAATAACGTTCTATTTCTTTCGCGGTCGAAACGCGCAGGATGCGTCTGCCGCGCGCACGCGGGAGAATAATGCTGAGGCATCTCTTCTCACGCGCGCGATCGGTATCACCGGTATACCTATACCTATATCGACGCGCGCACGTTACACAGAGAAAATGTAGTAGGTTCGACTAAATTAGCGGTCAGGGGCGGGGGCGCGACGATTTAGTTAATTGTAATAATAGTCAGCAAGCTGAAGTCAATTATTAGTCCAAGTAATTAAATCTACTATACCTATTTTTTTTCCGTGTAGTATACATGCGGCTTGACGAGGTTTCGACTTTTCAGTTGCAGGCTTCACAGTCCGTATTTATTTCATTTTAGAGAAAATAGAGGAAATTTTGAAAAAAAAGGGAGATAATTTTGATTAAAAAGGGAGATCTAACCAAAATTGCAAACGCGCTGTGTTTTAAAAAATAGCAATTTTTAAGATAGATATAGAATGCTATACCAATATTTGTTAAATGAAGGAAGGATGTTTTTGTAGCTTAAAAATTCATATCTTGTTAAGTAACTTACATCTGAGTATCGCAATATGATTTAAGGAACAGGGATCATTTGTCAAATCTAGTTTCCGGAAAGAAACATTAATTCAACTATATTTTAAACGAAATATTGATTCAGATAGATAAAGTGAGGGTTGTAGCACCATTTTAGCAAAAAAAATCGACCATTTTGACCCTTTCCACGTAAATCGAAACGATTAAGAGACGCATTCAATTGAAAAACTGAATAATAGATAGTTTCAGAGGAAAAATATCGCGTTACAGGGGAAACTGGGGAAAATCGCGAGTTTTAGGGTGAAAAATGAGAAACTTAAAAAATAGTGGAATAAAAGGGAATAGGAGACGCACTGTGAAATCAGATATTGTCATTCCTATGACGTATATTCGAAGAGAAAACAAATTTGAATCGGCAAAAATCGAATTTCGCGATGGTCCCTTTGCTATTAAACCTGTTGATCGATCGCTATATGTATTATCGTACTCTATCGAAGACCGAATAACCCGCGGCGCGGGTGTAAATAAAGGTACGATAACGGGGCGACCGACGTTTTAATTGGCACCGAGATGGCTTATCGCGCGTATATGGGTGTGTTAATGAATAATTAAGTTCTCTCTCGACGAGTATGTACCCCGTGCATTGTTCATGGGCCCTATGTCGTTGCTCCCGGGCGCTTTCCCACACATTGTAAAGAAGAGCGGAACTGGCCCGACGTTTGAAACTCAATTTGTTGCGTGATTTGAATAAAAAAAAAGAAGAGAGTGCGTATACTTTAGAAGGGGGAGGAAACCATGCTGGAGTTGGGCTTCCGCTTAGATCGCGATTATTACATCAACGAAGTTCTCATTGAAGTTGGAGCGATACTAATTGAAAGGAACATTACATTTATGAACAAAATCGCGGCCGTCAAAGGGCTTCCAATAAGGAATCACCCCTCCCCCCCCCCAACGACCGAATTCGGTTTTTAAGCATTTTTTTACCGCAAATTCGAAAAAATATCGGCACAAATATTTACCCCGTGTTTTGTCATTTTCGTCCTTATCTAAGCTCGAACACGACATTTTGAAATGCAGTTACATCATCGCGCTGTGAGTCTATCTCTCTCGCACTCGTTACTTAGCATAAGAGTGCGTCTCTTTGGCGTTTCGGTGACGTCGCGATGTTGCAGAGAAAAACGCATTTATAACTCGGTGAATAATGATCTTTTCGTATATTTTCTCTTTCGTGTGATATCGAATATGTATGCGGATTACAAATTGAATTTAAAAATGTGAATATTATATTATTTATTTAAAGGCCGAATATATTCCTTCACGTTGCGATTCCCTGCAACTCGTACGATTAATCGAGAATCCGGAATCCTCTCCCGACGTTCCAGCTGCGAAGCGTCCCCCCTTCCCGTGAGATTTCCCGAAACCGGAAGTCCGCGGCCGCCGCCGCCGCCGTCCGCGCAAACGACCGGACAATATGAGGACATTCCCGGTAGTCGCCGAAACAGCGGAATGCACTCAAGGGACTCGAATCGAACGGGGTTTCCGTGCGGACGCTGAACAACGACAATGCGCGGCGAGCCGGACAAGCCACTAATTAAAAGCCGCCGCCGCCGCCGCCGCCACCACAGCTGATATAACTTGTTTATGTCTCACAGGTGCGCCACGGCGCGGTGCCGTGCGTCGTTGCGAGCGACGCGACGCTTCCGCGGCGCGCTTCGTCGCATTGCTCTCTTTCTCGAGTTCCTCTCGAGTTTCGCGAGGAATTCTTTCCGAGAGAAGCCGGAGAAAGGTAGGTATGCATTATACTATACTTGTGCGCTGCGTGCGCGGAGTTATCTCGCGATTCAGGGCCGGTGAGCATCGTCGTTCGAATCCCATCGATCGTCTCGCATCGTTTTCGAAGTCTCGGGAACTCGAGCGTCGATATATCGGGCGCGATTACACTTCAATCGGCGGATTAATTTATGAACTCGCCGATGAATGATATCGACGCTCGTGGAAGTATCAAGGGGAAACAAAAGTGAAGTAGAAACGGATATCGATCGAGAGAATTGACCCACGTTGAATTGCTCTAGTGACAAAATATTTTCTTCAATCAAAAACAAAAAAAAAAAACATGATATAATTCCAGGATCAAACCGTGGTTTTCTTCGTGCAAAAAATGTTTGAGGGGCTTCAATAATTGTTTTTTTTTTTCCGATCAGGAAGAATTTCTTGCGCCGATGAAGGTATTATGAGGCAAGAGTGCATATTCTTCGACCAAGTAAATACATGTATTCTTAAAAATTGTTTAAATCGCATATTCTGGATTCAAGAAATATTTTTGATACTAGCAATTATTTTTTTCAGCGTAGATTTCTTACTTGGAGGTTTTCCCCCATACTTTCTAGTATCGATTTCTACATTTTGAAAGCTCGTCCAAAGTAGCAAATTTTACCCCACTTTTCTCCGTCACAAAATGTAATGCCGTTGAACTCCGCGTGCGATTCCACGAAAATAACCATATTCACGCGAGCTATTTTTATTTGTTTACGCCGGCTGGTGTGCCGTACCGCCTATCGCGGCCGTTAACTCCCACACTACACTCTGCCGCCATCTGTCCTCGATACTCAAGATCCGAGGTTGTCGCACACCTGTGGATTCTGGTCATTTTCTGTTACTATTCATGAGGGACTGATACGAGCCTCTTTTTATTATCCTTTACCCACTTCCCCGCTAAAAGCAATCCCCGCGCGCGAGACGCCCGAGTTGGGAATTATTTATTTCCTAGCCCGCAGCTCGATCGTAAATCTGAATCAGTCGGGCGTCATGGGGCGAGGTAGTGATGCGTCGCGGTTAAAATATATACGAATTCGATTTTAACACTACTTCTTTATCGCTGATTCGAAAAATCTGGACGCAACTATAAACCCCGTATTTTTTCATTTTTCATTTTTCGCCTTATCTGAGCTGAAAAAAGATATTTTGAAATGCAGCTACGTCATCTTCTAGTAAAACTATCTCCCTCACATGTGATGATGTCACAATCTTATAGACAGAAAAGTGTAGATATACACCTAGGAAAAAGATCTAGTTGAATACGAACCTAATAGAAACATTTATTTGAGACGAATAGAAATTTATTCACATGGAACGCGCGAAGTCTATTTATATTTGATAAATGTTCTACTAGGTTCGTACTCGAGTAAAAAGATATGCAAAACATTTAATTCAAATAGACTTTTGTCCGATGTGAATACATTCCTATTTATCTGAATCAAATTTTTCTATTAGGTTCGCATTCAACTAGACCTTTCCTCTCAGTGCAACTCTGCGAATAGCTATTATTTCGGACCATTTCTTTTTCATCTGTGTTATCGAATATGTAGGTATACAGATTACAAATTAAATTTAAAATATGAATATTTTTTTCCGTTAAGACCGAATTTGAAATTCGCCGAACAAAGAACCAACTCTCTAAATACTATTCGTGCCGATCGTCACTTATTTTGTCTGATTCAGATTTAGGGAGAACGAATCTCGCGGAAGCCGAGTCGTATTAATTGCTATAATTGCGCGCGTCCGGATGCGAGTCCGTCTCCGGAAATGACGAAAGGGACGAGTAAGAGAGGCCGTGCGGTAGTCCGAATATAAATATAAGAAAAAAAGAGAGAAGCACGCGGACACCGCCGCCGAGCCATTTCTACTAATTAAATTAGCGTATCGACGACACGGCAGCGCGAGTGTAACGACCCCATCTTCATCAGCCGTCACAAGACTCCCAAGGGTACGCCACCGCGGCGGCGGCGGCGGCGGGGTCGCGGGTCGGCCGTTCTCATCAGGATAAAACGACTTACCGCTCGTCCGCGCGCGGCGGTCGGCCAGCTGTTAACCGGATTACGGTACGCGTAGGTGCGTCGCCGCGTCTCCTCCGCGTGCTGCGCTCGATTTTAACCGACGGCGGGGGGGGACTCGTGCCGCGCGCGCGGGACTCACGAAAGCGGAGCGTAATAAATCTTCCGCCTCGAAGATGCGCGGCGTGGAATATAAAATTAATTACCGGCGCGGAAAGATCTTTCTCTCTCTCTCTCTCTCTCTTCCTCTCTCTTTTTTCTCTCCCCTCACTCCCTCCCTTTCTCTCTCTCTCTCGCGGGTCGAGGGAAAAAACCGGACCGAGAATTAAGAGATGACTAATCGGCGGCCTCTGTAAGGACGTCAGAAGGGGGGGGTGGGGGAGGAGGGGAGTCCCCGGTGACATCGACGGGGATTCGGAGCCGTCGAAGCGTCAACTCGCGCGGGTATATAGAGCGACGTTCCGACGTAGGTCCGCGTCCGGTTAGGTGCCGCGGCAGGTATTCGGGCCGCTCGTTAATTCCCACATTCTCGGACGGATAAAGACCGCGTGTGTTCCGGACGATGAATCTGGCGGTACGGATCGGGCCGCGGCGCGAGACACGCGAGGAGGTCGCGCGCACTTACACATACTATTAGGTATATGGATCGCGCGCTTCGTTTAATGTCGCTCGGCGCTCGGTTTTGTATTGCACGATATAAGCTCGCGCGCGTCGCGATAGCGGATTGTTATTTCGTATGATATTTGATAACGAGGTCTTGCGCGCGCGCGCGCGGCGACGGACGTTCGAATGTACGAGAATCGAGTGATGATGGCGCTACACCGAGAAAACAGTTTACTCTTATAGTTAATAAATGTAATTCAAAATACGGCGAAATAAATACTATTTCGTGAGGACAAGAAAATATATGGTTATTATTAAAATCTTTGTTTCACGCCTCAGACGATGAAATTGTGCCAAATAAATATCGTGATAATTAACGAATACTTACCTGATTCGTTGATGAATTGATTAAAATGCTTATTTCTCGTCATATTCAAACAAACATTTATTGACTGCAATTAAACTGTTTTCTCGGCGTATGGAGCGATTCGCGAACGAGGAACGGAAGTAGACTCTGGAGAATTAAAGGCGCCGGGCTCCAGCGTGGCACTTGACAGCAAATTAGCAACCGTCGAGAGATACTCGCGACGACGACGTCCGACGAGAAATGCTGCGAACCAATGCATATCCTGTGCTCTTTATACGGTATGCAATCATACGCAGAAAAGTCACAATTACCCTCGCCGACTGCACTTATCGATAATATCCCGCACCTAATGGCCCTTCCTACGCGTGCGCGGTCATTCACCGATACGTGGAAAGGCCGCGCGCGGGATATTCGACCGATATATGTATGTATATCGCTATCCCGCGGTAGTTTCGCGTGCCGCGAGCGCGCACGATGCGCATCCGCGGACGGACGTGGCGCGAAAGACGCGCGGTTTCTAGGAAGGGACTTCGTGTGCGTAATTGGCGCGGCGGGGCAGAGCGCGGCGAGGCGGGAGCGTAGGAGAACGGAAGAGTGGAGTAGTAGCCGCGACGCGTATATATAGGTACCTACTCGCGTATCTATGCAACGAGGAATTATTTCGCGTAATCGCACACTCAGAAAAATAACTTGGTTAAAATGACAAAACGCATCTGGTTAAATGAGTTTAATTATTCTAACAAAAATACTAGTAAACTTAACTAAATATTTAGTTGTTCTAACTACATGTTTAATTATTCTAACTACAGGTCTAGTTATTCTGATAAGAAAATTGTCAGTTTGATCCAACAGAGAGAGGATCCGTATTTCACCAAATGGTTTTGTTCCGGTCTCCAAGATTTTGATTAAATTGATTAGCTTTTTTTTTCAGCACACGCGACGTCTGCGACGATTAATACGGGGCGACGCAGGTACTTGTTTCGCGATCGTGTATAAGGAGATTCCATTGATAATAGAGAATAAACAAAATGATTTTGATCGAATTTGCCATTGGTAGATATCTGAGTGGTATGATTCTTCATTTTTGCAATGACTCACCACCTTGTAAGGTAACTTTTTGTAAGGTCCCAATACAGGACACGTCCTGGTAACCGGACATATTTGAATAGAATTTAAATTGTTGAATGAGATAAAAAAGAAATGACTGCTGGAAAAGCATCTTCAATAAATTAACGGTACATAGTAAATGTCATTAGTAAGAACCCTGAATAAAATCTACTATATAAACTTTTATGACTGTGTCCGGATACTGGGCTTAGCCGTCCGTTGGGATGTTTATCTTATAACTCTTATAATAAGAAATATAAAATGAATATACCTACAGGTAGTGAGGATTACCATGCAAAAATTTAACTGAATGATCCTGACATTTAAACATGTTTCTATTGATTCGTAAATGGAAAAGAGAGATTGATGTGCTACTATTATAAGATTCTGTGTCGAAAGGACATTAATTTGTTTGATATTTCTTATACGAGGCGGTTAATCATCGGAAAAATTTAACCAAAGAATCCTGACATTATATCGATCGATTTATCGAGTTTGATATTTTCAAATACGGTAGAAGCACCAGTGAATGAACACTTCAACGCTTTTCAAATGTAAAGTTTCGTTCATTCACTGGATTTTGTCGTCTGCTTAGGTGTCCATTCACTGGTGCACTTACTACGGTGAAATAAATATTTCGTTAGGATACGAAAATATATAGGTATAGATTATATGAAAAGGAATGTATGTTAAATATGTAAAAGAGAATATATACAAAATATATATATAAAAGGGGGAAGATATGTTAATTATTAGAATGTTTATTCCGTTAGAACTGTTACTTCAAAACATTTAATTGTATCAAACGAATATCATAATGGTCAACGAGTATTTACCTGGCTCAATCAAATGTTTATTTCGCCATATTCAAGCAAACATTTATTACCTGTACAAATAAACCGTCTTCTCTCAGTGTACTTTTCTAGTGATATCGAGCCTCAAAATGAACTGAAAGGCGAAAAGCTCGTGCCGTTGATATCGCAATGAGCTTCCCTCTTCTGTTTATGACTCAAACTTCATTACACATAGATTAGCCATAAAAGCGAGCATTCGAGTAGCACCACTTAACGCTTATTACCTACTACATTCTACACCCCATTAAAACAGCCATTATCCCTTCTATCACTCGCTCCCGCGTCTACATAGCGCGCAACCGATGCACTTTAGTCGATCCTCCGCGAAGAAAGAAAGAGAGAGGCGTGCAACGACCGAAAAGAACAATAAAAAGAATCGATCCTCGCGCCCCGCTCCCCTATACGCCTCGTCGGATCGGCGACCCGCCGCTTCCTCGCGGTCGCGTCACGTCTGGCACGAATTAAATTTGCAGGAATTAAATTAGCAGACAGGACGGGCGTCGCGCGCCGGAAGTCGCCATGTACGGAAAGGCCCACGGCGCACCCGGCGAATAGTATCGGCCGCAACTATATTAGGACTTGCAATGGACGCGTACGTGTCTGGATTGCCACGGGGGGCACCACAACGGCGCGCGGGCACGGCATTGTTTTCGCATTCGCAATGTCGCGGACCGAACACGCCGCTATGGAGCGTGCAGATCACGAGTTCGCGTGACGAGAAACGTCAAGCAGTGCGGCGGAGGTCGATCCTCCCCTTCGCCTCTCCAGGATGAATTCTTTTCAGCATCCGCCCCAACGGAAAAAAATTAAACGTTAATGTGACGTTATTTCAGTTACCGTAACAAATATTTCAGGTAAAATAGTGACAACAGATCAATTTGTTATGGTAACGAAAAAAAAATGAAAGAAAAGCAACGATTTCCATTGTAACCAAGGAAACCCGTCAAGCATTTTCATCCCAACAGCAAACTGTTTTTGTTACATTAACAAAAAATGCTGCTATAGTAATTGATTTTCGATGTTGTTACTAAGGCAAAAGCAGTTTTTTCCGTGTCGCGTCTGAATAGAGCATGGGATTAGTGTCGGGTCAATGCCTAATCGGATATGTGAACGATATTTACTTTAGTTTCTTTTTATAGCAATTATTCTTAGAATGACCATCTCCATATATGGTAGTCCCTTGTAATACCCGTAAATCGCATAAAAGCAGGGGCCAGCTTGGGGAGCTTTGGTCCCACAGTTAGTCTTTCTCACTGAGAAAAATAATTTGATTAATTTAACCGAAATCCTGAACACGATGACCAAACCATTTGGTAAAATATGGATCCTCTCTATCAGTTTTGTCAGACTAACCACATTTTGGTTAGAATAACTAAATGTTTGATTCGAATTGCCAAGTATTTGGTTACAATAACTAAATATCAGGTTCGATTGACCTTTATTTTGATTAGAACAACTAAACGCATTTAACTAGAAGTGTTTCGTTATTTTAACCTAATTATTGTCTTAGTGTATAATTGATAACCAATCGTGAGAATTATGAATCGCGCTGTGTGTTTATAAAAGGTTTCAAGATTAAACCATGCTGTACGAAATAACGAGCAGTGTCGTGTAGTAATTTATGGTTATCGACGAAAGAAGGGCCTGATGTGAAATACGAAACGTATTAAAATATCTCCTACAATATAAGACCGATACATTCCCATAACTGTCATGACTACAGAGAAGAAATATTCAACGAATGTGCAGCCAAAAGTATGGTAGGTACAGAATAAAAGTGGAATAGATACCCCAGTCTCTCTTCAACTTCGAACGCGATTATCTCGAAACCCAGTGGAGATATATGAAAAATACAAATCACCTTTTTTACAGGAAAAGTATAGATAAATATTTTTTATCTAAACTTTTCTTCGATATCTACAATTGACTTCAAGATAATCGATTTTGAACTTACTCTTTCACCGCAGCATCTATTCCACTTTTACCCTATACTGCAACCCTTAAACGCATCCTTCCTTCGGAGCAATTGTCACTCAACATTGACCCAACGAAGCCTCGACATTCGCACAGGACCCTCTCCCTCCCCCCGCGATCCTCGCCGCGTCACCGCACCATTGCGTCGCGAGGAGCGCGGCGCGCGGAGAGCGACGCCAGAAGACGACGAAGAAGAAGAGGACTCGGATCGTAAAGCCTCCCGATTACAATCTCTCATCCGTGTTCCTCGAAAGTCGGATGACAATTAGGCCCTCGGTTTACGACGATCGCGCCGCGTACGTCATGAGCCTCGCGGTGGGGTCTCTCGTAGCCCCGCGGCGCGTTCGTTGTCTTCCACCGCGCGTGTGACAAACGCGTAAAGCTAGGAATCCACTACACTCGACTCGACTCGACTCGACACGACACGACTCGACGCGACTCGACACGACGCGTTTCTGATCGCATGATTTTCCGTGTATTTAAATGGCGTAGAAATCCACTAGGCTCGACACGACTCGACTCGACTCGACTCTACTCGACTCGACACGACACTTTTCTGGCTGGCCAGAAATTTGTCGCGTCGAGTCGAGCCTAGTGGACACAGTTTGCGTGCACATCGAGATATGGACCGATAAGCGAACAGTTGAATTGCGGCAGTCTTGCTTGGAAAGAGTCGAGAAGAACAGTTCGAAGATTTTACATTAATTTCGCAGAGGAATGGAGGAGGATCTCATTAATAAAGTTAGAGCATATGAGATGCTGTAAAATATACATAGTTTGAAATATAGAGACCAAAATATACGCAACGAAGCTTGAGAAGAAATCTCAAAAGCCTTGAATAGACCAAGTAAACATAAATAGGTATATAGTAAATTTCTATCTGTATAGATGTTACAGAGAAGCAATCATTGGAAAAATTATAGAGCCATACACGATGCATCCTTGTACGTTAAAATTTAAAAGGACGAAGCACTACCATCGTGTCGAGTAGCGTCGAGTCGTGTCGCGTCGATTCCAGTGGACACACCACGCAAATTTTTGTCACCGTGTCGTGTCGAGTCGTGTCGTGTCGAGTCGAGTCGAGTCGAGTGTAGTGGATTCCTAGCTTAACGATCTCCTGCCCGCGTGTTGGTATTGCGTATACCAGCGCCGCGGTCGCGGGACGCTGCATCCACCTCGCTAAACGGGAGGGGTGAGAGGGGTCCGGCGTTGCAGCAACGAGAGGGACCGTTGCAGCCGCGGCGAGCCGGGGGGAACTTATAAGCGCGCGCTTGTCAGGATGGAATGCGTAATGGTATCTATACGAGCGGCGTGTAGCGCGACACAGTGCGTCGCTCTGTTCGCGAGTCGTCCGCGGGGGAAGTCGTCTGCGAGACTTTTTCGTCGCGATCGTTTAAACGGTCGCGGTGAGCGTAAAGTTGGCGAGAGAGAGAGAGAGAGAGAGAGGGCAAGGGGAGTCGCGAGGATCGAGGAAGTTGTCGATGGACTTCTTATTCTCGATCGATACGTTATGGAGTCGTAAAGGTCAATATTATCGTGGTTGGATTGACCCAACGAAGTGTCTCTTCAATTTTGAACCGGCAGTTGCGGCTGCGGTCGATTTCAGGGAAGAAGGATGGGGACAAGTAAAGACAATCGCGAATTTCGACTACATTCGCTGTACGCGAATGTCGTGCAACGTTTTAGAAACGTTCGTTTACCCCTTTAAATATAAGGGAAAGTCGTATAGTCTCGCACTGAAAAAAGTCTTGGATAGGCTAAGAAAATATTTTGAATGAATATGAGCCAACGAAACGTTTTTTTTTGGAATCGTAAAATTCTTTGGTTGATTTCACGAAAACTTCGATGGCAGAGCTAAACGTTTGGATGATCTGACAAATATTCTTTTAGATTATCAAATTGACAACAAAATTATTTTGTTGGCTACTTTTTTTTCTCAGTGCGGAAACTTTGTTGGCCCTCGACTATCGTTAGCAAACGGAGAAAAAGAATTAGTTGAATCTACACGGAGAATACAGTTTATTAATAGTTAATAAATGTAATTTTAAATGCGGCGAAATAAATATTTCGTTAGGACGAGAAAATATACGTTAATTATTCAAATGTTTATTTCATTCGAATAATTGCCCCAAAGATGAAATTGTGTCAAATAAATATTATAACAATTAATGAATATTTACTTGATCCAATAAAATTCTTATTTCGCCGTATTTAAAAAATATTTATTACAATAACTACAAATAAACTGTTTTCTCGGTGTACTACAAATTATTTGCAGAGTCGCAAGCATTTACATCAATTCATTTTTTTATATATCAACCAAATATCGCTTCCTTACAATCACATGAAATAGCATGTGATTGAAAGGAAGAAGTATTTCTTTAACATGAAGAAATATTCAATTCATCTAAATAAATAATTACTTACGATTCCGCAAGTAATTTTCAGTAGCTCCAGCTAATATCTTGTCTCCGTACAGCTATACGACAACTGAGTGCCGTCGAAATGTCCATAACCACCCAAATTCCTCCCCTATTATTCCCCACATACGACACTCATCTCCACGTGCACGCGCAACCCCCGATCCATAAGTCACGATCAAAAGTGCGGTCGCACGGTAGCGCAGCCGCGATCGCCCAAACGACCGGCGATATATACACGTAGGTACTCGTATATCGTCCCATTGTCGCGCAACTCCTTCGCGGGGCAAACACGCATTTCGCATTCACGTACGCGAGCGACAATGCGCGACGAGACGCGCCCAGATGTATCAACCAATCGGGATTATTGATGGCTTTATCCGGAAAGCACCGCGGCGATCTCTCTCTCTCTCTCTCTCTCTCTCTCCGAACGGTAATCGCCGCAGCACCAGGTGGTGCACCAGCGGGGACCAGGGCGCGTGATGCGAGGGGAGAGAGAGAGGGACGAGAGAGGTAGTTTTCAGCGTGGTGATGTTTGACTAATGCTCCGCAATTTTGTCTTTTGTTGGTCGCGGTGGATCGCCCGCTGCGAGGGTGTGTTCGCGAGCGCGAGAAAGCCTTTCCGCGCTCGCTCACTCCCTTCGGGCGCCGGGGGGAGTAGAGGAAGGGCTGCCCGCTGCGAACGTGGAAGAGTTTAGAGGCTGCGAAACACAAACTTCGCAGACCCTATTTATTCCGCTTCAGGGGAAATGGGGGAAGTTTTGACAAAAAAGGAGGCAATTTTGATTAAGAGAAGATCTTCCAGAAATGAGAAATGTGCAGTGTTTTGAAAATATAACAATTTTTTAACGAAACATTAATATTGATTAAGTGAATGAAGGATGTTTTTGTAAATTAAAAATGTACATCTTATATTATGCAATTGAAATCTGAGCATCACAATCTGATTTCAGGAAACGGGACCATTTCTCAAACCTAGAATCCGATAAGAAACATTAATTCAACCAGATTGTTACATTTTAAACGAAATATTGATGCAGATAGGGTTTTTAGTGCCATTTAAACAAAAAAAGAAAGTGACCATTTTTACCCTTTCCACGTTATCCAAATCGATGAAAAGACAAACTCAACTAAAACGCTGAATAATAAGTATAATAATTTTCGGGAAAAAATATCGAATTATTCACGGAGAAAATTGAATAGTAACGATTACTACGCCAGAATAATAAGTTGGTAACAGCTTCGGCAATATTGTGTTAAATAATCAACAGAATAGTAATCATGATTACTTGTACGGTAATGATCACTATGCTGCACATTATTCAACGCAATATTGTTGAAACTGTCACCAAATTCCTATTCTCTCTAGCATGGTAATCGCTACTATTAAATTTTCTCCGTGTAGAGGAAAATGGGGAGAATCGCGAGTTTTAAGGTGAAGAGGGGGAAACCAAAAAAAGTAATGGAATAAAGAGAAATAGGAGACACGGAGTGAAGCCTGGAAATATCGGGGGAGGGGGGAGACGCCGACGAGTCGAGCTTCCAAGGAAAGGGATACCTATGTGCACACTGCAGTTTTTGCTCTTTCGATCATCCTACGCCTTTAAGTAAGTGGAGGATCGCCGGGCGCGCACGGAGGGCGCGGTTTCGCAAGATGTTTTCTGCGTTAATGCGCATTCTCGTTGCATCGGTTCTCGTCTTCGTCTGCCCAGAAACAATTAGCGGTGATGCGCACACGGAGCGTGTGCAAGGCGACTGCAGCAGTGAGTACGGCGGCGCGGCGCGCCCGTGCCGCTACATTTAACGCGTCTCTACTTTTCGCGGTATCGTTATGCAAATATCGCGTGTGTATAGCGATTTGATAGGAGAGCTTATGCCGATACGCGTCGTACGGTCGTGCGCGATATGCCGATCACGGCATGAGCGGACCGAGAGAAAATCTGTTCGCCTCGAACGAACATCGATTCGATGCAAATATAAGTGGGTATCGTGTATCGTTCGGTGCGGAGCAATTTACAATAGATCAACTCGACGTTCATTCAAATCCAATAAATACAGAATTATAGGCGCTGCTCGAGGAAAGAGATTTTTGAATAAATATTGCTGCTTTAAATATGAGTATAACGTGGTGTTTAGCGAAGTATGAAAACAAAAGATTGTCTGACTTTTCCAGGATTTTCAGCCGAAAATATTAAATTTTTCCTGACCGTTACGGGCATAGATCCAATATGAAGTGTTATGCATCAGCCATTCCGTCAAATGAACAGATCAACGAATGACCGTATAACGAGTATGCCAGTTGAGAAATATCATAAGTATCAAAATATCTTATTACAATATTTCGATATCACAGTTTGACTGTTTGATAACATACGCTGAAACAAATAACCTGGTACAGTTAATAAAAATCCTGGAGATTATAACCAAACACTTCATATACTTACATTGTTTCCATCGGTAATCGATATTCTTACTATCGGTAAAAAGAGAGAACTGATTTATAGGAAACTCCGACCTCAACGATTTATGAAGTTCGAGTACTTTTGACAAATTCCGGAAATCTTTAGTCTCTTTGACTTTTCCTTCATATTTCTCTGACTCACATAAATCCCTGACAATTCCAGATTTTCCACAATTCCCTCATCATTCAACACCATGAACGTTACTCGTTCATCGTTTCTGATTTTTATCCTGGATTACACTAAGAGAAAAAGTCTAGTTGAATATTAACCTAACAGAAAAATTTATTTCAGATAAATAGGAATTTATTCACATCGAACACAAGTATATTTTAATGAAATAAATGTTTTGCGTCTCTTTTTAATCCAGTACGAACCTATAATAACAGAACAGTTATCAAATTCAAATAGACTTTTGTTCGATGTGAATAAATGTCTATTCATCTCAAATAAATTTTCCTATTATAAGTTCGTATTCAACTAGACCTTTTCTCTGGGTCTGGTTTTGTAATTTTACGAGAAGTATAATCATGCTGTCGAGAACGATTAATTTCTTCTCGATCGCTGTGCAATACGAGCATTAAAAAATAGCCTCGCCATTCGAGAATCAACAGAGGAAGAAGGGGGGGGGGGTCGCACGCTCCACGATCGTATTATATAGTTGCGGGTTGCGCGCTCCGGGAGAGGCCTGGAAAACCGCTAATTACGAGACATATATATATATATATAAACAATATACCCGACCCCACTCTCGCGCTCTCTCGTCCCGACGAGCACGCGGGACCGCGAGTGCACTCGGTCGCGTTTTTTGTCTGCATAATAGGTGGCCCGAAACAATGCCTTGGGGAAAGGGGGATGCAGGGAGGCCACCGATCGATCGGTTAGTAATTGCGGGAGCGAGCGCGCGTATTGTTTTCCAACCGCCGGCGCAACGGGGCTTTTTTCGCGACGCGCCAATTGCCGCGCGCGCGCTAATTGATTACACGCGACTCGTTGATCGCGGTCGGGACGCGGGCGCTATCCATCGCGTCGGGCGCGGTTTGGCGAACCGAAGGGGAAGGTTTGAAAAATGCATCGGACGCGCGCGATGGAGGAAAATCATTGGGAAAAATGACTCTCTCCCCCCCCCCCCCCCCCCCTCGTACAGCCGATACCTTTTTTTCACTTCCTTCGTTTTCCGTCGAGAGCGCGGAATGATCTTCGCACGATATAGGTACGATAATAGAACGATTATAAATCATCGAACAATAGCGGTAGGCAGTCTCTCCTTTATTCCGCCGTTCTATGCGCGGGGCGAGCATGAATCCGACGCATAAATCAAACGCTGGGGCACCGGGACACCGCTGCGCGAGATGACGCCCCGTATAACCGTGCGCGCGGCCTTAAGATTTCCGTGTCTGCCGGTGCCCGCGACGTGAAAATCGTTGCGGAACGCGCTCGCCGCGCGCGGCTGATTCGGAGGGCGGGCGAACGACGGATTTTTGCACGGGGGAATCGAAGGAATCGCGACGGTGACGGCGATATTGAGAGGATTCGACTTGTGGAGATATCAGCGGCGAAATGTGATAAATATCGAGTAGAATTAAACGGCGGATGAATAAATCAATCGAAGACAGATTTGATCGTTAAACGTATCGTTAATTATATCGTTAAATTGAATTGAAATGATGCTGCTGTTAGTTTTCTAGGTATAGGTTTGACCTCCTGGGACTTTAAGATACGGCGAACTATACGCCGAGGAGACAGTTTGTTAGCAGTTAATAAACGTAATTTCAAATATTGCGAGATAAACATTAGGCATCTTGTTAGGTCAATAAAATATATGTTAGTTATTATAATGTTTATTTCGTCCAAATGATTGTCTCAAAAAACTTAGTTGTGTCAAATAATAAATATCGTAATAGTTAACGAATATTTATTTCATTTAATAAAATGTTTATTTCGTCATATTTAATCAAACATTTATTAATTACAAATAGACTGTTTAGCCACATTCCTCCCTGCATACTTAAAAAGAGAATTTAGCGATCCAGAGAGAAACGAATTGTATCTCAGGAGGCGAAATCGTTCAGAAATCGGGTGCAATTATTACGCCCGTAATACGAGAGCTCCAACCGCGAACGGCGATCCATCATCCGACGTGTAAATATTCGACGATGATAATGATACGCATTTGGAATAGAAAAAAAAAGAAGAAACGGTTGCCTCCGATCCGCACCATATAAAGCGAGCAAGGAAGACGACGAGAGGCTCGAATCTCGCGCTGCGGAGAACGGACCGTGTCCCTCGCGGTTCCCTCTCTCCTTCCACGTTTCCTCTCGCCCGTCCGCTCACCCGTCCTCTTCCCGCCTAGCGGTAAAACAATAGATCCCCCAGCGTCCTTCGCATAACTCCGCGTGATCCTCGTAGATAGTGATGGATCACCGGCAATGGGCGCGGAGCGGCTCGCTCGCGAGTCACGGCACCGTTCCGATTTCTCGCGGCATTTCTGCTCGAGAGGATCGGAGAGGCGCTGAGGGAGAGGAGATCGCGCCGCTCGAAAATCTATCGTTGAGCGCCGTACGGCGTCGCGTGCGCGCGCGAATTCGGTCTTCTCATAAAAATATTAATATCTTTAAATTTGTAATCTGCACACCGAGAAAACAATTTACTTGTAATTAATAAATGTTTGGTTGATTATGGCGAAATAAACATTTTACTACATGAAGTAAATATTCGTTAACTATTACGATATTTACTTGGCACAATTAGATCGTCAGAGAGGCAACCATTTGAATGAAATAAACATTTTAACAATTAACGTATATTTTCTTGTCCCAACGAAATATTTATTTCGCCATATTTGAAATTACATTTATTAACTATTAATAAACTGTTTTCTCGATGCATATACATATGTATTATAATATTACACGTAAAAGAAAATATCCGAATAATATTATTATTCGCAATGTTATAAGCGTTTCTCTTAACGACGTTGTGACGTCATCGAAAAGCAATAGAGACGCACTTGTGTCAAGCAACGAGTACGAGAGAGATAGAGAGAGAAACTTACAACACGATAACGTAGCTGTATTTCAAAATGTCTAGCGAATTCGTTCCTAGGTCGAAGAAGCTTCTAAGGTAAAAATGGGATAAAAGTGCACCGGCTTCCGTTTAACTTTGAACGCGATTATCTCAAAATGTATCGAAGATATGCGAAAAATCAATAGCAGCTTTCTTTTAGCAGAAATATAGACAAACACCTTTTGTTTAAACTTTTTCTTGATATCTCCAATCACTTTCAACATAATCGATGTTTTACTTGAACTTCAATCGGGGCGTTTATCCAATTTCTGACTACTTCCCACCTTTTACCGCTTCGATATTTCGTCTGATTCTATCACGTAGTGTCAAAGTATTTAATTTACCGTTCGATAGTTTATTTATCGCTACGTTATTATTATTCCTCTTGAGAAGACAGACGAAATAAAAATAGCAGTTGAAATTGGAAACTGAACATAACCTCGACGCGATCAAATATTTGTCTTCCTCGCAAATCTAAAAAAGTACATAATAATAACATTGCAGAGGATCCGGCCGAGACGCAGCGCTTCAAACGACTCGAATACCGAATTAGGAAGCCCGCAATACATACCGCTACGAAAACGCGCGTCCGAGTGCCTCCCGAGATCGAGAAATGTCCAGCGCGACTACTCACCATCGCTCTCGCGTACGACTCCACGAGTGGCGATCGAGTGCTACTCGCACCGCGATACAGCCGAACGCGAGCGCTCGCCCGGCCGCTAATTTATGCGCGCACACACGCGTTTCGCGTCCTCCTAGTCACGCCCGAAATCCTCGGCGATCCTCGAGATCAACAGCCGACTCGACATCGAGGAGGGATTCTTGCGTAATTAATTGCCCCGATGTCCGTCATTATTCTCGGCCCACTTGAACGCGCGTCCGCCGAAGGACCTCCCGCCCCTCTCCCTCTCGCGTGACAGTCGATCGCTGTCGATGCTTTGCTTTCGCGTGTAAGCTGTCGGAGACACGCAGGAGGTCCTCCAAGAATGATGACGGTACATCGACGGGAGTCGGAGTTAATTAATAACGATTCCTCCGGACATCTTTACCCGCGGACTATTTTCTCCCTCCCCCCCACCCCTCTCTCCCTCGGAGAACTTTCTCCGTATGCTTCGCCCGCTTTCTTCCTCCCGTTACATCATCCCCGCGAGTATATAGCGCAACCGATCCTCCCGATCGGTCCTTCCCTCGCGTCGTCTCGTTGCGGGGAAAGCGATCGACCTCGCGATGCGTCAACGCCCACCTAATCTGTCATTCCACGGAGCGAAGGCAACACGGCGAAGTCATTGTCGATGAGGAGGAGGTGGACGACGACGACGTCGGAGCGCGCGAGGGTCTCGTCGGTCTTTCATCTGGACGGTTCCCTCCCCCGTGCACTACTATACGAGTCCCTCCGTCTCTTCCTCGCTCGACTTTCAGCACCCTCCGCTATGAATAATTATTATCGCCTTCGGACTGCTTCGCCCTCGCGGACTTTTATACGCCTCTACTTTCCTTGCATCACCGGGAAGTGCGGGTTGTTTTCAACGACAATTGCTTTAACGACAGTGATGACTTCACCCGTGCACGTATGTCATTGAGGAATAGTTCCCTCGCGAGGGCGATATTGTGTGGCTCTACGTACAGAGCGATCGCGATCGCCTGATCGGCCGGTGTGGATTAAAAAGCAGGGGAAGGGAAAAGTGGCGACGGAAAAATTCTAAAGTACATATCGCACGGGTTCTCGTTAAAACCGCAACAGCCGCGCGTAACTACAGGGTGAAGCGAGTACAGAGGGTGTTATCCTTGAGACTGGACATAGGATGATAGGTATGCAGTAAAGGGATACATGGAAAAAAATAAATCGTAGCATTTAAAAAGTTTGTGACGAATTTTGGGACGAGTCCAATTTATTGTTACGATAACTACAATTTTTTAGTAAACTTTACAACGATGCTTGCAACTTCTGCAAATTTTACTATAATTTTTACTAAAATTGTAGCTATTGTAACAATAAATTGGCCTTATTCTGATATGTACCACAAACTTTGTAAAAAAAACTGTTATTTATTTTTCTCCGTGTGATATTCTTGTAACTTAAAAATTTATATCTCATATCAAAGTAACTTAAATCTGAGTATCTTAATAAGATCTAAGGAAAAGAAATCTAGTTTCCGGTAAGAAACATTCATTGAACTAGGCTTTATATTTTAAATGAAATCTTGATGCAGGTATAAAAAAAAGAAAGAAAAATTGACTCTTTCGAACTTTTCCGCGTAATCTGAAACGACGAAAAGATGAAATCAACTGAGCAGCTGAATGATACGTGGTTTTAGAGGAAAAATATTGAATTATTGAAGAAAAAGGAGAAAATCGCGAGTTTTAGGGTGAAAAAGGGCAAACTTGAAACAGTAAGGAAATAAATGCGAATAGGGGACACACTGTGAAACCTGTAATGTTAGTTAACATTAGTCCTTACTAGTTTAGGCTCAATCTCCTGTCAAAATTTAGACTCGGGCCGTATTATCTGTTTCGTCAATCGACACTTTCCGGTATGCAGCCATTCGTATAGCCCATCCCTTTACTGCAAATCATGCTATATCCAGTCTCAAGCATAACGCCTTCTAAAAAACGCGCAAACATATTACAGAGGAGCGCCTGTAAATCGAACCGCGCGCTTCAACGAACTCGTTCCTCCGGTTTCCGCGCGCGCGATATGCAGACCCGCACCTTCCGGCGGACGTGCGGGGCTCGCGCCTACCGATTTTCAGGATAATCAACGGTCGATCGAACGCCGGCGAAGGGAGATGAAAAAGAGGTCGCACAGCGCCCCCCCTTGCCCCCTCTGCCGCTTCGGGGCACCTAATTAGCCGTTTATCCCGCGAGCGCGATTCCCCGTAGCGAATTAAACGGGGAATCAGTGCGTGGTGATTAGGACGTTGATGGAACGACGGCGGTGCCACACCGCACTGCGCCGCGGCTGCGATCGCTACACGCATATGAGAGCGCGCGCGCGCGTGTGTTGGGCGTTCGTTGAGCGTAACGGGGGAAGGAGATTGGATGAAATTATGCCCGCGCGCTTTTGTTTACGTAGGTATGCACCTACGCGACCCGCGCTGCACGGATGAATCGGCAGGGAAAACGATTCGTCGAATACGGGACGACCGAGGCTAATTCGGCGGGTGGGAAACCTAGCCCACTTTTTTTTTTTCAATTTTTTGAAAGGGTTCTCGATAACCGCTCGCCGCGCCCGAGAGGCTCTTCCTGCGGTGCGTTCACGCCTGCGACTTCGTCGACGGGGGACGGGCGATTTTCGAATGTTAACCCTCGTGTCGACGACCGCGAGTATCCGGGTGTCTGTACGCCCTCTTTCCGCTTAAAGATCCTTCGAGAATAACGTGATTTTCACGCCGGATTTCAGCTGTGCGCTCGCGTTCCGAGAATCGGTGCACTCGGATGGTGAGAAACGAGAGAAATTTCCACGCGATGATCTTATTATTTCGGGGAATACTTTGATTGGAAGACTATCCGATCATTGCACTGAGGACAAAAATTTGGTGGAAAGATTTAGTTGATTTATATTAGTCGAAACGATAATATAATATATTCGCGTTTGAGTTGAGGAAATTGCGCTTGATTTTATATTCGTTTATTCACGGCAATTTTATAATCAATGCGAGTAAATATTGCTCGTAGGAAAAACAAATACTTAATCAGTCCAACTGCAAAAGCATAGTCTTATATGGAGGGCTAAATATGTAAAGTTCCAGCAACTAAGTATTTATTTATAATGATCAAGCATATGGTTCAAGCGGAATAGATGCCCCAGTTTCTATTTTACTTTGAACGCGATTATCTCAGAAAGTAGTGGAGATATACGAAAAATGCAAAGTAGCTTTTTTATATTAAAAATACAGAGGAACATCTGTTTAAACTTTGTTTCGATATCTGCAACGGATTTCGAGATAATCAATTTTGAACTTGTTCTTTAACCGAGGCATCTATTCCACTTTTACCCTATATTATTAGTTGCAAATAAACGGGTATTGGATCGACTAAAATTTCGTAAACTAAACAAATATTTAATTCCTCGAAATAATTCAAGTCAGCTAAATCGATTTTTTCCCCACTTTGATACAATTGAGTTAAAACTTAATATCGAATATTATAACTCATGAACATATTATACTACACAAAAATGTACGTATTTTACGCACAAGTAACACGTTACACATTTCGGCGCGATCGCCGCGATCTCAAATAACGCTAATAGAATACCGCTTATGAATTACGAGGGAACAGCCGCGGTAACCCGTAATTATCGACAGATCTCCGCTTTCAATACCGCCTCGCGCGCGGCATATAACGAGCGCGCCGCGCGTTCCTTTAATGCGGGGGACTTTCGCAACGAGACCGCGCGCCGCGCGGCGTCGTCCGCGAAGTCACGAGCGAACGCGAGAGGCTCTGAAGCGAATTACGAGCCGGTGGTCGCGCACCCCTCGATACCCGCGTGGCAGGAACGATCGAAATCGCGCGGCCGTCTTGCCGGAAAGGCGTTGCGATCGTTTGAAGTCTCTCATCGTTAATGCATATCAGAAATTACACTCAATTGCGTTCACCGACGATCTACCCCTTTTCCACCATAGAGACACATACGAGCATCCTGTAATTTCATTTCTTTTCGTCGGAAGATATCCCGAGGGAAATAATTGGTAGTGTCAACAAACATATTTCTTCAATCAAGAACATATGATCTTAGAATTTGTTAAAGAACACAGACCGAAGAATATACCGTATGAGATTAAACTGACTCGCCAGGAGAGAAACTCGAATCACTATTATCTCATTATTCATGAACTTGTGAGCATAGTTACCACAAACTTTCCTTCGTATAGACTGAGAGAGAAATAATTGCCGGTGGTAAAAATATGTTTTCTTCAATCAAGACCATGACACACACACACACACACACACACACACACACACACACACACACACACACACACATGTCGATATTTAAAATACTGAAAGCTTTCCCGCGCGAGTCGAAATTTTACCCTTACTTTGATACTTTTAATACTCCATTCGACCTACCATTGGCCTACTCAGCCGATAAGCTCCTATTTTGAACCTAGAGTCGGTAAAATATTCACTAACGAACTATTTTAGGCTCAACATAGGGTTTCAATACCTACAAAATCGACCCACCATAAGCCTAAACGAGTAGGTCTAAAAATCCAACCCGAGATATGCCGCAATAATTCAATCTTACCACATGAATTGTGAAAATGGTTACCATAAACTTTTCCCCGCGTGTATAGATAAATGTCTCCAACCAAGGCATCGCGGCCTGTACCCCTAAATCGGCGCGGCATCCTCGCGCGGTGGACGCGGCGACGATGTTTCGCGTATAGTAGCCGCATTTTGACGTACCGTGATTCATCGACGGATCGTAAAAGCATCACACGCAGCGAGAAACCCTCAGCGCGACTCGGCCGCCCGTACCGTGCGGTAGTCGCGAAAAGCCTGTATCTCTACGTCCCTATCGCGTGCGGAGGGTCACTCTCCCGATTCGCCGGGCCTCTCCGCACGCCGAGAGGCGCAGGACGGTACGGTCGACGATCCGCGAAGAGCCAGGCTCCATGGATATCTCGCCGCGGAGCGCCAGAGGACCGTGTTATTTTCTCGCTCGTTCTCTCTCTCTCTCTTCCTTGGGATAACTCGCGCGCGCGCGCGAGAGAGAGAGAGAGAGAGGCAAATCGCGGGTTGCTCTCTTCGTGTAGCTCGTCAGCGCGCACGCGGTTCGAAGGTTTCGAAGGTGCCCCGCAGCAGCGTTCTCGAGCGGTTTCGCCGGAGTTTTACGGCCCGTCCGTCATTGCCCTGGCATTTTTAATGATATATCTGTATTACGTGCACGCCGAGGCGAGGCGGGCTCGCGAGAGTCCCACTCTCCCGCGGTCGCCCTTATTTCTTTCTCGGCCCTCCGCGTGCGCGGCCGTCCCCGATGTAAATTTTTACGTTTCAATTATACGGGTCGACCGCCTCGGGAATGCCTCTGTAAAGGCACTGTCGGAACCGGGTTTCACCGCGCGGCGACGGCGGGGTGTATGTAAGGTTGCGGTTGCATTAGAATCTCTACGCGGAAGAAAAAATTTGCTACATTCAACCCCATCGGCGAGGTTGGATACGGCGGACTTCACGGTGTAATTGTTTCAAGTAGAAATTCGCTGGTTTCAACTTCAATTTGGTTGTGCTTCAACTCTATTTATTTTTCCTTTCACTCTCGCGGTATTGAAACAATTGCACCGTGAGATTTGCCGTATTCAACTCCACCGATGGTTGAGAATGAAGCAAATTCTTTTTTCAGAGAGTGTACCTATAGATGTTATTCTTAGTCGTTGAGGGACCTCTTCTCAGGCACTGAGAAAAATGAATCGTTGTGGGTAGTATAATCACTGTGTGTGAGAAATGTATCAATCCCAGAAAGTATGGGGAAAAAACACCAGATAAGAAACCTTGTAATAGTGTAGTTATGAATTCGGTTAAATACTCTATACTGTATACAATTTAATTCTGTACAGTTCTATACAGTATAGTATACTATTTAATTGAAATTATAACCGTATCATCATTATATTTATTACCTGGAGTTCGTCCCTCATATTTTCTGGGATTGATTGCTACATTTTGAAACATCTTAAGGAGACTAGAGTAACTATACAGGGAGAAAAATAATTATGTTAAAATGACACAACGCATCTGGTTCAATGCGTCAAGTTATTCTAATCGAAGTACTGACTAGTTGAACCAAATGTTTAGTTATTCTAATCAAAAAGTAGTCAATTCAACCAAACGGATAGAGGATCTATATTTCGCCAAACAATTTGATCATCGTCTCCTAGAATTTGGCTAAATGGACCAATTATTTTTTTCAGTGCATATGCATTTCAACTGCTAGCAAACCCGTTCTAATCGAGGTAAGAAGGAAACATGTACATATATGTATGTGTCGGTAGAATCTTGTATTTTTAAATATTTAGAAATAAGAGGTTAAAACGTCATGACAGCCCTGATGCAGCGACTTGTTTAGCTAAAGTTGGAAAAATTATGCTCGTTGGTAGAAGAATGTATAACAAGGTATTGAGAATAATTGCATCGCTACGTTGAGAATCGAGGATTTCTGAAATAAAAATTTCTTTCGTAGCAAAAGATTACAGTTCCTAAATTTAAGAATAATTTTATCGACATCCATTTTTCTCGGTGCGGGGATTTCGAGAAATTCGTACACTCTCTCTCTCTCTCTCTCTCTCTCTTTCACCGTAAAGTTTCTCCGCAAAATCCCTCGGTACGAGAGCTGCATCGCCATTCGGCGCGAAATAATCCGCGCCACGATAACCTCGACGAGGAGACCGCGCGGTGCGCCGATCTCCCTCGCAAATGCCCACCGATAGACTCGCGCTCGGGGGTCCCTCCGTGATTATTTCCGAAGCCCGCGGGCACCTCTCCGCGCCTCGGATATTTATGGGTGTTTAGAATCTCTGGGAGTGGTTCACCGCACGCATATAAGACTACGGGCGAAACCGCGCGGTAAAACGGCGGAGACCGTTGCGCGGCGGTCCAGCGAGGGATCGAAACCGGCGTCGAGCATCGATGGGAAGTTCAAACTTCGAACCGTCCCAAGAATGAGACGCGGTACAACGTACTTACGAAGAAGAGCGATCGACCGGGACTTCCGTGCGCGAATCGACAATATTTGTACACTGAGAAAAAGTGTAACAGATTTGACTAAATTAGCGGTCACGGGCGGGGGAACGCAGATCTAGTTACTTGAACTAATAATTTGCTAAACTTTATTATAGCTTGTTTTCGTCAAATAATTTTTAATCATTACAACGAAATTATTCAATCCAAATAACTAAATCGGCGTTCCCCCGCGCCCGTGACAGCCGATATGGTCAAATCTACTATTTCTTTCTCTGTGCAGGCACTCGACGAATGACGCGCGTCTCGATCGAGCGAGACGAACGCGCGAGAAACGTCGACGCCTTGCCGAAGGATTGCGCGCGATTCGCCCACCTTCTTACCGCGCCGCGCGACGCTGGAATTGGGTAGGCATGCGTATATATATAGGCACGAAGGTGGGCAAACTCGCGGCGCACACCTCAGCCGTAATTATTGATATTTATACCCCGAGCGTACACGGCGCGTTGAATTTATGGCGCGGAGTCCACACCGCACACTAAACTACGTTTTACTGCCGCACCGACGTTCCGCTTTCCACGGCTCGCCACACGGGGATCCCCGCGGCCGATACGATCCCGAGGCTCTCTTCGGTGGGATCCGCGTCTCCCCCGAAGAGGAGCGCCCGGGATTTCTCCTCTCGTTCGTCTTTTCGGACCTTCTCGGACGAATCTATACGACGGTCAACTGCGGTTGTATATCGTGGACTTTGACGGATACGTCTCTTACCCCTCCTCCTCCCTCTCCACCTCCTCCTCGCCCGGGTATTTCGATCGCCTTAATTGGCCCCGCGTTGCGACACGACGAGAGTATTTTCGACTGACCCCGCGCGGGTTCCCCGTGCGACCTCGTAAATAATGATCGGAGCTACGCGTAATTATTCGCCGCGGAGAGATTTGGTCCACGTACGTCACGTCCAACGGGACACTCGGTTCTTCGAGTTTTCAATTTTTGACGGAGTGCCTACAATCGTTTCGTGATCGTTTCGCAGCTGTGTTGTACTGTCGCGAAGACACGCATATCAGTGTTCGACTGTTGGAACGATTGGAGGGATAATCACCCGTGGAGGTTCAATTTATCGGATGCTGCGTATACGTTGGAGAGATCGAAGAGTCGTTAAACCATTGGGGGCCATTTCTTTATATGGCAGTCTTAAATAGTTCCCTTAAATAGCGGTAAATCCGTAGAGACAGGAGTCTACTACGGGTTGCTATATAACCAGGCTGACCCCTAGAGGGTTAATGTGCATCTTGCTTAATTTCTGATATCTTCCCACGTGTTCATCGATGCGCATACTCGATCTGTACATCGATTAATTAATTATAGAAGAAAATTCTCATCAATGTTAATCAATTTTTCTCCAATTCGGTTATCTCATAAATTTGTTTGATCGCCGATTCGAAAAATTCAGACAAAACTATTTACCAATATGCACGTCGTTCCTCCGTTCCACGTCATCCTCCCCCTCTCGACCCTTTATTTTTCCCCTCCCCAACACCGCGCCTCAACCTACACTCTCCTCGCGGTCGAGCGCGAGCGAAGAGAGGGTCTCGATTTACATTTCGTCAACGCCACCAGTCGTTAGGCAGATGCGAGCGCAAATTGGACACTGGTGCTGTGTGTCGTTCCCTCCGCGCGCGGGTCACCTGCCCGGCCGAACCAGACAATTAACCACCCCGGCCAATTTCTTTCCGGCCCGCCCGAAGAAGTATCGTGTCCGATCGCCGGCGATGATGCCTCGACCGGCGGCGGCGATCCCATTACTCGGAGTCCCGCGATATACCGTCGCCCTTGGAAAAGGAAAATCGCTCGAGATCCTTATCCCGCCTTGTCGGACGAACGCGCACCTAACCGTGCGCTTCGATCCGATCGACGTATGTGATATACACGCATAGGTGTCCGGACTGTCCCGCGTTGAGGGATACGCGCGACGCGGCATATACGGCGCGGTTCCCAGAGGCGTCGGCGATCGCGCGTTAAAATCTCGCCCATTTGCATAATTTCGCCGCGGCGCGCGCGGGCGGCGCGACTCGTCGTGCATCTTCCGCGCGTCGGAACTGCATTATGCATGCACGCGAGATATCCATTTCTGTCGGGGGTAACGAGATACCCTGACTCCTCCCCTTCCTCTTTCCAGTACTTTTCTAGTGCACGTGTGGAGGGAGGAGAATTGCGGTACGGCGACGGTGAGTGGGAGTGTGCATTACGGTACGATGCGTCATTCGTGCGATGTACCTTCGTACCTATATTTGCAATGCAAGTGGGTACCTGTGCACGGAAGAGAAATTTGTGGTAAATTTCGAGAAAGGGCCGATTTCTTGTTATAACAACTACAATCTTGGGAAAAATTATAGTAAAACTTGTAGAAGGTGCAAGCTTTTGCTGTAATTTTTACTAAAATTGCAGTTATATTAACAATAAATTGGCCTTGTTCCGCATTTTACTGCAAACTTTGTAGATGTTACGATTAATTTCTTCCCGTAGATATATAGGTACGATTTCAGTACCATAAAAGCGTAAAGAAAAATAAATAAAGCTGATATGCAACCAAATTGAAGCTGAAACGAATGAATAACTTGAAACAATTACACCGTTAGGTGCGCCGTATTCGACCTCACCGATAGTTGAATGAAACAAATTTTTTTTTTCCAGTGCATCGATATATTTATAGAACTAAACGCCGCATGCCGCAATAATTTACAACAAACTTTTCTCCGTGTGTCCTTTCTAAATCTCAATCGGCGAACAAGCAGCTAATTGAGATTCAGAAAGTACGATTCCAGAGCACACCAATTCTCAGCGTCTACCCTCGTAATAAATGGACAGTGCTGTAGCTGCACGAAGGTGCACCGCTCGCCGATGCATCGCGCCTAATATATGCTTCGATTCTCCGTGTAGCGCGGCGCAGCTCATACTCCGATTCCTCTCTTCTCCGCATGCAGCGCGCGTCGATCGAGATCGCGTCTCTCTCGCGAAATCGCGCGGCGGAATCGCTGCCGCTGCACCGCGGTGTACCGGAATAACACACGCGAACCTGTCTTGCGCCGCGGAGAAACGGAAACGAGCGCGCGCGCGCTCTCGCTTCTCCTCTCCTTCTCGCCGCGAGATACACGCTCCCTCCCGGAGGAGATTCCTCGCAACGACCTGCTACGGGTAGGATGTGTACACGCCCGTCGTATTGCGCGCGCGCGCGCATACATATATAAGACGGTTCCCTCGCAGCGAGGGAGACACGATAGAATCGCTCGTTAGCGATCGCTCGACGCTCCCGCGGGGCTCTTTTTTTCTTAACGATCTTAATTGGCGAAAATAATTTCAACGCGTCGATTCGCCCGGCGCATGTATAAATCGGAGTCACGCGACGGTGTTTCCAGAGGCGTGTCCACGCGCGCGCCAATTGAATTACAAATATCGAACTCGAACGGGGAAGGATCGCGACCGCTTCTTTCGAGCACTTTCACTCGTCGTGTAACGATCTTATTAAATGTGTAGCCCCCCACCTGCGGCATCTGAATTGGAGTCGATTGGGAAGAACGAGTTTTTTTTTTTTTGGGGGGGGGGGAGCATTGAAAAATCGGATCAGAAAGCGAGAGCGAGGGAAAGAGATGGGTGTCCTTCAATGGAAGCAGATTGATATTTGTGGTCTTCCTTATCGGAATTGAAAATATTCCGTAGAAATAAATCTTCGATTCACATGCGCTGGCTGCTTCGGAAGAATGCATTGAGAAGAATAATTTGGTTAATTTAAGCAAAATCTTGGAGACGATGACCAAACTGTTTAGCGAAATATGGATCCCCCATCTATTCGGTTAAACTGACCACTTTTTTGGTTAGAATAACTAAACACTTGGTTAGAATAACTTAACATTTGGTTGAATCGACCAGCATTTTGATTAGAATAATTAAGCACACACCGAGGGAAAAGGTTTAGTTGAATACGAATCTAATGGAAAAATGTATGCCAGATAAATAGGAATTTATTCACATTGAACAAAAGTCTATTTGAATTAACTAAATCTTTCGCATATCGTTTTAATCGAGTATTAATATATTAGAACATTTATTTAATTCAACTAGACTTTTGTTCAACGCGAATAAATTCCTATTTATCTCATATAAATTTTTCTATTATATAGGTTGGTATTTAAACTTGACCTTTTCCCTGGGTGCACACTTAACCAAACGCGTTTTGACATTTTGACCTAATAATTTGTCTCAGTGTGCAGTCAATTTTAACAGCGAGTTTATTATACGTAACGCGAGGATAAGTTTCTACACTGAGAAACTATTTTATTTATAGTTCATATACGTACCTATACTTGATTATGGCGAAAGAAATATTTCTTTGGGCCAAGAAAGTATTCGTTAGCCTCTATTTCTGTTTGAATGAAAAACATTCTAATATTTAACATATAAGTATTTACTTAGCTCAATGAAATATTTATTTCGCCATAATCAAGTATACATTTATTATAATAAATTAATTTATTTATAGTTACAACCACAAATAAACTCTTCTCTCAGTGTACGAGGGGTGACGTCGTTACACGTCGCGGCCGCGGTGGAACCGCGCCGGCCTCGAGAGTTTCTCAGCGCACCTGCTTACGGACGTTTAATATTTCACGAAGCCGAAAGTGTTGGCAAGGTGTCGTAATTCAGCCTAAATTTCGCTATAGGGGTGATTAGCATAGTCGGGCTGGCAGGTCGTTCGCCTCGCGCGCCGACCGGGAGATCGAGAGGTTCTAGAAATTTATAGAGGCGAATCGCGACGGTGGCGTGAATTAAAAATGCACGGAGTCCCGCTAAACGGGCTTCGCCGCGAGAGAGAGGAGATTTCAGGTATATTTTTCATTTCGAGCCCGAGCGGTCGTGAAATTCCGGCTTAATTTGTTGCATTGACCCCTCGAAGGACATTAGTCTCCCTCGGACGAGAGGCCTCCTTAAAAAGAAGAACCTCAAAGAATTTCTTCCTCCTCCTCCCGACCCCTCGTAATTCTTCGCCCCACCCTCCCGAGAGCGAGAGGATCGCCGCAGCCGAGTCCGAATAACGGTCGGTCGCCTTCGGCGTTGCATCGCGCCCGTCAGATTCGAGTATGCCCTCCCTCCCTCGTCCTCTCGCCGACGTCCCTTCTCCCGTCTCCTCTCCCCGACGCGGCCCTCTTCTCCGGGGTTCCACGAACCGCGGCTTTCTTTCGTCGAATCGGCTGGAAACCCTTCGAGCCGCCACGGCGCTGTATATGTAGGTATGCGAGCGATTCGCGAGTTTGTTCTTTTTCTCGCCTCGATCGCGATTATCTCGTTAGCTGCAAACTTGTAAACCGCGGGGGACTTCTTCGTAAATCGGGGAAAGATACGACCTCCGAAGAAGTTCGATAGCAGAGTTCGTAGATAACAACTGGATAACTGATGTAATAAAGTTATCGATAATAAGTATTCAAAGGTAGATGGAGAAAACATAAGCCGGTACCACTTTCATTCTCGGCACGATGTCCTCACGGCGTCACGGATTCTGTAACCAGTGACTTTTTAAAATGTCATTTTTAAACATTCTACTAGCCAATGGACAATTGACTCTGATGTTCTCATTAGCTACGACGGCGTTTGCCCTGATTAACGAAAGCATAAGAATTGATTGATCATTGGTTAGCACATCGATAAAAATAACTTGGTTAAAATGAAAAAACGCATCTAATTGAACGAGTTTAATTATTCCAACCAAAGCACTTAAATTGAAACAAATATTTAATTATTCTAACTACATGTTTAGTAATACCAATTACACGTTAAGTAATTTTAACTACATATCTAGTTATTCTAACCAGAAAATGCTCAGTCTAACCAAACTCTGAAGAAGGATCCATATTTTACCAAACGGTTTGATTATAGTCTCCAGGATTTTGATTAAATCATTAGAGGCGCCAAGTTATTTTTCTCAGTGAACGTTTAAAAATGACATTTTAAAAAATCATCAGCGACAGAATCCATGATACCGGGAATTCATCGAGTAATTACCAAGACAATTAACGACTCGATCGTAACACGATTACACCTTCGCGAGTTTCATTTCGGATTCATCATTCTCCAAGCTGCGAAGGGAGACTCAGGTGAGCGAACCTCCGTTACGAAGGCGCAGAGAGGCCACGCGAATCTCCCTCCGCGCAGCTTCCTCGAGTTGTGTATGTACCACCGAGCGCGCCAGCGTATTACCCAGGTAGAGGGTATGACGCAACAATAGCGGGTTCCGAGTGGTTCTTCAAGCGGCTCTAATAATTTATATGCTTAGAGAGGGGCTGGCTGCGCTACATGAAACGTAGACGCCAGAGACAAGAGGCATAAGAGAGAGCGAGTCGTGCTCAAGGGTGGCTCTGCTCCAAGCCGCGTGCAGACGAGGACCCTCCAGCAGGCGAATTGCCGCCATCGTTGCTGCCTGGGGTTCTGTCTTGGAGCCCGGGTGAAAAAAAAATTACCCCGCGATATACTCTGATATTCGTATACGCAGAGAAAAAGAGTTTCGATGGGTTTTACTATTCGCATCCCTAATTTTTCCCTTGAGAAGAAAATTTGTGTCCTCTCTCTCGTGGTCACATCGTCGACCGAAACCATTGATTCCTCATGTATCGATCGTTATCATACCTGACCTTTTAAGACAGACAGCGACGTTTCTTTTCGTTTCCATTTGAATATGTCGCAACGAGAAAGGTCGTAAATCCGTTTGCCACCACAGAGAATTGCGAAGTTTCTCGTTCCTATCCCATCCAGAGATGATATTTTCAAATTTAGAGGAAAGAAGTACAGCTTTATTCCTACACTGAGAATAAAATTTGCTTCATAGAAAAATGAACGTATTTTTGGATACTTCTAAAAGAACAATAAATTATTCAATTTGAACGATGAATACCGATTTGATCTAAATAATATTCAATTTGATCAATAATATTTACATACATCCAATTGATACTCGTTCTAATCGAATAAATGTGCTCTTACGCCGAGAAAAATAATTAGGTTAAAATGACAAAACATATCTAATTAAACACGTTTAGTTATTCTATCCAAAATACTGGTGTCAGTTAAACTAAATATCGTTATTCTAACCAAAGGTCTAGTTATTCCAACTAAACGTTTAATTATTCTAACCAAAAAGTAGTTAATTTAACCAAACAGATGGAGAGGATCCATATTTCACCAAACGGTTTGGTCATTGTACTCAGAATTTTGGTTAGATTGACCAAGTTATTTTTCTCAGTACAGCACTATTCTCGAAAACATGTTCAATTTCCCCGAGTAAACTTGTTTCTCAGTTCACAAAACACGTCGACGTGGTCGAGTCGAAGGGAAAAAAATCTACGTCCGGTGTAGTCTCGGATATACGACCCACTTACGGTCGAATCTTTAACGAGAAAACATGTGCGGCTTTTTCGCCCGCACCTTCAACCCCTTTTCGCGCGGCGAGTTTCCGGCATTTTTACGACCGGCCGCGCGAACGCGTCGCGGTCGGCGTTGCACCGGGTCGATTGGAATGTTTTATGCAAATCGAATTGTTCGCCGCGCGCTGTGTGTCGCGGTCATTAAAACGTCAATCCAATCTTCCACGCGGCGCGGCGAGCGCAACGTCGGGCGCGCGTGTAGAGAGGCGCGTATGGGTATACACGGGAACGCGTACATGGTGGGCGAGAGTACATTTACCTACGGAGTCCCATGGGAGGGCCAGCAAATGGTCCGCGGCGCGTTTCACCCCGTCATTCTGACGGAAGCTCCATTCTCGGTTGTCTTCTTCGTCCGGTTACGTCCAGCTTGCGTTTCCGGTTGCTTTTTTTTATGGAAACAGGTGAAGGAGAAAGACGAGAATCTCGAATCGATGAAGTTTTTCATCGAATTCGCAAGGGAATTTCATAGGATGACTCATTCAAAGGAGCACTGAGAATCGCTCCAGTTTGGATGCAGCGGAGGGATAATTCCCAGTTTACGACGCCTTGCGGAATCCGCTTGGAGTCTCGTGGCACGATGATGCACGTATACACTGAGAAAAAAATGTACTTCATCGAAATAACCGAATTTTTTGGATAATGCTAAGAGCACATTTATTCGATTCGAATAAACACCAATTTGATCCACATAATATTCAATTAAATCATAAATATTTATATCCGTCCAATCGATATTCATTCTGATCGATTAAATGCGCTCTTAGAACGACTCAAAAACACATTTATTTCGGTCAAGCAATTTTTGTTCTCAGTGCAGAAACACGAGCCAGTATATTTTACTTACAGATGCCTACAAAGGAGAGAAGGTGTCCCGCTCCTATCGGCTAAAGATTGAACGGGATTCCTTATACAGCTTCTCCAAGAGGTCGTCCTAATGTGTCGTCATGCAGTGGAGATGGAGGCATATCTCGCGGTTCCGTCGAATTCAATCGGTGCATAAAAAAGTGACACATATCTACCAAATGTCCAGCGAATGAATTCGAGGCGTAGCTGCGACGACTTCTATGCAGTAACTGCAGTAGGTGAACCGCGCCCATTGCATTTCGAAAAGTACGGATGAGAGGAGTCCCAATCCTTCACCGCGTGCATCCGCCTCGTCAACGTCTTCTCTCCAGTGCGTGCTGTATAGACTATCTCGATGAGTCTAGCATTTGACGACCTTGAAAAAATTACTCGCAGTTCCACGGAATGACGATAACGCAGGGTGGTGAAGGAGGTGAGGAGAGGAGCAGTGCCGTGTCAGCCCGCCCATATGCTGTCGTCGTCAAGAAATCAACGCGAGGACGCGTCCGCCGAGAAAAACAGCTGGGCAAAACCTCGGCGAGCGCGCGCGCGCGCTCACGGAGTGGGGTTCACGCCGAAGGCCGGGCTCTCCTCAGGATGCGTCCGTTGGCTTCGTGCGGATTTCGCGCGAGGATCGGCGATGCATGGTGTATATGTGGAAGGAGTTAGAAATTGGAAGGCGAGCTTGTGAGAAAAAAGAAGGAGCTTTCCGCGTAAATCACGTGAAGGAGACATTGGAGAAGAAATGGTATAGGACTACTTCCTAACACACTGAGAAAAATAACTTGGTTAAAATGACAAAACGCATCTGGTTAAACGAGTCAAGTTATTCTAACCAAAATAGTAGTAAATTGAGCCAAACATTCAGTTATTCAAACTACATGTTTAGCAATTCTAACTACATGTCTAGTTATTCTAACCAGAAAATGGTCAGTTTAACTAAACCCGTACTTCACCAATCGGCTTGGTTATGATCTCCAGGATTTTGGTTAAGTTGACCAGGTTATTTTTTTTCAGTGCAGCATCGATAAAAAAATTCTGCAGAGAGAAATAATGCTGTGCATGCACTGAGAAAAAAAACCTGGTCAATTTTATCAAAATCCTAGGGACCATAACCAAACCAAAGATACTGACCAAACAATTTGGTGAAATATGGATCCTCTCCGTCTGCTTGGTTAGACTAACCATTTTCTGGTTAGAATAACTAGACATGTAGTTGGAATAACTAAACATGTAGTTAGAATAATTAAATATTTGGTTCAACTTACTAGTATTTTAGATAGAATAACTAGACTCGTTTAACCGGATGTGTTCTGTCATTTTAACCACGTTGTTTTTCTTAGTGCATACACCGAAAGACTAATACTAGTAAATTTTACTGTGTTTTTAATAAATGAAGTACACATGAGTATTTTCGAATGTTTTTACAGTGCGACACAGTGATTTTTCTTTTGAACACATTACATCGTGATGGTTCTTCTCACAAAAATTATTCTTCAGTACAGTAGAAACATCCAAAAACCCTTACGTGTACCTTTTTTTATTGTAAACGTAGTAAAATTTACTGGTATCAGTCTTTCCGTGTAAAAAAATGCAATCGCCTGCAATTGTAAGCTATCTGACGATAAATTCAGCTCCAAAGAAGGCTCAGCTCCAAGACGAGGCTTCCAATTACCCGAGATCCACCATTCGGAGGTCGGCACCGTCACGAAGAGGTCGTTCCACCTCCCGTACCCATATATCCGATACACACAGCGGCGTGCCGGAAATTTCTTTAATTGTCGCGCCGCGCCGATCCGGCATGAATGGATGCTGCGACGGGGTAGGGACACTGGCGGGAAGAGCGAGAGCGAGAGCGAAAAAGAGACAAAGGGGGAGGATTTAATTCGGGTGGCACAGTCGGTTATATAAGTAAACAGACAATGGTTGTTATTGTTTGAACGGGATGAAAAGGACGGATGGATGGCCGAGACAGCTGTGAACGTGGATATGCTGTCCGTGACTGACTGCAGGGGTCGTATTTCTGGAGCAAAAAACGTAGGAGGAGGAGGAGAGGAGTGGCGTGTGGGTGAGTGCGTGAGCGCTTCGAGAGAGCGGCCCGTATCGTACTTGGAGATGCCCTCTTCGAGATGCGAGCCGGCACAATGACAGCTTTCACGAGCGGACCGTCGGAAACGCTCGCGCGCGGTAGTCGATGCGATTTGCATCGCGACGGAGCAAGTGCGGGGCTCACGCTCGCCGTGCGTCGCGGTTTCGTCGCCGTTATAGTGTCGTCCGAAAGGGAACCTGAAACTGCGGAGGAGATATCGAGAGATTTTAATCTCCTTCCATGAATTATTTCCCACGTGGGTATATGCGTGCGTGTATCGTTCGTGATGCGAAGTGCATCGAATCTTAAATTAATTCGATTTTTCATTCTCGGTACAGAGATGTTACACAGAGAAAAAAAAATAGCTGGACCTACTAAGAATTAAGTGCGAGGTCACATGTAATTATTTATTTGCATCAATTAAATCTTGTTACATATTAATCGTATATTTTTTCCATGAGAAATGACATATTACTATTCCTCATTATTGTAAGGGAAAAATATTCAAAATATAAAGACAAAAACTAATAGATGTAGATACATAAATAATTACTTGCGATCCCGCAAGTAATTTTCAGTAGATTCAACTAATTCTTTTTCTCTGTGTACTAAATATCGTTTGCTTGGAGAGATATTGTTATTGCGTACATGGTTGGAAATTTTGTGTTGAAATCGGTTCACCTATTTTTGTATGTTAGAATAAACTGATTCTTCATGTTAATTTAACATTCCTTCCATTAATTTTAATATTCTTCGTATTCATTTTAACACAGAAAATGTTGAATTGACACGAAGGACCGGTTGATATGAACATACAAAAATGGATCGGCCGATTCTAACACCAAATTCTCTCAACTACACTGAGAGAAAAAATAGTATAGTCAATTAAATATATTTTTACGGATTGGGAAATGCAGAATTAGTTGCTCCAAATGATAAGTTTGGTTATAACGATTAACGGCTATTTGAAGGAAACAAGCTGTAGTCCATACGAGTCAATTATATTATATTACATAGTTCAAGTAACTTGATCTGCATTCCCCCATCCGTAACCGCCGATTTAGTCAAATTTACTACATCTTTCTCTTAATATGTATGTATAAATAAAATACCATCACAAAAATAATTACAATTACAATCGACTCCATTCAGGACAAGACACTGAAGTCCTACATATTTGCTTCTCGGTACTTTCCATTGCAATGTAATAGTTCACCCTTTCCAAAAACCTCGAGTCAAAACTTCCAGTCGACTTTTCCCCCGCAACTTTTCTTCTCAGCTTATTGCACGCGCGATGGACTCGGTATCTCGCGCAGAAAAGAAAAAACGAGAAAGCGCCGCGAGGAGAAAAGTTTCGCGAGCGCGGTTGAAACGAATCTGCTTTTGGTAGTTTTAGGGCTCGCCCGAGATTAGTTCGCCGAAAGTGAGAATATGCCGTTTGTTTAGAAGGCGGGGGAGGGGTGTGTGGGCGTCACGACGCTGGGAAAACTTTTCCTCGAGCGGGTGGTGGCGCGCGGTGGTAATTTTCAAGCGAGTTCAAGAATAGCAGAAGGAGAAACAAAAGCAAAAGTAGGAATTCGCTGTTCGCACTTTTCCACTCATTGAAGCTATTTAACTCGCAATGAGAAAAGTGATGTTTCAAAATGTAGCAATTAATCCCAGAATGTACACTGAGAGAAAAATCTGGTTGAAACAACCATAATTTAACCAAAAATCATGGTCGATTTTTGCGCCAACCACAATTCTATATAGTTGTTTCAAACAGATAAATTCTGGTGCAGTAACAAAAGATCAAGATTGCTGCAACCAAGTGAACTCGCAGCACGGGCGATAAATATCGCCAACTTTTTTTTTATATAGTTGACACTAGCATGCAGTAATATTACCGATCTATTTCTGTAGTTAATTGAACCATGGTGCATGGCTATCATAAACTACAATCTTATCGTTACTATGACCACGTAACAAAAGTTATTTAACTGCATTGTTCATTATCAAGGAAATTCAACCTTGCAATTATCGTTTATTTTATCATCCATTTTTCTCTCAGTGCAGCAATTAATCCTAGAAAGTATAGCGAAAAAAACTCCAGTTAAGAAATCTAGTGACAACGCAGTCATAAATTCGGTTAAATGCTATACTATATATTTAAAGTTTACTTCTGTTGTCAGACGTAGATTTAAATCCTATAAGTATAGTCCTACACAGTACACAAAAGTCTTATACAGTACAGTATTTAATCGACTGTCTCATCATTACATTTCTCACTAGGAACGTTTCCCCAATACTTTCCGGAATTAATTGCTACATTTCGAAACATCCCTTATCTCAGTGCGCTTCCAGCGTCCCGCAGCCTTTACGTGGCGCCGTGCAACGCAAAACGTAATACCCTTTCCCTCCCCCCGCGCCCACCCCGCATATGTCCGCCGTTACAACGACCCCACATCGATGACGAACGGATAAAACGAAAGAAAAAAAACCGCTCCACCGAGAGACCGACAAAAAATCTTTGACTGAACCGACTCCGCGCGCCGCAGCGAGATCCCGGCCGGTCCGTCGCAGAGGCCGAATGTGCGTGCGAGTGGTGCACGCGCGCCTGCAGCGGGATGCGCGTCGTATGCACATGCACGGGAGGCATATAGATGTGTATACGTATACGGGCACGGGGAAATGAGGCTTGGAATTTTTTTCTCGCTAGCTGGGAACCCCTTTCGAGGCGGGGGGAGGGGCCGGAGAGCAAGGGTGCCTTTATATGCAGATCCCCGCAGCTTGGACGCGGAAAAAAACGGAACATTTTTAATCGGCCGCGAGCGCAGTTGCGCCGATGATATGCAGATTTCACGAACCGCCCGCGTTCGCAGCTGTTTTTTCCATTCCTACGACCCTACGCCCCGTCACTTTTTGCCGCGTTTTTTTCTTCTTCTCTCCCCTTTTCGGCGACTCCGCGACGCGCGCTTATTTGGTCCCGGGCGCTAAATCAATCGTGCGTTATAGTCGGAGGGCGCAATAAGAGAGTATACTGCGGGGCTGCGAGCCCCTCCCGAAACCCCGGTTAATTCTTCGGCGGCCAGTCGATGCGACATGGCTATCGCGATGTATTGTATACAGCGTCGATCGAGAGACGCCCGCGGCGTATACGAGAAGACCTCGAAGATCGGCCGAATCGTCGAGGAAATCCCATTATATACGAGGCCGGTGCTTCGCGCTGCTGCGGCAAATCCTCGCGATGCACGCACGGCTTAGGAGGACGTGGGAGTGACGTTGTAAAAAAGAAACATTGCCGGGACTACGGCGCTCGTTTGACGATCCGACGAGACGCGTATAACCGGGAGAGGGTTGGCATTAAAGTACCATTTGCTACAGGGGAAACGTGACGGCGTATTTTGTACGTCACGCCGCGAAGGGGGAAAGAGAGGATGATAATTTTTCTCCGTATATACACCGAGAAAAGAAATAGCCAATAAAATAATTGTATTGAGTCTATTTGATATAACCTGAAGAAATATTTGTTCGATTATCCAAATGTTTAGCTCGGCCCTCAAAGTTCTCGTGAATCAAACAAAGAATTTTGGAATACTGCAAGTTAGGAAAACTCAACATTGCAATAATAATCGATTCAACTATCCACTTTTCTCTCAACGTACAATCCACATATCCTATAGACATTCCATATACCGCATACGATGCCCATAGCTCGAAAACGAAGGCTGACTCCAGCCTCAAAAAATATCCAAACCGAATTGCTGAAAGATTCCCGAGCAACACGACGTCCCCAGAGACGCGATAACGTTTCTCCTCCACGCACCAAACCCATTTATTAATCGCGAGGCCAACTCGCGGCCTCAACCCCCGACGCGATACGCTCCTCGAATAACTCCGAAGCGATTCGCTTTACGGCGTATAGCATCGCCGCGAAATGACCGGCGCGAAACACGCGAACCCTCTCCGACCACATACGCGCCTCGCGCGTCGTCCAGTTCCACGCAGCACACCGTAGCGCGCCGCGCGCGAGTCCTCGCGGAAAAAACGTCGCTATTTTTCACGGCGCGCGTATAAGTATCCGCCTATCTCGCGTATACCTGGGTACCTCCGCTGTATAACGAACGATTGCCACACGCAACGCGCGATGCACGCTCCCCGCTCGGGGGCCGCGCGGCGCGCGAGCTGCAGGAAACGCGGAGTCTATCGTTCATTCCCGCGCCCAACCCAATATAACAGGAGCCGTGGGTATTAAAATATCATTTGCATGGGCGTGCGCATTTTTCATTAAGCCCCGGCGCGAGAGAGAGAGACGCGTATAGAGACCGCGTTGGCCGTATAGGTGGGACGCAAGGAGAGAGAGAGAGAGAGAGTGAGAGAGAGAGTGAGAGGGGGTGAGGAGCGGCGAGACGCGGAGGGAGAAAGCGAGAGAGGGACGCGGGTCTCCGGTTACGCGGCCGCGAGCGGAGTGCGTAGCATGGCGTACGCACGTTGCGGTCACGCGGGTGATTAATCTTGCGGGCGGCGTGCGTGCGGCGTGCGCAAAATCTCTACCCACGAGGCTATACGTATACGCGCGCTGATACTGTGTATCGCGTATGTAAAGTACCTCCGCCCCGAACGGTATATGTATGTAGATGTACCTACGCGTATAGATATATCGTAGGTAGCGCTTTGGCGCGACGGTACCTACTCGACGCGCGAAGCGTATAACGGAGACGGAGCACGCGAACTTGCTCCCTATTTTGGCAGAGCCGATATGTTCTTCCGAGTGACGCTTATACCATATGGGGCTGAACTTACTCGCCAGGAGAGAAATTTCAATCACTATTATCTCATTGTCTATGAACTTTTGGCTTACATCGATATAAGACTTTATTGTAGATGGAAATGTAGTCTTTAGAAAAGTATTATACAAGTATGAGCCAAAAGCTGACGGATAATGAGATAATAATGATTGAATTTTTTTTCCTGGCGAGCAAGTTTAACCTCATATATGGTAGTTATGCAGATACGCTTTATGCGGAGGATCTTCCGCGTGGAAAAGAAGGATTTTACGCGGAAAAAAGTGACGATTTTACAGCAGATCAAAATAAATCTAAGGATATTTTGCTACTACATCATTCAGCATCCCTGCATGAGTGATACGCATCGCTACAGCAGCTACATCCTATTCATGAAGTTTTTTACACGGAAAAATTTGTGGTACATTTCGGGACAAAGCCTATTTCTTGTTATGCACTTGTTATGTACTTGTTATGTAACTACAATTTTAGCAAAAATTATAGTAAAACTTGTAGAAGTTGCAAGCGTTTGCTGCAACTTCTACTAAAATTGTAGTTATCGTAACAATAAATTCGCCTTGTCCCGCATTTTACCGCAAACTTTGTAGATGTTGCAATTTATTTTTTTCCGCGTAGCCGCTGCAGTCTCATGATGGCACTATGATCACTTGAGACTGCATTGCCATTTCAGCAGCCAGAAGACTGGTAATCAGAGCCACTCTGGTTTTTCAGTGTACAATCTTAGCAAAACTGGATTTCGCAGAGAACTTCTTGCTATCACGACAATAGTATCATCTGTGACAGCAAAATGTCCAATAATAGTAAATGAAGCTGCAGTTGAAGTGAAATTCTTTTTGGTTATTCGTTAATACGTTCATTTGACGGAACGACTGATACATAATTCTCCATGCTAGATCTATACTCATAATGGTCAGGGAAATTTTGTTATTTTAAACTGGAAATCCTAAAAAAGTCAAAAAAATTTGTTCTCATACTTCGCTGGACACACCATGCAATTAGAAATAATCTATTTCTCATGGAAAGTTACCTTTATCGTGCCGTATATCCTAAAGATCATGCTCCAATCGCGAAAAATCCGCGGCCTTATTTGACTTTAACGACCGCGACGCGCAAAGATCGATAAACGGGGAAGAGCGCAACAAAGTCGAGCCAGCGTTCATTAGAGAACTGCAATTAGTGGCGTTTCATACAGCAATTACTTTCCCGTCCGATGATAATTAACGGATCGCTATATCGCGCGAGAAATTAGCTTTCTGAAACCAGTTGACTATATAAGCTTTTTATATCGACGGTAAATTAACAGCTTTAGCTGCGACGCGAGGAGTAAATAAAGCCGGCTCGCGTATAAAGATACGCATCTTAACGTTCGGGAGTCGCGCGGAAGAGATTCGTTATTCCCCGATGTACCGCGCGGAGACGGCACCTCGACTTATCGACTCGCTGCAATTAAATCGAGCTCTCGAACGAGAGTGCGAGTTGCATCGAACGCATCACGAGGAGCGAGTCCGTGACGTCCCTGACGACCGTGACCGTCGTCGTCGTCGACTATATCCCGCGTCATCGCTCTAGTGTACATTGTTAAAAGAATTTATAAATTTCTTATACATTTTCTATATAAAAGTATCATAATATTACAAGTCGAGCGCAGTAATGTGAATCACTATAAATTATTTATACGTTTCGAGAAGAGTTTTGAATTTTACAATTTTTGATGGAAAGATGCTCCGATTTTGATACATTTCGAATGGTTTTATGGTCAAGTTAAGTCAAACCTGTAATAAATTTAATTGTTTCAATCGCGTATAATAATTTTAACGGATAACCTAGTATGATAAAAACTTCAGAAAAGCAACATGAAGTTTACCACAAAAACTTTACACAGTGTACGCGCGGCACAGTGCAAGGGAATGCGCGCGTATGATACACACCCGTGCATCGCGTTACAGCCGTACACACTATCTTGCGCACATATTTACCTTTACATACGTATCGCGTATATAGGACGCGTTCTTGGCGAGCCCGACCGTGGAATAGTATATGCGCGCGCGCGCGCGCGGCAATAATCCATCATTTATATTAATTGCGCCCCGCGGAACGCTGCGCCCTGCATAAATGATATCGTTGTGTTTATACAAGCACGACCGCACCGCGGCCCGTGTTCCACGCGCGACCGCGAGCCGTTCATAAATTCTAATTAAGTTCGCACAATCGAGCCCCAGAAACTTGGTCGCGTCGCGCGCGTGCCCCTTTTCCCTTCCCATTCGGGTCTTCCTCAACGTTGACGTCGTGATCACGACGCGCGTCCCGCGAGATCAAGAGGGTATACGAGCTGGATATCGTGGACGAGCTGGAGGAGGAGGAGGAGGAGGGAATGCAGGAAGGCGTGGGCGCGCTGTTTCTTTCTTCGAAGCGTGAGCGAGGAGAAAAGTTCGTACCGCGCGAGTAGTGAAAAGGTGTATAGTCGAGAGTGGAAGAAGATTTTAGGAGAGATGAAGACGGAAGAGAAGACGTAGGCGGGTTATCTCTCTATTCGGAGAAGTAGAAAGAGAGCCTTTGAGGAGGAAGGAAGAGAAGAAGGGGGAGAGAGAGGAAGGGAAGAAGTTTAGTTGAATACGAACCTAATAGAAAAATTTATTTCAGATAAACAGGAATTTATTCACATCGAACAAGTCTGTTTGAATTAAATAAATGGCTTGCATATCTTTTTAATCGAGTGGAACATTTATTGAATTCAAATAGATTTGTTTCAATGTGAATAAATTCCAATTTATCTCAAACAAATTTTTCTATTATAGGTTCGCATTCAACCAGACCTTTCCCTGGGCTTACCTTGCTCGATAAGAGATCAGGAGAAATTTCTGAATGAAGGGCAACATATAAATACATTTCAAGCGAAAAATTTCATAGAATTGATTAAACATTTATTTGCCTATCACTAACTGAATATTTTATTAGCCCAAGTAAGTTATTTATCCCAATAAGATATTTCCTCGATAAACTACGACTTGACCTAATAAAATATTTTGTCGGGACAAATAGATATTACTCGATTCGATCAAATATTAAATCAATCAGTAATATAGAAATAAATGTTTAATTGATTCCATGAACTTTTCTATTAGAGTGTATAAGTATAGGTATAACAGGACGAGAAGAAAATGACGAGCAGAAGAAAACGAAGAAATAGAAGATAGAGGAGACGTAGGCGCGTTATTTTCTTCTTCGCGAAGGAGACGACGATGAATAAGGGTCTTTGGATGATGGGCTGTGGATGATGGAAAGAGAGTAGCGAGCGGAGGAAAATGAATCAGACTCGAGCAAAGTGAAGACCCTCTTATACGGGGCCTGGCGCAAGAAGGATAATGCGCGATTAGGATGCAGAACCGGCTGTCGTATAGGTACGTGTATATATTCAACCGGCCTATCCTATAGACAATGCGCTCCTCGTTTTGCGAGGTCCACCACCACCACCGCCACCTCTTCCACCTCGTCCGCCTCCTTCTCCCATGCTTTTACAGGAACTCCGTCGATAATGGACTGGTCTCCGTGTCCAATCTGAGATGCCACCTTCCTTCCCCGCACTTTCGTACGCGTGTACGTACGCATGTACGCGTGTATGCGATGTGAGAATGGAAGAGAGAGAGAGAGAGAGAGAGAGAGAGAGAGAGAGAGAGAGGGAAGAGGAAAAGATATATATATAGAAGTTCGACGCGGATTGGACGGTAGGTACTACGAATTGCCTGATATAATAAACACGTCGAATGATCGAATCGGCGTCGGACTTGCATATCGTCGACTTGATAAAGATTACCGAATACACATGTCATAAAAAATAATAAATTGTCATGTCTATAATATCCTTTTGTTTGAATTTTTGTCAAGAAAATGAAAATACTGAGACATAGTATAAGTATTGAAGTATATTACTGAAAATTCAGGTTCCTTCAATTCTTAAGATTCAAACCAATTTTAACAATGTATATAGAAAAAAAGAATTAGGTTAAAATGACAAAAGGCATCTAATTAAACACGTTTAATTATTTTAACAAAAATACTGGCCAGTTGAACGAAATATCAAGTTATACTAACCAAATGTTCAATTATTCCAATTAAACGTTTAGTTATTCTAACAAAAAATTGGTCAATCACACCAAACAGATGGAGGATCCACATTTCACCAAACGCTTTGGTCATCATCTCCAGGATTTTGGTTCAATTGACCAAGTTATTTTTCTCAGTGTAGGCATTCTCTAAATCTCTGAATCAGCCAAAATGACTGACAATCAGCCGATCGTCAGTCATTTCAGATTCAGAGAGCAAGGACCCGCGCCAGTTCTCCGGACCACCCGGATTCTCGTTTTCCCGAAGCGAACGACCCCGCGCATCCCGTTAATGGATAACGCAAATTTATCGAGCCATCCGATCGCGCATAATAACAAAAAAAAGAAGGATAGACGGGGAGCAATGCGCGCGTCGCGCGGGAGAAGGGAGCACGTTTCGCTGTAATTGCCACTCCCGTGTACCTATACCGCCGGGCTATTTTGTTGCGGCCGTGGACCGTTTTGCATGCTATCTCCATGAAATGAGACCGATAATGATACATATCGGGGCTGCCGTTAATGATCGGGCACCGGGTGATCGACATATTTATGTGCTCGTGTGCCCCATTCACGCGGGAGGGAAACTTTGTTACTAACCATGGTTTAGGTGAAAGAGGAGGCGCGCGCACGAGATAGAGAGAGCGCGCGGCGTAATACGTTATAATTATACCGAGCGCATGTACCGCATAGTCGTAAGCCGGCGCGAGTTTATTCGGCCGCGCGATCCGAGGGCCGGAGAGTGGTGCGCGCGGGCCCCCCCGCCCCGCGACCGCAGGTCCTCACCAGACGCGCGCACAGAGCAGGCCGACCCACGGTCCTCCGCGCTCTCCCGCCGTTTATTTGAGAGACACTGGCAGGTCCGAGCCGAGAAGGAAGCGAGTCTACGCCAGGTTGTTTACTACGAAGGAGGCGAGGCGTGTCGTTGAACCTGGACTCTCGCGGGTAGAGTAGCGCGTATACAGGCAGAGAGGAGACCGGGCGTCAGGCATGCGCCCCCCTGTTTCGTTCGTGCTCTTTCTCTGGAAGCCGGGAGGGAGTGAGAAGGAGGGGAACGAGTGGTGAGCGGTGGAGAGGAGAAGAGAGAGAGAGAGAGAGAGAGAGAGGGAGCGGATCGCTAGTTCGTTCTCCGCATTCGAGAGAGCCCGCGCACGGCTTCTCTTCCTCTCTCGTCGCGTTCCCTCTTTCTCTCTCTCTCTCCTCCGGTCCCCTTCGTTCCTCCGCCGCTTCTGCAGCGCCTCTCACTCTCGTCTTCGCGGGCCGTCCTCGCTGCATCTCAAATTTGCGCGTTCCCGGAATCCGCGCGCATCGTCGCAACAAGTGCACCGCGCGGATGGACCCCTGGCAAGCCTCCAGGCCGCTTTCGTACAACGACCGTGATGATAACTCTCGCGCGTCCCTGTTTTCTCATAGTCCTTCTCTTTCTTAACGCGCGGCCTTGCACGACGTACGACGCGCGCGACGAACACGCCGCGGAGTCGAGGAACGCGAAGGGTTACAGAGGTCGTCGCGGGGGAGCGAAAGGAAAGAACCTTTGGACGGAAGACGCGACCGCGTCCACTCGTGTGTTCACCCGTGGATTTTTAATGAGACGAAATTTCCACGAGCGGGCCATCGGTCGGGCGAGTGCCGTGCTTTGACCGATCCCGTAATAAAAGGCAATCATCGGTTATTACGGCGCGCTCGGGCCGCGGTCCGGGCCGGTTTTCGAGAGCGGCTCCCGCTGATATCCTGTCACTGCTGCGGCGGCGCATAGCAGCGCGCCGCGTTGCAACGTCAATTTTCGTGCGACGGGGGCTTTTACCGTGGCGGTCGATATTAAATGTTTGCAGGCAATTTCGACGTAATCGGTACGCGATCCCGTTTCGTGGTCATTGCGTGCACCTCGGTCACTCCCTCGTCCTCCTCCTCGCTATCCATCGTCCCTTTCTCGCTCCCACCCGGAATCGCCGGCCAGAAAGACGACGTCTCGTCTCGGGACACGAAACGCATAAGAGCAGCTTTCGATCCTTGTTCGATACCGTCACGGACCCAATTTTCGTTCAGCTAATGTTTTCACGGCATACAAGTCTTTCCGTGTGTACATTGTAAATTACCTCTATTCGTATACTGCCTCTCGAAATATTTATTCAAATATGACGTGTATTGGAAAAGCTACGATGGCATACGATCGACGCTGTTATCGTCGAAGTGAAATTAATGGAAAATATGTAGATATCGTCATCGATAGAATTGATACAAGGTAATTTCACCAGTGATCGGTCGTATTTCTATTTTCTCTTGCTCTCAGAGTGAAACATATCGCAGTCAACAAACTATTTTTTTCTTTTCTAAAACCATATATGGATTATACATGATTTCTATACTAATCAAATAAAGACTACATAGTACATATTTTTGAATGTTTGTACAATCCATATATAGTTCTTATATAATTAATATAGAAATCATATATAATCCATACATGATTGAAACCACATATGAGTTATGTAGAAAATATATAGAATTTTTTCACCTGGGTAAATACATTTTTGGCGCTATTCACATTGACGGTTACTTGGATCAGTAAACTATTTTTCTCGGTGCAAACGGGAAGAAAGGATAAGCGAACGGCGCGTCTCGCGCGAAAGAAACGTCGCGAGTAGTCGAGAACGAAAACTGCGCTTTCCTCTGCATGCAGCTGCCTCCGACGAGCGCATCTAGAGCCCACGTACGGTGCGCGTTCCGGCAACGCAATTAATTATTGATAACGCGTTATGAGTCGGCGTGGGAAACAGGCTTGGGACAGTTCTGGACAGTCGTCGCCAGGAATAATTCATGTCTCGCTCCCTCTCCCTCGCCCCATAACCGCCGCTGCAGCCTCGCTCTCTTTCGCGTACCAACGTTGCACCGCATACGCGTGGCCTCTTGCAGACGACGACGACGTAACAAATTGTGACTCGCGCGGTCGTGCGCGCACAGTGCAACGGGATACTGTGCGATAAGAGGCACGGTGCGCTTTGATGCGGGGAAAAGAATGCATCGCGCACTTCCCGCTCTAGGTAAGACCTTCGGTCGTGCGTGGACCATCTAATGATCCAGGCGGAAAAATTCTAGATACATTTTGTATATACCTAATCCATATGTGGTTTTAGTCATATATATGGATTATATATGATTTTTATATTAATCATACGAGGATTATATATGGATTGTATGCAAACATTTTTAAAAATCTATATATGTATAGTCCTTGTATAGTTAATATAGAAATCATATATAATCCTCATATGACCAAAACCACATACGGATCATATAGAACTTTTCTGCCTGGGGACTCGTAGGCGATAAAACTCGACCTACGTACGCTAAGAAAAATAACCTGGTTAATTTAACCAAAATCCCGGAAACCATGACCAAACCATTTGGTGAAATACGGATCCTCCATCTGTTTGGTTTGACTGACCATTTTCTGGTTAGAATAACTAGACATTTAGTTAGAATAACTCAATATTTGGTTCAATTTACTACTACCTTGATTAGAATAACTAGACTCGTTTAACTAGATACATTTTGTCATTCTAACCGAGTTAGTTTTCTCAGTGTAGAGGCACTCGTTTTAAAGTCCCACGCGCAACTGACTCAGTGCAGTGGTAAAGCGGGAATTTTTTAATTACACACTAAGATTAAAGCACAGTGCACACGATTACGCACTGCCACTTACACCGACCCACTCAAATTTGCTCAGCGACGCAACCGTACAGACGTTTCTCGCGGTGAAAATAATTACTCTCTCTCTCCCCTTCCGCCAAGCACGAAACGCGCGGCGCTCGTTCGTCGCCTCGTCCGGCGTAACGCACGTAACGTAAATTCGTCATCGCTCCGCAGAAGCGTTCGCGGATCCCGCGCGGGGCTCCCCGCGGAGCGGCGGTTCGCGTCGCGGTGCGTTTTAATTAAAGGGATGTTAATTAATTAATACCGGGGACAGGCAAGAAACTTTGCTCGTTCGCGGACCGGGCTTTTGATGCGCTCGAGTTCAGGCGGCGCGCGTAGCGAAGTGAGGGAGCGAGTAGATGGTCCCGTTCGTCGACCGCGTATATAGAGAGGGGTGCTTTCCTCCCTCCCCGCTGCCGCATTTTCCCTACCTCACTATCTCTCTTCTCGACTTTTCTCCTCCCCCTCTTCCCCGCCCCGATCCACTTCTAGGTGTACCTAGCATGCAAACGCGCTCGCCGCAAGCGCCTGCAATTACGCAAATTAATTTTAGCAGTTTTAATCCTCCTTCATAAAGTTGCCGTGCGCTTAATCCCCCTCCTAACCTAACCCCTTCCTACTCTCCGCCGCTGGAGTCCCGGGCAAAATGCGCTGCAGCAATGGGCTTTCGCGCGTGGTCTGCAGCAAACTTTTTGTGTCTGCGGAAAAGTAAGGGGCGCCCCTGTGGAAAGAGTCTCGGAAGCGGCTAGGGGGGCGCGCCTCGGAGGAAAAGGGAAAGAGATCCTCGCTCTTTACCGTGTTTACCATGGAAGAGGTAGGTGCACATAAGGATTTTCGGATGTTTTAACAGAGTGCGGTAATTTTTCTTTTGAAAATAGTTAATTGTGATAGTTTCTGCGTAAAGAAAAAGTATGGCTACAAATCGTATCCCACGCTTTCAAACAGACAATTTTTCTTTTTTTTTTTTCTCGAAAGTATAGTCGAGTAAGCTTTGCTTTTCAACCTACAAGAAAATTTTTTGACTGGAAGTCTGCAATACGATCCGCAGCCATATTTCTTTGATTCAAATCTTCTCAGACTTCAGCTGTACTTTAGCCATACTTTTTTTACACGGATCTACATTATAATATACTAATTTTTAAGGGAAAATTGTTTTTCGACACAGTAGGAGTATCCGAAAATCCTTATGTAAATATATACCTATTTCTTTTATTACAAATACAGTAAAATATATTGTACCTACTGTACCAGTGTTTCTGTGAAGCGCGAGGCGACTCGATCGCGCGCGACAAACAGAAGAGCATGACTCGCGACACTCGCCGGCCCTCATTCGCGACATTGCGTGACTAGCGCCAAACGCGGTCGAAACTGGCTTTGGCGAAACGTATATCTCTCGCGCGCGCGCAAAGCTACCTGGAACGTTAGAACCGGATCGGGCCGCCGCGAGATCTTAGTCATTCACTGACTCATCGGAAGAAACGAACCTACGAAGCCCGTAGCAAAAGTGGGTCGCGTATATGTGTATATACATATGGCAATCTATATGTAGCGCGCGCTCGCGTGCCTTTGGACGGAGAATATCGCGAGCGATCTGCTCTGTATGACTGATCCGACGTGTACGGGTCATGGATCGTCGTAGATCACTCGCTCCTATCGTATAGCGCCGATTCGTATCGCGAGAAAAAGTTCCATTTTAAAGCACGTCCGCGTAACTGTCGCGTCACCGTGTCTATGGGGTGTTTCCCTTGAGATCGTATATACTCTGAGAAAAATAATTAGGTTAAAATAACAAAATACATCTAGTTAAATGTATTTAGTTGTTCTAACCAAAATACTGGTCAGTTGAACCAAATATCAAGTTATTCAAACCAAACGTTTAATTATTTCAATCAAATGTTTAGTTATTCTACCAATAACGCGTAACGTCTTTACCGCATATCGTCCTACATTCAAAAAAATAACCTGGACAATTTAACCGAAATTTTGGAGATTACGACCAAATCGTTTTTTGAAATATGGATCCTCCATCTGTTTGGTTCGACTGACCATTTTTTCGTTATTATAGCTAGATATATAGTTAGAATAACTAAATATTTGGTTCAACTTACTAGCATTTTGATTAGAATTCATTTAACCATATGCGTTTTGTCATTTTAATCGAGTTATTTTTCTCAGTGTATGTACGATCTGAAGGAAAACATCCTGTATTATAGTGAAATGTTTGAAGACAATATGGACAATTTTATTGTAGATTTTTCAAAAGTCAATAATATTGTTTTGGAATCATTCTATCTATTTTCGTACATTAAAATGGATCGATCCATCGTGCAAATTGAAGCATTTTTTATTAAAAGTAACGTGAAGAATGTTAAAATTAATGCAAAAAATGTTAAATTAATACAAAGAATCAATTGATCTTAATATACGAAAATGGAGAGACGTAAAATTGAATTAGTCTCTGGCCACTGCATCGAGCCATGATAACTAGAGAGGCTTGTCCAATTTGGACGACTCTATTGCATTTGTAGGCATTTTAAGCTTACGAGAAAAAGAAAAAGAGCGTGGCAGCAAAGCTACTAGCGTGAACGATTCATAAGAAGGCCCGCGTCGTGACTCAGTGCGTCAAATGACTCACAATGGCGAAACGGGAAAGACTTCATTTGCATATAGAAGAAAAAAGGAAAACAAAATTCCTAACTCATACTTCACACACCGCGTCATCGTCGCTTCACTTTACAAAGAAGTTCGCGAATGAATTGACGCGACGAATAAAACGACGAAAAAATGATCAACGAAGCTGAAACGAAATTACATACTTTTCGCTGGTCACTCGTACGCTGCAGGTGTTTATTCGTCGAGATAATTTATATCACGCAGGTGTTTGTGACTTTCAACGACACCCCGAAGAGAGTACGAGGTTAATTCATTTCCGATGCAAATCAGCCAATGTCTCACTGCCCTAATAAATGCTGCACAAATGCAATCTCGATGTACCCTTGAACTCCTATATGCACTTTCTAACAACCTATGCACCTCACTCCTTATTTTTGCATATTAACCCATGAAAAGAAAGCAGAAAAAACCCCCAAAAAGAACTCGCTCTAAACAAGTTATCATCGCAATTCGATGAAAAGTGCATCCCCGAGTAAACCTATCCCAAAAAACGAAATGGGATGAAAAAAGGAAGAACGAGAATGAAAGCAAGAGATAAGGCTACAGCTCATCCCTCGCTCGATCATTGTCGTACGAACGCTCAGCCACACTCGACGTTCTTCTCGCGCGAAGAATCGTCTATTCGCGCGCACATAAACCTACCTAATATCGCCACGACGGTGCGAGAAAGAAAGCGAGCAAAGGACGAGAAGAAAGCGGGAGGGTGGGAAAGAAGTATAGAATGATGAGAGAGAGAGAATTGCAAGGCGCGGCAATGAATCAGGTCCCACGGACAGGCAGTACACCTACCAACAATGCGGGGGCACCGTTCGCCAGGGCCACCAAGTCTGACAACAACACCTTTCCCCACTTACGCTAAACGCTATCTAAACAATCGCCATTTTTCCCTCGGCTCTCCCACTCTTCGGCGAGTCGAGCAAACGAGCGAGCGGGCAATCGCCGCGCGTAGCGCCTCGTTGCCCCCTCGCGCGCGTATAATCCATAAATCCTTTCCGGCGTTTCCCCATTTTTATTTTTCCCGCGCCGGCTTATCGCCACTTCTATTCGACGCGAAGAGGAGAAGTTTAAAATTCGAGTCTCGAATCCGATGTAAGTAAAATGACTGTCTCAAGAGTGAGACACGCCCTGGTAGCCGGACATATTTGAGTATAATTCAAATTATTAAACGGAATGAGGGGGAACGACTATTGGTGAATAATCTTCAATAAATTGAGGATGTATACAGGAAGTGCCACTGATAAGAGCTCTGAGTAAAATGTGTTACATGAATTTTTATAGCTGTTCGGATAGTGGGTTTAGCCGTCCGACTATTGGGACAGTAACCTTATATACGCATAAAAGCAGAGCAATAGAGACACGCGAGTAATTGCATTCAAAATAGTCATGGAAACTATTTTGAATATAACTGCTCAGTTTTGTAATCGGCACCAGTCTTCATAGTTGTGGTAACTATTTTTAGTTATCGGAACGAAAAGAATGATGCGACAACTACATATATATAAACTGATACTGATTCCAAAACTTGAGTAGTTTTTTTTTCAAAATCATTGTCATGCCTACTTTTTCCCCCAGCGTAGTTGAAAGGCCTATAATGAATTCAGAATTCATACTTGATTTTGGCGTCAGTCACGATTCCATACTTATTCTAAGTAGTGAGATTCTGTGGTTACAGTAACAAGAGATTAAGATTGGCGCAACCACTTTTCTTTTTTATACAGTTGACATCTACCATGCAGTAATATTATCGATCTACTTCTGTGACTAACTTAACTATAATACATGGCTATCGCAAACTACAACCTTATTGTTACTATAACACGATCATGCAATCAAAGTTATTTCAACTGCATTCTCTTGGTCTCTTTAATCCTAAATATAGTACTAGCAACCAGGAAAATTCAACCATACAATTATCGTTGATTTTACCACCCACTTTTCTCTCAGTGTACCTGCTACGCGATATTTCGTCCCGCCAGCCTTTCGAAGATGTCAAAAATTATCGTCGTACTCTCATCTCAACGATCCCCCCTACTAATGACCACACTTAAACTGAAATAAATAAATATAGTTATGACAACTATTTTGGACTCAACTGCTCTAGTTTGGTAATCACTGCCAGTTTCTATAGTTATCGTTAACTATAGTTAATTATTTCTAGTCACTGGAACAAAAGAATTATTGCGATAATTACATAAAACTGTTGCTGATTACAACACTGAAGCAGTTTAGCCCAAAATAGTTATCACGCCTACTTTTTACTTCCCGCTGTACACACTAATTTAATCACGTATACTTCACATAAATTAATCGAGAGACCTCGCATCGCGATCGACATACAGGATCGCGCCGCGATGGAAGATGAACGCGTCGCGCGGGAGAGAGCAGCGGTCGTGCCGGGAAGAGGAAACGCGCGAAGCGCGCGCTCGCTCCGACCACGTACCAACGATACGACATCCGAGGGGCACGAGTCTCACCTACATACGTCGTACATCTCCGCGGCGACACGTATTACATTATTATACCGGGTAGGCATGTAAATGGGCGGTAATAAAGGAGCCGGGGGTTAGGGTGGGCCGAATAATCTTAATGTCCATCGCTACCTTTTAAGCCGGGCCCGTCACCTGGATCTCACCGCCGTCAAGCGCATGTGTATGTACGCGCGGCCGGTTATTTACTTCTCTCCCGCTATCCGCGTCACCGAAAACGATGAGCCGAGAGGAGGCGCAGCGAGAGCGAGTCCCTCGGTATATCGAGAGTCGTCGCATACGAATGGCCGTCTCCGCGTTTCGTTGCAGGTGAGTTACCGATGGAAAGGACTTCGGACGCCGAGGCCACGCCAGTCGTAAAAGATCGAGTTATACGTACAGGCGTTCGGAAACGAACGGATGCGTGTAGCTCGCGTTCGATCGTCCCTCCCGTATGTCCCGCGAGGGGCGAGATAAGGGAAATAAATGAAATCGACGGATTTGCATGGAAAGCGCTGCGGCGGTGCACTGGGCCCTTCGGCGTGATGGGGTGGTACGCGCGTGCAGCGGGGGTGGATCAAAATTAAGACGTTTTGTTCGGGGGAATTTTTAGGGATGGATGATAGGCGGAGGCGGGAAATATTTGTTTGTCTTCCGAGCGTTATCCTGCGAGGAATATTAGCTATATACATATAGAAGACCCGAAACCGCTGAAGTTAATTACATGAAATTTGGACAGTGGGTTTCTTTTGTGACGTAAGCACCCACTAAGAAAGGATTTTACGAAATTCTTCCCCCGAGGCGGTAAAACAGGGGATGTAAGTTTGTACGAAAATCCGTCATTTTAGATACATAATTAATATTCGAGGGGTATATTGGAAGAGGGAGAGCAAATGGCAATTTTACGCTCGATTTTGGCTTTCTACGATATCGATGTCCTGGTATTCCGCTACGTAGTTTTCGGCGGCCCGCGCAGATCTCGGAGTTACCTCACTCTGGTTCGTAGTTTCGAGTGTCCGAGCTCTCCACTTCTCGCGCTTCGGTGTCCATAATGGCTCTCCACTTCTCGGTGAGCAGATCCTCCGAGTTTCGACGAGACCAGGTCCTCCGCGTCTCGATATTTAAAGATCCGAGACGTTGGAAAACTACGTCGCGGAATTCTTGGACGTGTAATTAAGCGGCAAGTAGACTAAATAGCGTAAAAGTAGTCAAAATTATTATAGTAAAATAATCATTCGGGTCCAATGAAGGACCTTCGAACAAAGCCGCAGCTTCAATCGATTAAAAAATGTCGAAGTTGTAGCTCGATAGATCAACCTAAATGCCGAATTATTCGAACAATATTCCTCACAACAAAACGACGAATAGTGGGACGCAAATATCCTCAGTTTCTCGGGATATCGGAAACACCTATTAGCAGGACGATGCGAGATAATATCATAACCATGAATTATCTCCCGCGCACCACCCACGCTTCCTCCCATTTCCCCTCTTCCCACGAATAGAGCGAGAGGACCACGCGACTCGATCTCTTACGACATCTCGCGCAATTCTCTCATTCGAGGAAAGCGCGTGTCTGCTGTGGCGCGACGACGACGACGACGATGCTGCATTAATGCGACGTTATCCTTGATCGGCGCGCAACGACAAACGGAGTGTCAACAAGATATGATGCGCTCGCGCAAAAATGCGACCTTCGCGCGCGCGTCGACTAGACGTTGGGCTCGCGACGGAGAAAGAAGAGGTACTCAGAAATGCATCGAAGGAAATCGATCAAGGCGCGCCCATATGCCTATATGGAGCCTATTTCAAATTTGCCGCGTAAATAAATCAATTGGCGGCTCGGTTAGCCTTCCCTGTTGGTATTGCGGCCATTTATTAATTGAAGACCAAACTGCGCATAGATCACTATTGGCTCGTGAATTCGGCAAACTCAAAAAAGGCTCTACCCATTCTCGGAGCCTGAGCGTGAACACCCTGTATATCGCTCGCACCTATCCGCCCACCCGTTATATACCGCCCGTATTACCTCTCTCGAGCGCCTGCACTTTTAATCGAGCGTTTTTGCTTTAATTAGCGTAGGTACCGCGCGCGTTCACAATGCCGCGCGCGATTGGTCACGGCCGAATGGGAAATCGCTCCGGAACGCACCGCGTCGACGTTCGCTCGTGAGCACGACGCGATAACACGTCGCGGAATCCGCGTCGGAGAAACGCAACGGGGAGAGGAACACGGTGGGAGAGCGCGCGAGCGTTTGGGAGGGAGAGAAGGAAACGCGCGGCGGGTCGCGCGCGCGGTAGAGTGGAGCGAAGGGGGAAAAAGCGAGGCGAGACGAGAGCAACGGTGGTTGGCGTGCTGCCACGAAGACGTAAACTGATCACACAATCTGCCGAGCGCACGGCGAGTCAACTCTGGCCACGAAGAATTTCAATCAGCAATAACCACTCCGAGCCCCACCTCTCTCTCTCTCTCTCTCTCTCTCTTCCCCCCCCCCTCCTCTCTCACTCGTCTTCTCGCTGGTTACAAATGGCGTCATTATTCCTTAATAATTCGAGATACTGCCGTGATGCGCGCCAATTGGAAATGTAATGTCCCCGCGGAGGCGTGCGCCGCCGGCGCCGCAGGACGCAATACTTATCGAAGCGCCCGAGCGCCGCGCGTCAGCTTTTTAATATCTATCTATCGGCGCGTATTTATTAACGCGCCCAGCGGCGTGCCGAACCTCGCGCGGTATTTTTCTTTTCGGATGGCTTGCGATTTATGTACAGGGGGAGGGAGGAGGGGACGAAGTGAGAGAGGAGCCGATAGCATCTCTGTACATAGTACGGAGAGAAGCGAGTATGCGAATTCACGCCGTTGTAATTGGTTCGGCGCTTCCGCGAGAACGACTTCGGCGAATGCCGATTTCGTTCGTACGTATGAAAGGGTTTTTTTTTCTCGCTTCGCCCCCAATTATCCGGGATTTATATGGCGTCGTTTTCGGGGAAATCGCGCGGGGCTCTGTACGAAGACGCGTGTGATATTTTTGGATTTTCCGACGGTGATAATGAAGAACTTTTTCTGATAGGTATACTTTCACCTCGGAGTCGAGTTATTCTTACCAATTCGTTTCGATTTCGAAGGAAGGTGGAGTTAACTGGGATACTGGCTTTCGGTGATATCATGACTGAGAACGACAGCTTATTTGTGCATGGTTAATATCAGAGTCAACACTCCAATTAATTCCATCTTATGTCAAAATCGAAATAAAATGATAGGCAATATTTTTATCACCTTCTCTAAAGAGACGTGTTCACAGAAGAAGGAAAAAGAATTGGCAACGACTGTTTAAATAAGCAAATTTGTCCTCACGCCAAGAAAAATCATTCTACTGGAAAATGAAGATTTTGTTTACGTAATTTAAATATTTCCTCCTGTACAATTATAAGTTTTGATGCGATAAAATATTATTTCGATACAATTATTAGCGTCACTTTTTTTCGATCTTCCCTTTTGCTTCCTACTCAGAATCTTGTCATTTTTTCACTTCTTTCGCAGCATCTCCTTCCTGTTCTTCTGGCCCTCCAGCTTCTGCTTCAATCAAAACGCCTTGCTCTTCTGCACTTGCTTCAGTGCCGCGCGTTTTATCGCGTGCTTGATTTCCTTCTTGCTTCCAAATGCTTCGCTCGACTCTGCGAATTCCGCAGGTGCGTTCGTTTTACTTTTCCTCTCCTTCAATTCCATGCCAGCAATTTCGTCCATAGCTCTGGGTTCTTCCTCTCCAATTTCCTTCTCGTCTTCATCTTCGTACGTCACTTTATTCTCGCCGATCCAGTTGTTTTCTTTTTGCGCCAAATCTGCCACGTTCAACTCTAGGATGCTAACGGTGCGTCCCTCCGTTTCGTACCCTTATCGAGAGAGGAGCTCATCTAATTAGGGCACGTCACGTCGCGATAGAAGAACAACGAATTTTATAGAACAATAGTTGACTGACTGAACTTCGATTTGGCAGGTCCATTACAAACTTGAATATGGTTGTGTTGGACGCCACAGATTCGGAGGATAACAAAAGAAACTGTAAAGCCTTTCTTTCTTTAGAACGCTTCTTTATTCGACACTCAGTTAGCGATCCTTTTCGTTCGAAGGGTTGGACTGGAATGTCCAAAGGGCGCGCGCTACGAGACGCAGCCGCTGCAGTCCTGCACGCACACACTCACACATATGTCAAGGAAGTACATCTCTCACACACAGGTTTAGTCGAGTAAAATTTCCATTCAAATCGAAAATTGAGACGTAATGGTGAAAACTTGACAAATGGTATGTTTTGATGTTATTAACAGAGGGAACATGTTAAAAGAAGTATCACCCCCCGACGACGGCTGTAACATATTTATTTATTGTTGAAAAATCGGTTCTTCGCTGATATTTTGAAAAATACGTGACCTATTGAAAAATAGCTTAGACAACAGTTGTAGCTAATGAAATTATCTACAAAAAAGTGTTTTACATTTTTACTCTATCTTCAACTCCTCAGAAACTAGGACCTCCAGATGAGTTGACATTTTCAAATATTCAAAACAAATGCAGAAATTAAAATTTTTCTTTTTATAACCCGTCTAGAAAAATCTCATCTTCTAATATCCAGAGAATCTCGGCGCGGTATTTTGATTAATGAATATATCTCTCGAGACTCGATAGATCCTATAATTATTCCACAGAACTAATCCCAACGTCTCAACGCGATATTTCTTCGAATCACGAACGAGACGTCTAGATCGGGGATGCAACATATGACGCGGGCAACGAAGTTGGATTTCGGTGGGTCGAGATTAACGCGCCTTTTCGTGCAAGGATTCGCAGCTGCCGCGCTCCACACCTGTCGTATCCGCCCTTTTCGCGCCGTTTAACGCCACCCACGCCCATTATATTAAACGGGCTAGGCTACAGTTTATAGACGTACGTCTGATCCCCCAAATTTAATCCTCAAGCCACACACAGAAAGCCTCGCTATGCGTAAATAGTCATCGAAAACGAGCACCGTACACGCGCCACTGCGATATGCACGTCGAGTGCACGTGAGCGTTGCATCTGCAAATTCATCGCTGCCCGGGAGCTGCACCGTTAACTGATGTCAGGGCGAAAAGGACGCAATTCATTCGCGACATTTGCAACACTGTAACGACTCGATGTTTAGCGTGCAGACCCGCTCGAGCGACGCGAAAGCAAACATAAATTCCAAAAGTAACAACTCGCGCGTTCAGCTCTTTAAAAGCAACTCGCACCGTATGCCGCCGCGATGCGTGACCACCGCCAGAAATACACCGCGTACGAATTAAGGGATATTAATTCGCCTGAAACTCGCGAAGAGCGTCTGCACATTTATCCCGAGGCGTGCCCTATGTAACAAGCTCCCTCGCGTGAAGTGCAACACACCCGTGCGCATCACGAAGAAAACCAACAAAGATCCCCTCCCCGCGCGAGATTTCTCAACCCGCGAAGATTTACGTCACTTCCAACCTCTGTACGGGTGTACATACGTACATCGCGCGTATATCCGAGCCGGGCGTACGGTTAAATTAACGCGGCTATTTAGAGGCGAGGCGCATTTCTTTTATTTCGATTCATTCAAATTCAACGGCGCGCAGTCGCGACGAGGGAAGCGATGAGCTTCACGGCGCGCGCGAGTGTCTATAAATCGAGGATTTTATAACTCGCCGGATTGGCGTTTATAGTTGGCGGGGCAGCTGCAGCTCCTCGGGATCATCGATCGGTATCGATCGGGTGGCAATAACGAGACTCGCGGCTCTCGCTCTGCCCGGCACCTGTTATACACGACGCGTCAACTCTTTCTCTCTCTTTTTCCCTGCAATTTCTTTTCTTTTACTCGCACACTGAACAAAATTTGGTCGCAACTAGAAAATTATAGTAATTGCAGTGATAATTTTCTTCGCAATAGCAAGAATTCTTGCTACGCTAGCGATATTGTTCTAGTTGTCGCCAAATAATATCTGAGGCAGCCAGAAGTATTGCCGGATTAGCTAAATATTTTTTTTTCAGTGCACGAAGAAGAATTAAATTGGAATGACGAGCCCGAATTCTGGCACTGTATGCCCTTTGCATGGCACTGTATGCGCTTCGTATGGCACTGCAGTGACAACTCGAAACTATGAAAAATATTGTCACACATAATATAGCAAAAGCCGTAAACAGATGGTACCTACTCCTCCAAAAGTCGAAAAGGGTTTTGGCTTTGACAAAGAAATTTTCGAGGGAGGCCACGACACGCCCTTATTATAATTCGAACGGGGCTCGAGGAAAAATTTCTTCGAGAAGGACACGCAATTTCTCATTTCTTCCACGCGACAACTCTGCGCGCGCGCCTCGATAATAAGTAATATTTTCATTTCCTCTCGCTGAGAGGCTACCGTCGATTCCCGTTCCTCGCGCCCGCGCTCGCCGTTTTTCGAGTGATCGATTTTACCTATCGCGGCTTTCCTTCTTTTTTCTCTTCCACGAAAGAGAAGCGTCGCCGGAGCCACGGTACGACGAGCGTTTAAAGGGAAAAACGCATCCGAGCGTTCCGACTACCGATTCGTTCTCTCGACCGTCCGTAAAGCCAATCGTACGTGCAATTAGGAGTCCGTCGAGATCGAGAATCGAGATGACGATGGGCGATCAATTCGAAATTCCCGGATTCTCGGAAACTTTCTACTTAATGGCTCGTGTACGCTGGAGTTGATTAATCAGACGGAAGCCGCGAATCGAGCATTGGCCGTGTGCGTCGTTGAATATTCATCACGAAATATACGTGATTGAATTAGTGTGTAGGCGTGGGCATTAGTGGGGGGTCTCGTCGAGATGAAAGTATAGCGATAATCGTTGACACCGTGGAAAGGTTGACGGGGACGAAATATCGCGCAGTAGAAAAAAGTCGCTACACTCTCTGCGAAAAAAAAAATGTACTACCTAGTTGTCACTAAATTAGAGATCACGGGTGGGGGAACGCAGATATAGATACTAAATATACTAATAATTTGCTAGAATCGAATACAGCTTATTTTCGTGAAACAATTGTTAATCATTGTAATCGAATTATTTATTTCAAGAAACTAAATCGGAGCGCTATCGCCCGTGGCCGCTAATTTAGTCCAATTTACTCACTTTTGTTTTCTCCGTGTAGGTAATAAGATCAACCATGATCTCGAGATCACATTTTTCTGGCTGCTAATACCGATTTTACAATTGAACGGATTATGAATGTAGTCGAAATATCTTTTGTTGCATAGTTTTATAAGAACAGTGAGGTTGCAGTTTACGATAGCCATGCATGATGGTTAAATTAGCCACAAAGGTAGGTCAATAATTGTATTGCATGGAAGTCTCTACTATATAGAAAAAAAAGTTGGAGGTCTCTTGTTACTATAACCAGAATCTTAGATCCATACCTGAATCATGTTTGGTGTCAAAATCGACTAGAATTTCTGGTCAAATTATGATCCTTTTAAACATATTTTTTCTCTTGTGTATACTCTCTTAATTTGAATCAGTAAAAATAACTGAGAATCAGTGTACAGGCACTGGAATCCAGTAAGAATAAAGTTACTATATTATAATTTCAGTAACATTTTATTCACTGGGTTTCAGTGACTTTTCACTGATTTTCAATGATTTTCATTGATTTAGATCAAGAGAGTAGTATGCAGAAAAATATTGGCTTCTTCAATGAAGCCTAACAGGAAGCTTGAGCTCTTCTTTGAATTACACAATGGCGATAATATCCTTATTGAACCCGCATTAAAAAAAAAAGAAACACATCGAGTCAAGCGCAGGCCTGCAGCCACGGGAATTTCGCTCCGTATACACGAACACAACTGACATCCAATCTGCCGATGCCAGAATGCCGGGCCAAGGGGCTCGTAGAACTAATTGCCTTCGATATATCAGTTCAACCTCCTTTGCCCTCCCCTCTCTCTCTCTCTCTCTCTCTCACGCAGGCGACCGTGAACGAGAAGAGGAAGGAGGGGGAAAAAGGATTGCTCTTTGATCTACGCGAGAAGGAACTTGTGAAATTAAAAAATGTGATTTAGTGTACCGCGGAGAACGAGTCCTCTCGCCGGCGTTTCACCGCACTGCGTGCGGCGAACAGGTGGCGAGCCTGCGACGTGGCTCCGGATCGGTTCGGTTCCTCCGCCGCGATAGAATTCGGAGGTTAATGGCTTTTTCTGTGTCCCTGCGGAAGCGGCCCCCGGGGATATGAGCAGTCGAGATCGGATTATGATCGGCGTGAAAAAGGAGGAGGAAGAGCGGGGAGAAAGAGGCGCGCGAGCCTCGGATCGAGGATCGAATGGAAGAGAGAAAGAGAGAGAGAGAGAGAGAGAGAGAAGAGCGCGCATAAGGCGAGAGACTGTTGCTGCAGCAGCAGCAGCAGTCCGTCGATTATTTACCGAGATATCTCTTCGACGCGAGGGGAAATGAAGAGGAGGACGAGAGAGCGTCCGTAAAACTTCTTTCCGACGGGGCGTCTTCGCACCTTTCTATGTAAACGCCTCGACGCCTTCTCGCTCGTCCGAATCGACGAGTAAATCTATATACCCTCGCTGTTCGTACGCAAACGTCGACTGGTCGCCAAGAACGCGCGCTCATCGCGTTCTCGTCGAAGCGTTTACTGCAGCCTTCGTCGCTTCTAACTTCCTCCCCGCTCTTCATCATCTTTTTTACCGTTCTTTTTCTCACGGTAAAAATCGTTTGGATTTATTCTCCCACCGTTCCGGCATCGGATAAGGGTAGCATTAGCTAAATTAGTTGTAAGAGGCGCGTCGTAAATCACGTAACGCTGTTTTGTTAGTTTCTCGAGTCCTTCCCCCGTGTCGCGCTTTGTCACGCTGATTAACACCACCCTTGAAATATTGCGCAAGATTTCCTCTCGAATATCCCCTTTCGCTTCTTATTTCTCTTCTCGTCGACTTCAGATGCAGCGAGGTGGAGATAACTTTGGAAAGAGGGAATGTGAGGCTGTATATTATTTGTACAAATATGTTATTGGATTATAGGGAAATTATTGGACTTCAAAATATATTTCGAAGACGGGCAATGATTTTTAATAAAGTACAAACATGAAGATATTATAAATTTCGTTTTCGATAAAACTTTTCATACCTTCCCCCCTCCCTCGTTCCTCCCTGATAAAGACCACCCCTCCCATTAAACCCTAATATTCGTTGTATCCAACTGCAAGATTAAGGGTACACTGAGAAAAGTAACTCGGTTAAAATGACAAAACACATCTGGTTAAACGAGTCTAGTTATTCTAACCAAAATACTAGGAAATTCAACCGAATATTTAGTTATTTCAACTACGCATTTAATTATTCTAATTACAATTCTAGTTATTCCAATCAGAAAATGGTCAGTTTAACTAAATAGATGGAGGATCCATATGGAGAAAATTGAATGATAAAGATTACCAGCCAGAAGAGTAAATAGGTGACATTTTCGACAATACCATGTTAAATAATCTGCAGTATAGTAATGACTACCATTCGAACAATGGTGATTACTATCCTGCAGATTATTCAACGCAATACTTTGGAAGCTGTCACCCATTTACTATTCCGGCCGCTAATCGTTACCATTTAATTTTCTCCGTGCATATTTCACCATACGGTTTGGTTATGGTCTCCAGAATTTTTATTAAATTCACCAGCTCATTTTTCTTAATGTAACAAAAGGTCATCTCTTTTCGCCCTTCTCGAACAAAGACCGCACGTGTATTTAGCGAGTACGATACACCATGATGCAGGTACGCGCCTCGAAGCCGTGTGATTACAATTCCTTTCGTCGACTGCCGCAGCGCGACTGCCGAGAGTTAAGTACACGGAGTGGGTGTGAAGGGGGCAACGCCTACGCTTCCCAATCGCGCGGAATGTTCCCACATGGCAGAGAGAGAGAGAGAGAGAGAGAGGATCATCGCGCGGAGAGGAGGGAGAGATAGAGGAAGGGCCAGAGAAAGAGAGTGAGAGAGGATCACGTAGAGAGATCCATAGATCCGCCTGTAGATGCATAATATACACGAGCGGACCCGAGGCGCGGGATATCTATGTAGGTATATCTCCTCATCCCGCAGCCGGCGGTGCATCGGCGGTCGATGCTATCGAGGAGGTTTCCAATCTTCTCCGCCGGTGCCCTCCGCGCTCCTCCGCGGGGCCACCGAGAGGCTGCACGTGTGAAAGGTGCCAATTTCACGTGTGGCGTGCCGCGCGCCGACTATTCGCCGGTACCACGATGCGTCTGTTACGGGTCGTCTCCCATAGCTCTACGGTGTATTACCCACGTGCCTTTTCGAGTGACGACACGAGGGCATCGATCAGGATTCGAGATCGCTGCGGTTGCGAGCCTTCCGCGTCTTGCTCGGTAATCTCTCGTGGTGTGCATCGACGAATGCACTCTCTATCATCGTGGCATTTACAGCGGAGACGTGTATATGTATCATCGGTTGATGGAGTTAAATTGGAAGCCTTGCGAAACTTTTTCGATAAACGATCGAATCAAATCAAAACGGTTTCCCTAATTTCATTTCCAATCTAGCTATATTCATGGTTTCGAAGACGGCCTTCAAATCAGTGATATTAATAGCAGTACCTCTGAATTCAGGGTATGTCATACCCTGTTGATTTTTCAAACGCGCACCCTTTCGTTACACTTTGATTTACATATATTTACTTTTAAATATCTTTAAAAGCAAACGTCAGGTCGCAATTTCATTTATATAATCTTATCTTTTCTAGTTTAACATACAATTTAAAAAATAGATAAAAATCGTCGCAGTTATTGATTCAATCGAAGTTAAAGCCGCAATACGACAGCAGGGTATAGCTAGCCCTAGTTACGCGTTTCAGGGTTAAAATGCAGCCTTGGCTGTGTGTTCCAGTGCTAAAACAGTCTCAGCCGCGCGTGATACACGCGGCTACATACTAATACGTTATCCATCAAACGAGTTTATATAAAAAAAAAGAATCTGAATCTGCATCTAGAGTGTAAGCTCCACAGGCTTGATCTCCTATAACACTGATAGTGATGAATTGATGATACTACCTGTCAACCGACCCCACCATTACCACCGACAGGTTAACATATTATTGATATACCAAACGTTGTTGTAATGTTAAGTAAACCTCCTCATCTATAAACGATGGGTCTTGAAACAACCCATGATAACCCCAATCAGCCCATCCAATAGCACACCCCCCAGCAAACACCTATACGCACGATATACACGCAAGATCGTCTTCCCAGGTGCTCGCGCGCACGTACAATCATCGCTGTATCAGCCCCAAGGATGACTCTCGCGTTACATCTCGCGCGATGAGTCGCGCGGTACGATTACCTTATACGAGCGGATTCGCGCGCGCGCGCGGATAACATCCTCGCCGCGCCGCGAGACGGACGAGCGGGGAAAAAAAAGAAGGAAGACGCGCGCGAGAGGCGCGAGACGTCAGCAGAGCCGCCTCAGGTGACTCCTGCACGTGATATTCTCAATTTCTCACCTCGCGCGGCCGCGCGATCGGATTTCGTTGACGCCACGAGCCCCCCAGGAGGAGGTTCCTTCCTCATCGTCACTACCCGCTCGGCTCCGTCGTTCGCCCCCTCCCCGCCTTGCCGCGGGGCCCGCGCGCGATGATCGCAGCTCCCTCGCCTCCTCCGCCGCCGGTCCACGGCGGTGCGGATGCTGCGGCGGCGCGGAGCCCCCGGACTCACGGAGGGAGGCAGGCGCGCGCGATACGGCACGATGCAAATAGCCACGGAAACTGCCGCGGGTCTGCCTCGTTAACGCCCCGAGTTATGGCCCGTGCACATTGCGCGCGCGAACACGCGTCACAATATAGCGTGTGCCTTTGCACATTACACCGACGTCGCTCTCGAGAACGGCGCTCGTCGCCCCGCGCGCGCGCGCGGGTCCGGGTGTTCGGATTCATTCGCGTCTCGACGATTTACGCACGTGGACGCGCGCGATGCCGCGTTCGGGGGCTTAACGATCACGCGGGATCGCGTATATGACGAACGATTCGCGACGGTCGTAAGGCCCGTCTCGACGCGGCTTAAATTACGAGCTCGGGTTCGGCCGTCTTCCTGGGGACTTTTGCAGGTGTGTGTATATCGTGATATACAGAGTGTTGAGCCTATTTTATTTCAGGATCGTAAACGATTCGTATAGTGAACAAAATTATTTGGTCAATTTAGACAAAATCTTTGAGATGACGACTAAATCTGTTTGGTGAAATGTGGATCCTTCATCTGCTTGGTTAAACTGACCACTATTCGGTTGGAATAACTGAACATTTGATTGGAATCATTAAATATTTGGTTGAACTCACCAGTATTTTGGTTAGAATAATTAAATGCGTTTAGTTAGATATTTTTTTCTTGTCATTTTAATCCAATTATTATTCTCAGTGTAGCTTCAAGCTTCACGTTGGTCTAGTAAGAATGGCGTATTGAGTGTTTGGGGGTGAAAATTCATGTAGAAGGATTGAAGAGAAAGCTGAGAAGGACAATGGTACTCAAAGAAAAAGCTATCGTCAGGCATTCTATTATGGAGATGTATGTATGTAATCCCTTATTATCACGTAGCTTATAGAGGAGGCTTTGTAATTTAAGATTGATCAAACTAAAAGATCCATAGCATTTAAATCTGATAAACGACACAATAAAACATCTTTCCCGAACGTCTTCGGATAAGCTTCTTTATATAAAAACGTCATTGTCGAGCTCGTCAAATGCGCTGCAGTCTGGTCCTGCTGAGGGATCTGATGACAGTTGTCCAGTGTGCCATGAAGTGTGCCTCATCGATGACCAATGATACTTACTTCATCCTTACGTTCTACAAGAACGAATTTCCGAGAAGGTCGAGGAAAGATACCCGATATGATATGCTACGGGTCTTTAAATTTTTTCAACCCTGGAATCCTCCTCCACCTCCACCTTCACCTAAAAGTCCCCCCTACGATCTACACTACAACCGATCAACAGAAATATGCTCCGGAAAAGGCTCGGAAAAATCCACATAACAAAATCCCGAAAAAAAATCGAAAAAAAAGCTTGTACAGTGCCCGAGGAAAAACTACAACCAGGAATTTCCTTATAGAAATCAACGCGAACTGAACTGCCACGTGTAAGAAGGAAGATGAGACGGAAGAAAGAAGATCTATGGAGCAACCTCGAGGGAGTAAGCATTACCCGCACCCATAAGTGAGTCGATGATGGATCTCTACATATATAATGCCCCGGATTGGAAGATGAAGAGATGGATGAAGAGGTGGATAAAGAAACCTGGCCGGTGCAGGTACCTGTTCAGTTGATCGCCTATCGCGTAAATTATAGAGGAGATTTTGTAATTTAGGATTAATCACCCTGGAAATTCCATAGCGTTTAAATTTTACGAAATTATCACAGCGAAACATCTTTCCCTAACGTTTTCGGAAACAGTTCTTTGCACAAACGTCATTGTCGAATTCGCCCAATGTGCTGAAACCTGGTCCTGTTGAGGGATCTGATGACCGTTGTCCAGTAGTGGGCCACGAAGATTGCTCCTTCGATGACCACGATGACGTTTATTTCGACGTTACGTTTTACAAAAACTGATTTCCGAAAACGTCCGAAAAAGATATTCGATGCAATGTGAAATGGATTTTTCAATTTCATCAACCCTACAAATAAAAGTCTCTCCTACAACATTACATATGACGGCGTACATACATATATCAACTGAAGTGCACGTTGGAATAGACTGAGAAAAAATCCTGCATAACAGGATCCAGAGAAGGAAAGAAAGGGAAGCGTACAGTACACGAGGAAAAACTGCAACCAGGCGTCTCCTTATAGAAATCAACGCGAACTGAATTACACCGCACGTGAAAAACAAGAGACGGAAGAAGGAAGATGTATGGAGAACCCATGACGGAATAAGTGTTTCCCGCACCCATAAGTGAGCCGATGATGGATCTCCGTAACGCTCGCGGAATGGAGGATAAAGAGGCGGGCAAAGAAACCTCGGGTATTCTGTCGTAATCGCGCATTAACCTCGATTATCGCGCTCGCCATTCGCCATTCTAATTAGCCGCAATCGTGCTAACGTCGGGCAATTACTTTTTTGCCGCATCTCAGTGGAAAAATCGGAGCGCGTTCTCTGCGCCCTCCCTCTCCCCCTTCCTCACCATTACAGAGTTTCGACGCAATTCTGGCTGCGATGCACTTGCCATGGACGTGAAACGTTCTTTTTATCTTTACGGTATTTTTTTGAGGGGAGATAAGAAGAAAAGGAGATACGGAAAAAATAGAAAATGCACGCGAGTAATCGACTATCAAACCGAGGAAACGTAAGGTGCGTCTTTTAGCATCGTTGGAAGTTGGTAAAATTGACTCAAATTAGTAGGCTCGTAAATATCTTCGGCCCTGCTTACCTTTATCCACTGAGGTACATTTTAATCAGTCTTATTTAATTATTTACGTATCGCCATCGTGTGGTTTTTTTCATTTAACAGTTAAAAAATTTATTATTCAATTTAGAAAATTGTCAGCGATTAGTATGATTGCTAACGTGATTTCAATTAGATTTAACAGGCATTAATAATTTGAGCAATATTAGATTTATCGCGCGTGCACTTACAGCAAATTCGGACATGTGGAAACGACCCGTAAATTATTCCGCTGAGTCCATCCAATACAATGCATTACAGCGTTGTGTATCTATTCTCTTTATTGAGTTATTACAAGCCGCGTAACACATATGTCGTATTTTGAATTTTTTGACTTTTAGGAAGAATTCAGTTTTATTCAAGGAACGGACGTAGTAGCTCAGTGAGAGTTCGATGTTTATTGGATGACATTAAATATTAACTAATGAAGATTGAATACCGATTGAGCGATTTTCATTTCCTCAAGAGTACCCTGACTATCACCTGCAAAATTGCCATGAGCTATTTTCAAAATCCCCAGAATTGAAAGACGCCCCTTAACGTCGCGCTGCGCTGCACTTGAGAATCGTATGCATCGCATCATAGATCAGCGAGATTGCACGTATGGTGCATCGCGGACTCGCGCTCACGTCGGGTTACGTTACGTGTATCGTACGCCGGTTGTACGTAAGGACGAATACATTACAGCTCGTTCCGTTCTCGTATGACGTACTCTGAAACGCGAGGCGTGCTTCCTTTAATGATGAAGGCGTTGTTGTACGTGCTAGCTGCTAGCGCTGCATATGTTAAACATCGGCGCATTACCATACACGTCGACTTCTCCCGTTCGTAGAATCGGAATAGTCGCGAAGGAGAGGAGGGGTAATTGAAAATACGTGGATGAGGGATTATTTCTTTCGGTGGTTCCGTTCCTGACTGACAGATTGAATCGAGTTTTACAAAAATGAGAGGAGAATATCATGACGAAGTAGATTTTGTCGATGTTTCGAATTGAACAATTTATTTACAAGGCGACGTTTCGACTTCAAGCTTGGAAATTGCGATTTATAATCAAAGTGTCGCTTTGCATATAAATTATTTAATTCGAGACGTCGATAAACTCGATTTCAATACATTAGGTACTCGAGAATCGGTTGATAGATTGGATTGTATATATATATAATGTCTTTAAAATTATTTAAAAATTTTGCTACGAAAGGAACCTTCGCTTCAGAGGCTAGTAGAGTAGGTGCACTAATGGTCAGCCACCTCTCAATAAAAGGATTCATTTGTAGTTCATAAATATAAATATTCTACAATTTTACGAAATGCATTTGAGTGCATAAATGTATCAATGGTCAACTACTTCTCACTATAAAAGGATTTATTTATAGTCGATAAACGGTTATTTAAATATGGTGAAATGCACCAGAGTGTAAGGGCCCGGGCACACAGAGCGCGGTCAGCGTTCCGCGTTCCGCGTTCTGCGTTCTGCGTTCTTTGTAATGAATGGAGTTACAAGTAACAACACGCACTACCAGCGGTCAGACCGCTGCGGTCAACGAGAACTCTTGCGTTCTGGCGTTCTATTCACAGAAAGACAGAGAACGCGTGAACGCCATGTCGGAAACAGAAAAATTAACCGAATTAGTTCGCGAAAGACGTTTGTTATATGACATACGAAAATAAATAAGAAATCGTTCTTCATCGTCAAGCAATTCAGCAAAAAGAGTATGAAATTCTCCTTTGTCTTCTCGCTTGCTGTTTATTGGGTGCACCCAGTGTTTCCTTTTTCTTTTTCTCCTGGTCGCCTCCAGGCTCCACAAAAGCAATGCTTCTTCTTCGTCGGAAGACGAACTATCTGAGAGCATGTTTCACGCATAATATTTTGAACAAAACTGGAACGCTGGTTAATTGACCGCCGCCTGTGTGCCATCGGAACGCAGAACTCTGAACGCAGAACGCTGAACGCAGAACGCGGAACACCAGACCGCGCTCTGTGTGCCCGGGCTCTTAATAGTTTTAATATCGCCAGTACGTGTGTTACGGTGGTGTTGCTGGCGTGCTGCTGGCTCGGAGTTCGTCAATCGGTTGTACTACTGATGTGATACCGACGTGGTTACATCGTTGCAAGTGCATCGTTATACTTACTGCGAATATCGCATAGTTCTTGGATTCGTTATTGCAGGTGGCGATGATGTTGCATTGCAGTCGTACTGACTTCCAATATTTCGACCGGGGTGAGTATTTCGTTGAAGCAAGAAAGTACTCGTTATCCAATACAGTATTAATTTATCTCGAGAGAGTGATTACTTCAAAACTCTTGTTCGAGATAATCAAATATTGTAACACAGTTGACGAATATTATCGTTACTCTAGCGGAGTTTTCAGTTTGCCATATTTTAATTAACGTTCATTATTTAGGAATAAACTATCTTTCAGTGCATTGGTATTAGTAATTGACCATTAAAACAGTAACTCTTTAACTCATTCTGATAAAAATGTTCCTTAAGCATTGTCAATTTTCATTATTATAGTACAGAAGATGTAGACACTCTGGACCACAAAAAATCTGCACTTGGACAATGACTTATCCATGTAAGAACCTTGTAGGCAATTTATTCGCAACAAGCAGGAATTTATTTGCAAGGGACAAAAATTAATTTGAAACAAACAGATGTTTTATTAAGCTTGTATTCAGTCCAAACAGATTTGTATTCAATGTAAATGAACTCCCACTTGCAGCTAGTAAATTTTCTTGTAGGATTTATACGAATAAATTATTGATCTCAGTATGAATCTGGGCCGAACAGTCACTCATAAGATTATTAACTTTCTTAATTAATAAATTCTTTTCCGCTAATCGGAAATACCAAGTAAAAATTCTAGTGCCCATGTCAAATAGGGTAAGCAAAATTTCGTAAAGCTTAATATTCCCAGGAAAATTTCAATTTTATCCGAGCAATATTCCGATTTTAATTAGATTCCTTTTCTCAGGACGATAGTATGTTCTCCATTTATTCAGGCTCACGTCAGAAACGAGGAGAGACAATATCGTTAATTTCTCCCCACATTAAATATACATTTTTGGACGACGCGCAAATAAACAGAAAATATCATTAATCCAAAAAGATCCTAATTAAATTCGAAACAATCATCCGCAATAATAATTATATCGCAATTGGTATCGCACAAGATAAAAAATCTAAAAAAAAATGAAACACATAATATCCCTTTGTCCTCCGACATTCAAATGATCAAAAGGATCGTATCATATAAACACGTTCAATTATTTCGCATGAAACATTCTTGATCCATTGAAAAGATAACGATAAAGCGAATGTCTCCGATACGTGTAGATGATACACGCATACATATACCAGCGCATTAATTACTCACAAGCATTGCCATGGGAGTCCCGTCACATACATACGTTTTCCGATGATGAAGCATCCTCGTAAAACCATCATCTCCCATGAGGAGTGTCTCCCTGCTCGCTGACGGTCCCGAGATGCTGCAGGGATTTGACGGCATGGAAATTGTACGGTGGCAGCGCATCGACGGGGACTAGCTTCCATTCTCGTACGATAGATCAGCACGCGGAATAAGTACCTGATCACTTCACGGACGAGAGGAGGCTCGACGAGATTTTCATCGCGTACGCGAGCGTGTAATAATTATTTATGCATTCCTCAATGACGTTTCCTAGTACGGGAGTCGCATGTAAATTCGCGCGGCGGCGCTGTGTAGGTATACCCCGAGAGAGATTTCGTATAATATAAGTGAGAGGGGAAGCGAAGAAGTTATACGAATTAGAAATTCTCCGATGACATTCCTATTGTCGCAAAGCTACGATTCTATCGGCATTGTTTCTCGCTGGAGACGTGAATTTAATTACGTGGAACAGAAATACGAGTACAACGCCGATAGAGAGGTTGTGTTTTCGCGGCAGAAGGAATTTCGTTAAGATTCCTTCAGAGACAATCTTTGCGGAGTGAAGGGATACTTTTGAGGGCGTCTAGAAACGAGCGTGAAACCTACGTATAGTAGGACCTCGATTACCCGAATCTCTGTTACTGGAACCCTTTATTATCAAGCCGACGGCATCCAAACGTGTCTAAATTCGTATCGCATGTCAGGCGTTTAGTTCGCTTGTCTATTCCTTTCTTAATTTTTGTTACAGATCTTCGCAACGCGCAGTCATACGCCAACAAAAAATCATGAATTTCATGATAAATAAACCCTAAACTGAGCATTCAATTTTTATAATTTCTTATAAACGTTTATAATTAAAAATATATATTGATTGCATGTTTCAAATACCGTCTCATTATGGAATATCGTTTCACCTATAACGACTGTTCCACTATTCGAAATCTCGCTAATCCTAACTAGGCCTGGTTACAATATTGATTCGGATAATCGAGGTCCTACTGTATCTGGAAATACGTTAGTCGTATTCCAATTTATTTCGTATCGGGCGTTTGATCTTTAGAAGCGACTCGAACGTGATTTTCTCAACGAGATCTATTAATGCTAATCCGAACGTCTATTCGTACCGTGTCTAGTTTATACGAGGTTAAGAATTACCGTTAAAAGTGCGGAATTATTAATAGATAGCCGGGAGACCACTGGTATCTACGTGTTACCAGCTAGACCGTGACGCTCGCACTGCGCGGAGCAACAAGAGGGAGAACACCGAAGGTACTCTCCGTGGCGAGGTAAACACGCTCGGACTCGCTTTTTATTTGTGTACCTACGCACCGGTGAAGCGCCGAATTCGACCTTCCGCATACTTTTTTGTACACAGTGTTTCGTAGTGCGGTTATTCCATACAAAGGGGATCGCGTACGATTAAAATCTCAAGTCGGGAATAACGAAATAAAAGCGCGTCGACGTGGCGCATAATTTCACCGCGTCTCAATTTCAAGACTGCAACGAAGAACCGGTCGGGTTCGCGGTGCGGTAATTTTATTCCGAGGGAAGCTCTTCCTACAAAGTTTAACACTCTCGCGATAAAATGTTGAAATGATTTATGCATTGGCTTTCAGGTAACCCGACGCCGATTAACTCGGGATGTCTCTTTAGGATGCTGGTCATATCTCCCCTGTCCTCTACGTTTGACTGCGTCATTTTTTAAATACGGACGATACCGCCGCGACGATGCATTTATAATGTATTGTATAACGCCGGAGGACAGCATTGATAATGACGAACTATTTTTCCATTGCTCTCCAACGACTCTTAATTAATCGGTCTCGGAATCACTCCGATCTCTCGGATAAGAGACTCTACGCTGTTTATTATTTTTTTAAAGTTGTCTCGCTATCTCCCAATCGCCCGAAGGACATTCCATTCCCGTTCGAGCCGGAAGTGCAGCGCATCGGATAACGAGATATAAATCGTTCGCGTCTTTCGATCGTAGTCAGAATAACCTTCGGCATCCTCGCCTTCCATTTTATACAAGCACTTCCAGATTAACGCGTAATTTGTTCCATCCCCCTTCGACCAGCGGACACCGTTTCTCGATGAGTTGCAAACCCAAGCATTATACGCGCGAGTAAATATATTCTCATACAAATCAGTAGGTATATGCATCCATATTATCGCGCGCGATAACGAGTAACACGTTCCCGCGCGGAATACAGAAATTGCCACTCGAACGCGCGTCTCGCGATGCCGCCGCGACACGGATTCCTTCGGTCGTTTCTATACGGATGCTAATTAGCATCCCGGTAAAACTAGCGGACTCTCCGCAAGATGCGCGGCCACAATTATAGTAATTATCGTCGACAATGCGTTAACGCCGAGACGATCGCGCGACGCGACAGTCGTCGCCCTCGATAACGAGAGTGCGACATCCCATCGCCTGATCTTCATCGCGATTAGACCTCGGGTGATCGCGTATACGGCGAGTACAAACGATCGAGCGAGAAATCTAATTAAAATTGAGAAAAAATAAAAGATGGAACGGCCTCTTGCATATTTACTTAACCGTCTACTTCCCGGACCCTTCGTCGCGTGTGGCCTTATATGTTGGTTACGGGTTTGAAAGTTTATGTGGAGTCTGAGAAGAATTAAGTAGATCGTTTATCCAGGATAACTATCCCGAATAATTTAGGGAGCCAGGTTTCTTATCGAAAAGCCGTCCAAAAGTGTGTAGGTATACCGCATTAGATTTGCCCGGAAAAGTGGCTTAATTTTTCCTGAATTAAGCTAATGAGAATGCCAGAAAAGGTCTTACGTGACATATCCTTTTTCGAATTGACATGTAATTATGAAAATTAATATGCTCCCTTGTTAAATTTGTATTAAATATTTCTCGAATTGAATAAACAATTGAATTGAATAGAATATAAATTTCATAACATTTAATTATCATAATCACATATTGAATATAAACTTAACATCGAAAAGCCGTATAAAAATGTACGTGCTGCATGCGATTCGCCCATTGCTGCACTGTGAGAAAAATTTGAATTTTTAACGCATCTTAATGTGAAGCTTTTTCCCAATTGCATGCGATTATGAAAATTAATATACTCCTTTGTGAAATTTGTAATAAATATTTGTCAAACTTAATAAACAATTACATTAAGTCGAGTATAAATTTCACATTGGAATATATTAATCTTAACAATCACATACTAGATAAAAGTTTTATATAAAATTACATTAAGTTTAATGCAAAATGTTCTACAATATACACCCATCACATAAAAATCCCCGATAAAAATGAATTCGGAATCCGGTTAGGCCTTTGGCAGCAAACCCTTCAAGACTTCTTCCGTTCAACCGGAAACGATCCTCGCTGAAACCTCATCCCGACGAAACACACGCACAACGCGAGCTCTCGACTAAACGCCTCGCATCGCGAGTCGGTTGCGCGATTACATCGCAGATATTACCGCTGACGCGTTAATCTTCAAGCCCCTCGGCTATACCGTTACACCCAGGATAGACGCCTCGCGACGTACGTCTAACGAGATCGAGACTTGCGCGGCTCTCTCGCGCTCTATTCGCCCGATTCTCGGAATATACGAGGTCGTTCCGCGAAACCTTCTCGGAACGATATAACGCACTTAATGACCGAGTAGCGTCGCGTACAGCGTGTATAACTTTAACGCCTTCGCTAAAATGTCGGTATTAAAGGTTAGGCGGTATAAAGGTATCCGTCGGCACACGGTTCACCGACGCGCGGACGGGGTGACCAATCGCAAACGACGCGTTGCCTAATGACCACTTAAATGCCCGAACGAGGGACGCGCGCGCGCGCGCCGACCGATGACTGTAATAATTAATACATAACCGCCGCGCGCGATGGAAAGCCGAGCTCTCCGTTCTTCCTCTTTTTTCTCGTCTCGGGGCGCATTTGATAAATTAACTCTCCGCGTCGTCCGTATGCTTTCAGGAGAAGATCGGCTTCGGTGTGACGGAGAGAAAAAGCGGGATGACGAACGCGGACGTCTGTGAAGAGGATGCTGGATGACCGCATCGGGGAGAAGGGATCGGTTGTGCGGCTTCAATTAATATGGGTCGATTCTGTCTCATCGTAAAATATGAAATATGGAAAGGCTGGGTAATTGCGACGTCAAGTTGAGTTAAGAAAGTGTTAAACTGTGAGGTAGTGATTCAGCGAACCTTACGAGCGATTGGTTTAACTATAAGTATGTAGAATTGATTTTACTCGCTCTCGATGAGTGACTAAAATTCGACACTCCTTTCTTCTTGCAAAAATGTGTATGAAATATTTCTTGAACTTTATATAGGTAAAATTATATTAAATTGAATATAACTTTCATAACGGAGTATATATTACTTTTTATAATCATAATCACGTACTGGAGGAAAGCTTTATACGTGATTATATTAAGCTTAATATAGATTTGTGTACAGTGTAGTAATAACGAGACGGATACATTAATAAACAGGATCCGCTCTCGAAACCCTCGCCCCGACTTTTCTCTTATTCCCTTCTCTTATCTCTTTCGTCGACGTTTCCTCATCTCCAGAAGAGAAGACGAGGAAATGCAAGAAAGTGTATAAACGTGACTTTGCATATCAACGTCGAACGCGTCGTCAGCTGTCAAACGCGGTGAACCAGTTTCTCGGGGTCGTAAGAGAGGACAACTTTTCCAAAGTAGAGTCCAGAATTACAGGAGGTTCAACGCGCCGCGCAGCCTCCCGTGGCTGGACCGGTGGATTTTTCTTTCCACCACCGGTTTCTGGTTCCGGTTTGGATCTCGCCGCTGGCCGCGCCCTGTTGCCACGTGTCGCGTCTCTCTCGAAGAGATCCTCCGCGTGTTTCTTCAAGATCGAGGCTTTCCGTCCGCGACGGAGAGGAGAGAAAGATCGACGGATCCCGCGATCGGAGGCGCGCATCGGTATCGGAGCTGTCCGCGCGCTTTCACTCCTCGCCCCTTCGACGGATCCCGCGTCGGCTACCGGCGCGCGATCACGCGATCCCTCTATCGCTAGATCTCCCCGCGATATCTTCGCGATGGAACGCGCGCGCGGTTTCTTCGCCTGTCCGATCGCCGATGGGAGCGCGAATAAATTCTAGTTTACACCGACGCGAGCTTTAATCGCGCGATCGTCTTGTTATCCGTCCATGCGCTTTCTATCGTCGGCGTAGAGAGAGCGCAGAGATTTTTGCAGCACGAAATGTGATTCTCGAGAATTGCACGATTACACAATTTTCACTGAAGATGAAGATAAGTATTGGGACTCGACATGGAGGCGTGATTTGTTCATGGCGTTACATAACACTTAGTCATATACAAAAATGCAGGTGCCCGCATTAGAAAATATAAAAATGTTACTGAAAATTGGGGATATCTGTCATTGGGTAGAAACGAATCCTTCTCACAGGAATATTATCGTAGAAAGTAGTGTCCTCGCAGCGAACCATTTAATAAAAATCGGGAAATTATGGGAAAATATACCAGGCTCTCTGCTTACAAACGTCGTAAAGCACGGGTTAAAGCAGTCGCTGCACGAAATTACCGTGTTAACAATAATGCCCTTTACTTTTCTTTAGCCAGGTAGCGAGGCGTTAATGTCGATTCTCAATACTGCAAAACAAAAAACGCTGCAGCATACTCAAGGAAAAGATCTAGTTGAATACGAAGCTAATAGGACCATTTATTTGAGATGAATAAGAATTTATTCACATTAAACAAACAACTATTTGAATTAGATAAATGTTCTACTAGATTTGTACTCGATTAAAAATATATGTAAAATATTTATCAAATTGAAATAGATTTTGGTTCGAAGCGGATAAAATCTTATTTATCCCAAATAAATTGTTTTATTATATAGGTTCGTATTCAACTAGACCTTTTCCCTCAGTGCAGTCTCAGCTGCAACGTGCAAAAACGAGAAAGAGGAAGCCTCGCGACGACTGCATCACGGCGAACTACGGAATGAGGGACGCGGGGCCAGAAAAGGCGGGGGTTGAAGCTTCCTTTTTTAGTTTCAACCGCAAAATTAGATTTTCGAGCCGGTGGCTGGTAGAAAGCCGGTAGCCGGAATGACTAACGCCCGCCAGACACCTTAATCAAGATACCATCCGGTCCTTCCCGCTTCTCTCTCTCTCTCTCTCTCTCTCCTCGGTCTCCACTCCGCTATACTCCATTAACATATTTCACTCTTTAATTTATATCAACTCGCGCGCGTTTCACGGGGCATTAGCAATAAGATGAATCCCTCGCGATGCCAGAATATGTAGGCTGCACGACCTTATTGCCGCACGGCTGCACGTTTGCGTTATGCCACGCGGCGCCGCGGTGGTGTTAATATTATACTTCCAGTCCCTGTCTCTCTTGCCAGCCGTATCCGTCACTTCCGCCCGCGTCCTCCCCTTTTGGGGCTCGTCTCGCGTCGGGAGAATATCGCGAATTTGCCGCTTCGCGTGTTACACGGTACACAATGTACGCGGAACGCACGTATGAAGTAGTACCTACTCGCGTAACGGGTTCGTTGACGCGGCCGCTTATATCCGCGAAGCACGTTTCCAGCATTGCGTAATCGCTTCGAAACGAACGATTTCCGGTATCAACGATGCGTACGCGTTGTGACATACACGTATATACGTCGTTGTTTGCTCGTAGTTTTATTAAGCATTAGAGAATATTTATTTGATTCTAAACAGTTACAATTACGCTATAAAAAAGTTTTTATTTTCTTAATATATAATACTTTTACATAGTTTTCTTCCAATGCGTTATTATGAAAATTAATATACTCCGTACCCCTAATTATGAAAATTAATATATTTCCCTATGAAATTTTTTTTATAATTCTCATAATGGAGTGTATTAATCTTCATAATCACGTATTGGATGTAAGCTTTATATACACAATTATATTAGGTATATTTCCCAAGTGAAAAAATTCTATGTATTTTATATGTATAATCCATATGTGATTTTGGTTATATAAGGATTATATATGATTTATATATATTAACCATATAAGGGCTATATATGAATTGTACAAACATTAAAAAATCTGTATATAGTCCTTATATGATTAATATAGAAATCATGTACGCACATGATTAATATAATATACAGTAATTCCTCGTTATCCGCGGGGGTTATGTTCTTACAATATTCCGCGGATAACGAAATCGCGGATAACGAAACTAGAAGCCCATTTATAAAATACTTAG
>OY783192.1:31128359-31209544 GCA_963678675.1 Xiphydria camelus | reverse complement strand
GAGAGAGAGAGAGAGAGAGAGAGAGAGAGAGAGAGAGAGAGAGAGAGAGAGAGAGAGAGAGAGAGAGAGAGAGAGAGAGAGAGAGAGAGAGAGAGAGAGAGAGAGAGAGAGTAACATCGGTTCCCTTCGTTCAATTCAAGATATCAAGCGTGTCAGACGATTTCTGAATATTTTAATCGAAATTTCAGACGTACCGAAAATACTACCGTCTTAAGAAATGAATTCGCTCCTCGATAAGAGGCAAAGCAAGCGCACTGAAACAAGAATTTGCTATATTCAACCATTATCGTCGAACCTCGATTATCCGAATTAATTGGAACTGGGACCACGTTTGCATAATCGAACAAATATTTTGCAGCCTGGGACTAAACAACCGAGAGAGAGCATGAATTTTATATTAAAACTTTTGTATTCGTTTAATAAACATAAAATCACTAGATATTGGAATATAATTAACAAATAATAAAATTATAAGTTTTTAATCAGTCACACAAGCTTGAAGTAATCGTACATCTGTTGCTAACTTACGCGCGCAATCGTACAGGTTTGAAGTAATCGTGCATCTTTGGCTAGCATTTCTGAAGAATCAGCCATAGGTACTAGATGTTTAAAACAATATCATACTTGTATTTCAAAAGTGATACAATTAAAAAAATTTCTAATTTAGTTCGGATAATCGAGGTTCGAATGTACTGTGAAGTTGAATACGGTAAACCTCACGGTGTAATTGTTTCAACTAGAGATTCACTTGTTTCAACTTCAAATTGGTTACCCCACACAAAACTTACGTATTTATATAAACGATCATACCATGAGGTTCGCTGCATTCAACCTCATCATGGTTAAATGCAGCAAATTTCTTTTTCAGTGCAAGGTTCGAACGATAGCTTATACGACTGACTGACCGGCTGTCCGACGATCGGTATACCAGGCGAGAAATTCGAGCGAATGGACGAGTAGAGTTTATAATCTGGGAAAATCGTCCGATCGACGTCAACAGACGTTACAACGAATCAGGGACAGTCCCGGCTTCTCTCTCTCTCCGTTAACGAGCGTGCAGGGAATTTCCCGGTATCGTTGCGCGGGTAATGACGCTCCGTGGCGATGTAATCACGATATTCGAGTGTGTCTGCCAGCGTGTCCCTGAGCGCGTGGGTGTGTATGCTCAACGAAGCGCGCGCGGGGTATCCCCGGGCTTCGTCCCAGGCAAATTAGTTCCTTTTTTCAGCCGCGACCGGATTCTGTGCCGAGGATCCGTTAACGTCATCGCTGTTGACGTCGCCCGACGAGCGTGTCGCGCGCTACTCGGTTCGGGGAAATAGCGAGATTTTTAAGCGCGCCAGAGCACGCGCCAATGATCGGCGAGTTTCAAGAGGAATTGCGAGCTCCTCGTGCGCGCGACACGAGCGAATCACGAGCAATGTACCTATACGTGATTACATGTAATATATGTATATCTAGGGATCTGTTCGGCTTGTCATTGGTTTTCGGTATTCTACTCTGTATATCTTCCGTTTCAGTAATACTGACCTACACTTAGTTTACTCTATTCAATTTTACCTGGGTGAGACACTAAACCGAGAGAAATAATTGCTAGCGCCAGAAAAATGTCTTCTTCGATCAAGAACATGGTATAATTTCAGGGTCAAGCTATGGTTTTCTTCATGCAAGAAAACAGTTAATAGGCTCGAGTAATTGCTTTTTTTTTGCGTAGAAAAAATGTCTTGTACCCACGACGATATTCTGGAATCATGAATATATATTCTTCGACCAAGAATCTGCACTCTTAAAAATTTGTAAGATTGTATGTTCTTGATTCAAGATAGATTTTTTGGTATTACATCTAGAGAAAAGGTCGAATTGAATATGAACTTAATAGACAAATTTATTTGAGATAAATAATGATTTATTCACATCAAACAAAAGCCTATTTGAATTAAACAAATGTTCTACTAGATTCGTACTCGATTAAAAAGATACCCAAAACATTTATTTCATTCAAATAGACTTTTGTTCGAAGTGAATAAATTCCTATTCATCTCAAATAAATTTTTCTATTAAGTTCGTATTCAACTAGGCCTTTTCCCCCTCAGAGTGTAGCAATTATTTCTTTCAGTGTAGGTTCTATAAAAAAATCTCGAGTTTTCGCTTCCCTCCATTACTTTAAGCTTCGTTTTGTCCAACAAATCTCGATCTTCGAGAAAGACCTCTAAAACGTTGGAGATTTCTGGAGACGGATAATTGGACAGGAAATGTGTGAGAAACGTCATTAGTGGCTCCTTATCATTTTACTTTTGATTCACTAATTTTGCTGAAATGTTTCATGGTAGTATTTTATTATTTTCAGAGAATCGATTGGGAATAAATTGATAAACCAATGAGAGAATGTCCGAAGGCGTTCCCTTGCATTATGATCTTGAATTCTATAATTTATCACTATTGTTACATTCAGAGACATAATAGTCAAACCATCTATTGCGCGCAGTATAGTAAGAATTGCTGTGCCGGATTCTCGGTGTGAAAACACATTATTCTTGCTCCTGTATAAATCCAATTTTGCCTCGTACGTACGCATGCACTTCATTGCAGGAAGAATTTAATTTGCATACAAATTGCGGAGAAGTTTCCCGTGCGTAAATCATTATTTTCTCGCGAATCTCCCTCTAAATTTGTATGTTAATCGGCCGTCGGCACGTGCCATTATGCAGGTAAATAAATACGACTTATCGAAGCGACACTTTACTTGTATGTTAATTGTCCTCGGTAGTCGGTCGAGGATTTTTTCTAGTGAATTGGAGAAATTCTTAATAATCCATTAACCCATTCTCGTATTATTTATTACATACGAGTCTTATATACGCGGCATCGTTTTTTTCCCGGCGAATTTCAATTTAGAAACGAAGATGGCATTCCGTTTCGTCATATGGGCTATAGTTAGTTGAAAACCGCTGCTTGAAAGTGATTAACGACGAAACACGACGTTACGATGTGTATCGCGACGGTCACTCGCATTATGCAAACGCACTCGAGGGGATCCACGTACAATATTTGCCTTCCGTTAAAATCTGTTTAATTTACATCGGTCAAAACGTGAGGCAAAAAACCGATCGGTCGGCAATAGACGGTGTGGCTTTGAATTTTGCGGGTTTGAATAATCACGACGGTCACTTCAAATCACGAGCGGAGATGAAAAATGAAAATTCTTCCTTATAAGCATATTTTTTGGAATATATATACGTATACGCACTTACACGAATATCAGCTTATCCGGCATCACGCTTACTGATTCGATGGAACTGACAGTCAATATCGATATAAGTACTCGAGTGGAGACACTGATCCGAGGATTATGCTAATGCAATTCATTAGACGGGGACACATTAGGAGAGAGAGAGAGAGAGAGTGCTCGTATTCTGCGACTCACCTAAATATGTATGCAGATATGCATTAGAACCGCCCATTCGAGAGAGAGTGATTTTGTAGAACAATTCTTTTCTCGCGAACAATACAATTTATTCAAGAACAGAACAGCTCTATGTGTGGGTATTTGGATTTCCTGTGATTTTTCTATTTTACGATTATTTATGAAATGGCTTGAAAGGGCGATACGTTCGATTATCATGAATCTACTTGCGTATTGATTCAGCGATAACTGATGGTGACAGAGTAATGCTCAAATTAAGCTAAACTCACACACATTGAGAGGAATTAAAGATTCCACCACGATATTCCAATTTTAATGGAATTCTACAAATAACGATAGAACTGATACGCTCCATATTGCTTTCATTCATTGCAGTATTAATCTTGAATGTACCTGAAGTTTTCTGAGTTTTCACTTGAACGAAAAATGTCGGCTTTTTAAGAGATCATAGTCAATGTTGAGTTTATTGATTACTGGACCTATAGAGAAATTTTTACAAACTGAGTAACTATCGAAAATAAAATAATCAATAAACTCAACAATGACCATGACCTATTAAAACCGAAATTTTTCGTTCAAATGAACGTTTGGAACTTCAAACTCATCATTTTAAGAAGAGAAAAAATAATGAATGATCCGATTGACATTTTTATCTGATTTAATTAATGATTTAAAGTAGATTAATAACATTTTGCCGAATATCATTTGCACGTTGGAGCGACGGTATCAGATATCAAGAACGGTGGCATCCGCTTTAATCAAGATTACCCCATTATCTATGAACTCTTGAGCTACATTGGTGTAGAACTATTTCATGACCTTGGCCAGAAACGGAAAGCCTGTTTCACCTACTTTCTTATTATCACGACGATCTGACTTCGAAAGGATTAAGTAGGTCCGGAGTAATTACGAACAAGCGCGCGCGGGACTCCGTACCGGTTTCATTTATCGATGCGAGATAATATTTAGCTCTTATCAGCGCAATAAACTCTAATGACGCCGGAGCAGTGGATCGCAAGGTTCGCTTATACTCAAGATAGGCTAATCATGTTGTCGGTAGACGGAGGAATACTAATGACGGTCGTAAGTTTACACCGAATTTTCCGTGTCATATCGGCTTTCCGCGGCTGGATAATTCAAAAGTAAACGATGGTCCCCCGCCGAATTTATACTTAAAAGTCACCACCGTGTTTTTATCAAAGATTTCGATGATAATCACATAAATTTTAATTGAAATTCTTTTAATTGATTCGGCAATTATGATTATCGGGAATCTATTGATATTAACTGCAGATCTAGTTCGTAATTGAGAGACTATCATTAATACTATATCTTCCAAATTATTATGGAACCTATAACCAGAAAACGGACTAAACACTCTGTGCACCCCATTATTTCTATCCCCCGTTTTTTCGTATTCCAGTTCAAATACTCACACGGAAATAAATAAATCGTAGTAATTACAAAGTATGCCGTAAATTTCACGACAAAGCTAATTTATTGTTACGATCGCTACAATTTTAATAAAAATTATAGTAAGATTTATAGAAACTGCAAGCTTTGCTGTAATTTTTATTGGAATTGTAATTATCGTAACAATCAATTGGCCTTACCCCGAAATTTATCACCTACTTTGTAAATGCCACGATTTATTTTTTCCATCGCACGATTACGCCTTTACGACAAATCGCATCACGAGTTAATAATTTAAACTCACGCGCTTTTCGCTAATTAAACGTACATAACTTTTGAAATTGATCGCAGGCACAGACGGTTCGATATATGCAAATGCACTTTTGGAAATGTTATTAACAAAGTCGTTTGGCGTGTTCGGCTTAATTGCCCATTCGTGTTCACGTATCAGGCGGGCGCGAAGCATCAGCCCGGGCTTCGAGTTCTCCTCGCTCGAAACCTCTTCTCGGACTTGTATAGGTACGTCTCTACCCACGTTACTCGGCAGGTGTTCGACTTGTATTCGGATGGAAAGGTCGCGCACGTTCCGACGTTTTTTCGACGCATTAATACCCGTCGACCGGGTATTAAAGCGATGCTGACGAATGACTTGCACGCAAGCCGGGGATTTTTGGGTCACTTTACCGGGGAATCATTTCAGACGCTACAGTGGAAGTAGATACGGTCTCGCATGCGGTCAGACGCGAGGAATATAGCCGGGAGGCGTTGAGTATTTCTCGTTGATTCATTATTATTTGCAATAATTATGATCCGCGTATTATTAATATCTTTTAAACGTTTCGAGTGCATTTTGTAACACGACACGATGCTATGCTTACACATTCAGGAAAAAGATCTAGATGAATACGAAACTAATGGAAAAATTTATTTGAGATAAAGGGGAATTTATTCGCATCGAACAAAAGTTTATTCGAATTAGATAAATGTTTTGCATAGCTTTTTAATCGAGTACGAACGTAGTGGAATATTTATTTCGTTTAAATAGACTTTTCTTCGTTGCGAATAAATTCCTATTCATCTCAAATACATTTTTCTATTATATATATATATATATAGGTTCGTATTTAACTAAAACTTTTCCCTGAGTGTAATTTAAATCTATATTTTTACTTTGGCGATCGTCGTAAATAGTGTACAAAATAGCTGTGATTAAAAAAGAACGTCAAGGGCCGATACTACTTGATGTAATGTGATACGACGTGTTGTACAGCGATACTACTCATCTTTATTGCTAAGTGTCCAAATAAAAATTGTGTTACGTCTATACCGAGGAGAGATAAATCGCGCGTGCATTCTATGTTCGACAGGTGTAGCAGCATTGGCGATGCTACCTCAACAAGGATGGAAAGGTCACTCCGCGAGTCCCCTCGTTTCGCGATATTAATATGCGTCGGAATATTTTGTAATTAAATTGACGCTGACGAATGCTCCGCGCGCTTCTTGATGAATCGGCGAAATCATGCGAACGGCGCACTCGGCCGTTCGAATCGGCACATGCAGCGGGAAGCGCAGTGGGCAAAAAGTCCGTACGTATGTATACGAATGCGTAGAATTATGAAATATTTGACGCCGCGTTGCGAATGCTTCGCGGGTTTCATTGTGTAAATATAATTGGACGTTTAACATAATTCGAGCGCGAAAATCAGGACTGGATTTAAACATACTCAAATATAGAAATTGAGGATAATATTTATTTCCATACGTTACAAATGCGTCGCGGTGATATTTTGAAATTACTTTTCAATTTAATTAATTGTATCTTTTTATTAGTTATTTAATGCAAAAAAATATTAGACCGGCTCGAATGTTCGAATAAATATTCTTCTTCTGGGTGTTGAAGTAAATGATTGAGTCGTAAAATGTGTTATGCAAATTTTTCAGACGGTAAGATCGATTTTTACTTCCATTTTTCTATATAAATGTTCAATTTTTATCGCCACATACGTTGCGCCGACGAATGCCCTGCTCGCTTCGTGATAAGTCGGAGGAGGGAAGGAGGAGGGATGAGTCGTTATTGAATGAGAATTGAGGACAGAACGTCTCAGTCTGGATCTCAAAGCGGGATGAGGAAGGAGTGCATATTCGAATCATTGGTGCAACATGTATCAGATGTTCGTGTGCAGTGTACGGATAAATGAATAATGAGAAAATTAAACGGGTAATTATTGCGATTGATCCACAAACCCCTCAGTAGGGTTTTTTTTTCGATTCACATTTGCATAATGATACGGTAAAGGGTAAAATACCGTAAATAATGATCGACTGTCGCGAATGATCGACTAACCAGCCGCACCAGAAGTTGCAACCGGCAATTAATAAAGTAACGTGCCTCGCTGCAGTAAATTGCTCGATAGAAAGCGAGTACCTAAAGATTTGATGTACCTGAAGCGTCGAACGTTCATTTTAACGAAAAATTTCGACTTTAAGAGAGCATCGCCAATGTCGAGTTTATTGATTACTAGATCTACAGAGATATGTTTGCGAACTGGGCGACTATCATAATCAATCAACTATTGGAAAAAGTTCGCGATGAGTTCTCAGTTAATTTGTAACGATTTTTTGTAGCGAAATAAATTGAAAACTATTCGGCATGATCTTTTACAGATCGGAAATATGTTTTCACGAAGAATTATGACTACAAATTTGTTAATTGATTATTAAAATTGGAGCCGATAACTGTCATGATTGAGAATGTTTGAAATTGGTTTAACAGGCACCAAAACTTTCAGCTAGGGGTCAGACGTATTGTGTACTTACGAAGAATGCAAGGTAATTTCCGATCTGTCGTTTGCTGCGCACTATTGTTTCCAATATATTTCACTGATATCTTGTCATCACACAACGTTATTACTCAGGGCGTGGATGATGCGGTGGCGGGCCGTTTTTCGGACATCTAGCGAATATTTTCTTTCAGAACTTTCGCGCGAGTGTTGCACGACACTCATAGACGTAATGATCAATTTCTATTCTGATCCGAAAAACCATAAATTCGGAAATGATATACTCTTCAGCGTTTCTATGCCAATGAGTTTCACTATTCAACCGACAGAGAAAGTTTTTTCTGCAGACTTTGAAACTTCCTAAAACTGACAGAGGGTCCCTTCAGGGTGAAATTTTCATTCGAACGAACGTTCGGAACATCAGGCACATAAGATTTGAAGTAAAATGGGAAAATTGTACTTTCAAATCATCGTTATTCGCATTCCTCATCGACAAAAGTCACGTATCGTGGATTTATACCGCGATGCGAGGAAAATGATGAATTCTGACGCGCACTTCAATGCTAATCATTTCACGATAAGAGACATTTCAAAAGTCTTTCTTCCCCGTTTCGATCTCATAGTTTCGATTTACGCGTCGATCAAAACGACGCTTTTCGTTCGATTTCCCATTTGCATCGCGCTGCCGTAAAGGGTTAAACACCGCCAATAATAATCGACCGTCAACAGTGATGGACCGACCGGTCAGATCGGAAGGCGCAAACCGGCGATTAAAATAACGCGCCTCGTTGGAAATTGCTCGACGGAGACGCGATTATATACGTATACCATATATCTGTCCGTATATCCAAAGGTCTGGTCTGAGATACCCGCGGGACGATTAACGACTACGTCGACCGCGAGAACTGCAGGCCGCGGCGATCGGAAAGCGCAGTCACGAATCAAACGTTACCCCTCGCAAATTCCACGAACGCCGCCGCCGCGGCAACGCTACAGCGCGACACAAATAGCCTCGCGTTCGCGAGGTGTGTTTAAAGGAGGCTTTCTACGCTCGTTATTACACCGCGCGGCAATTCGTTCTCGCGTCGACATTTGTAAACGCGATAAAGGATAAAGTGGTGGTGGTGGTGGTGGTGGTGGTGCCGCGTTTACCTTTCTAAACTGTTTGGCGCGCCGGACGAACGGACTGCAGAGGTGCGTTGTAACGGGCGCGATGGATGCACGGTTATCCTGGAAGCGCGTCCATCGGCCTCCGCGACGCCCCGGAAAGAAAGGAGATCGGTCCGATTTTCACCTCCGATCGAACCGATTTCTTCGCGGAGAACTTCCACACGGTTCCTCGGATCTCGAACGATTCTGAATCCGACGGCTCGTCGATTATTGCCAAGTTCACTCGTCGACGAACTTTCTCAAAAGTCAATCAACCCTCCGATTTTTCGTCCTTCCCGCCGATTTCACTTCCGCGACGAAAAAATTCACCGGCGGTTCGGTACTCTCCTCCCTCGCGCAATCCGCCTATCGTTCGCCGTTGTCACCAAGCAGCAGCAGCAGCAGCAGCGGCGGCGGCAGCGCGGCGGTCCCCGGCGCGCTCTCGAATGTCCCTTTCCGGTTTCCTCGTCCTCGGCGCACGGGTCTCTCGACGATGCGAAAGAGCGCTACACCACTCGCCCTTATCGACCAGTCGACATCCGCGAACTTTCACTTTAGGATACACATTCTTCTCTTTATTCGGCACACTGTCTGCCTGCGCCTCGGCGTGGAGATTGGCCGCATCTCAGACGCGATTTACGGCCACCGGAAATCCCTCGAAAGCGTTGAGTGGTCCCGTTCCGCCGTGGCGCGGCGGGAGTGACGTCGCAGCGACGCGGGGCGATCCCTGGTGCATCCGCGGGGGCGAAGTGTCCCTCCCTCCTCCGAGTGACGACGCGTGCAGCGCGCACGCTCCCCTCTTCGTCGCCTCCCTCTGCAAGCAACGCGTTGCACGCGCGTGATTCGCGATTATTGCCATGCGAGAGAAGCGCGACGACGACGACGACGACGACGGCGTTCTCTCGCGCGTTCTTCGCCGAGAGACGCCCGCGAGAGAAAGACAGAACATTTCTCCGGTTGCGGCGCGGGATTCTCCCCGAGATTCGCTTCCCCCCGTGGCGACTTTCTCGACGTTCACCGGCCCCGCGACCGGTTCGAAGTGGAGCGCACTCCGATCGCCGCTGAAAGATCGACCGCCGCGGCGCAGCGACGCGCTTATCGGGACCGCCACGTCGTGCATCTACGCCTCGATAACGCGCTCTCGCGCTCCGATAAAAGTCAACGCGCGGTTTTGACGCGCGAAGCGGCGATAAAATGCGGCGATTTCTTTTCCGTTTTCTTTTCGGGATTTTTTTTTGCTTCGGGACGCACGCGCGCGCGTACATTGATTCGCGGGGAGCGGCACGCGTGTGCGGATCATTCCCACGTCCGTCGCCCGACCGTCCGCGCGCGCGCGCGTGACTAGACGCGTCGTTGGAAAAGAAAGTCTCGACGGATGAATCACTCCGGGAGCGCGATGTGCGTATCCGCGTTTGTTTCGAGTCGGGGAGGCGCACACGCGTGGCGACTTGAATTCATGAATGACTAGGAGTTCATCGAAGGTGGAAAGTATCGAGACTCGATACGCGTGAATGCGTTATAGAAGCGTTTCACGCATTATTTCAAGTTTTGGAGGTTGAATTTACTGTTGCTTTTACTTTAACGGTGATTATTTCGTGATCTGTAAACTTTAGCGTATATTCGTATAAGGCTTTTTTGTAGATTGAAATGCGGTCTTCAAAAAAGTACTATAGCAATTTTGAGGAAAGGTTCATAGGTAACGAGATAATGGCGATTAAAGCGTACACAGTACAAACGATCCACTTATACTTCGATTATCTTGCCACCTGTCAACTTTCCGCTGATATTGCTATACAACTTTTTTGTAGATCAACATGTTATCTTCAAAAAGTTATTCCACTAATTCGCCCGAAAAGTTCACCGATAACGAAATAATCGCGATCGAAGCGAACATCGATATTCCGACGCGTTTCAATTATCGAGTTACAGGATGAGGAAAAATAAATCAGTACTCGCGCGCGCGTGCACCGGCAAATCCTTTCGAGATTGCGCGTACCGAGTCAAAACGCGCGATCGCGTCCGCGAGAAAGGGAAGAATTCGCAGAAAATCCGCGCTTGTGTCGGTCGAATAGATTGCGAATCGCTTTTATAGTCTTTGATTAGCCTCGTGTTTTTGTTTGTCGCCGGACGCATTGCAGATAAGAAATCGATATTGTTTTCAATCTATGTATTTATAATGTATCGACGTATAAATAGGACTTCGTCAGAGCCGGCAAAAAAATCTCGAGTGCCGCAGAAAGACTTTTCCTTCCCCTTCAATTTATTTCAATCCAAAGTAATTTGAACGCGAAATGACCACTAGAATTTCAACGTTGACTCTTTGTGTGCGACGAATAATCTCCGTAAAAAGCGCCGCGTGTCGGTTTTCTACTCGTGCACACGCGCGACACTCTTACCGCCACGCGATGCAGCTCCCCACGAGGCGTCACGTCGGGTCATCGCGCGATATACGCCAGTCGATCGAATGGTCACGGCGATAAAAAGAAGAAATCGAAAAGACAAAAGTTATCAAATATCGCCTATAAAAAGAAGTCCCGAGCGCTTCTCCACACAGGAATCCGAGCAACAGCCACCGCGTAAGAATGTGCGAATGTTCCCGGAATTTTCGCGCGATCGCAAGTGCGCGTTTCTCAAGCAGGTATATGTACGAACGGTGCAAACGCGCTGACGTACACAGGCGTGCCTCTCCGCCAGTGATATCAAATTCTACGAGCAGCCAAGTCGCTCGTGAAAGTTCCCCGAATCCGGTGGTAACAGCAGCAGCACCAACGACCGTGCGTACTTATTCATTCGCGTGTACCGTTAATCGGAGTCGCGCCCGCATTGTACGGCACGCGTTGCGTCGCGGTGCCGATGTACGTTCCCACCGTGCCGATCTATTTATTCCCGGGTATTTCGCGAGTTCTCTCTCTCTCTCTCTCTCTCTTTTTAATCTCTCCTTTCAAAAGCAGAACCAAAACGAACGAGGAAGTTCGTCCTTACCGGAAAACCTGACGGCGGATATCGACCGACTCTTTCTCTCTCTCTAATTACACGTATTCTCACTTCGCGTATTGCGCGACACTTCACAACCGAATTCCGAACTTTTCCGCGAAATCCTTCGAGGCCCGAAGACCGCGACGTGGAGCAGCGCCGGAGCAGGGAACGTGTGTCACTTGTGCTACGCGCTCGCTAATTCCACACCCACTGCACGCGAGCAGACCTCGGCTGACCAAGCGCCCGATCCGGACTGACTATAACTGTAAACTACTACTTGTCGCGAGAATCCCCCACTTCGCGCGCGCCCCCCACTCGCGATCAGGAGCGCCTATGTGTTGCCTCCCCCTCTCTCCGCCGCGCCGCTCTCCACGGGCCGACGCACCGACACTTCTACCGTCACTTCCCCACGTAACGTCTACCTGCAGCAATGCCGCCTTCGCTCCTACCTGCCTGCCTGCAGCTGCTGCCCGCGTGCCCCTTACACCCGCTCGACGCCCGCACACGCGCGATCGAACCCCCCCCCTCGGGCCTCCCTCTCGTACTGCTACAGTGGAGGAAAGAAAGGTCGCGTTATGGCATGCGGAGCTCTGCCGCTTTTCTAGTTTAAAATATATCTCGCGCGTTAGTGGGATACGCTGTACGCGGCTTTAACGCGAGTAGGGAGAGCGAATTCAATCGTACGATGCGCTTGCGAGCGTTTGATGGTTAATGATGACGCGGGGAGTCGTCATTTGCGAGTTCGCGCGCGGGAGCATTGAAATTTATTCGACTGGATTGTGGGTATGATTGTATGTATGCACCGAGGGGAATAATTGCTGGTGCCAGAAAAATGTTTTCTTCAATTAAAAAAATTTGATATAATTTCAGGATCAAGCCATAATTTCCTCCGTGCAAGGAAATATTTGATAGACTCGAGTAATTGTTTTATTTTACGCAAAAAGTGTCTCTTGTTTCCACGCGCTGAGAAAACAGTTTATTTGTATAGTTGATAAATGTTTATTTGAATATGGCGAAATAAATATTTTATTGGGTCGAGTACATATTTGTTAACTATTACGATATTTATTTCGCACAATTTGATCCTTTGAAGCAACTACTTGAATGAAATGACGATTTTAATAATTAACATATATTTTCTCGTCCTAGCGAAACATTTATTTCGCCGTATCTGAAATTACATTTATTAACTATTAATAAACTGTTTTCTCGGTGCGACGGTATTCTTGAATCAAGAATATATTATACTCTTCGATCGAGAATCTGTATTCTTACAAATCTGTAAGATCATATAATTATGTTCTTGACTCAAGAAACATTTTTTCGACACTAGCAATTATTTCTCTCAGTGTAGATGAGAACGTTGGATGAACCCCATTTGCGTGACGGGGTGATCACGATGGACCGATTTATCAGCATATACAGGTTTTATCTAGGTTTCTAAATCCTACCCGCGACTTCGTGCTGGGATCAAAGGGTTAATTTGACACGCGACTTTCACCGCTTCACCGTAGCCGATTACCATCAATTACGGATCAAATGATTTTTATACGCGGCACGCATGCGAACATTTCTGAAGTTCGCAAACTCGACGACGGTGCTCGACCGTTTAAGGAGGTAATGCGACGGTTAAGTGACTTTCAAAACGGATATCGTCGAGTCATTGACAAGGAATTTTTCTACGGCTCGCGGCTGATTAATGGGATTACATCGGCGACACGATATTTTACTTTCCACGTAGGCATATGTAAAACAATTACGCAAACATTTTCAGTTTCTTCCACCGTGGCGGCGATGCGAGCTGCGGAAGTGAGTACTTTCGCGCGAGCGTTGCGCCGCGGAATGTACGGCGTACGTATCTCGGGAGCGTGCAGCGAGGAATAAACATTTTCACCCAGACATTGACGCAGATTGTGAACTATTCCATAATCATTCGGTCCTCCTCTTTCCTGTTCGCAGTGCCCATCGAACCGTAATATGTCGGTACGCGCATAGCCAGCAGCTACACATGTACGCTGATTATTGTATAATATCGGGTACACGTATATCTTTTGACGCGATGTGGAAACTGCAACGAAGCGTAGGCTATGATATATTCGCAACATCGTTGCAGTTGAGGGGGGCGAGCTTTAATGCGAAGCAATTGGTAACTTGGACGCGTGATTAATTCAATTCTGGTTCGCGAGAGCATTCGAATTGTAGTTATTCGAAAACCAGTTATACACAGAGAAAAAGGATAAGCATAACTACGAGAGCTATACTTTAATGCTAAATGAGGTTAACTGGACAGTATAGGAAATATAGTAATACCGAATAATAACAAAAGCAATACGTATTGCTGAAATAACTGTACACGTACAGTTGAAATAACTATACGTATACCTGAAATAGAAATATATATTGCTAAGGTAACGAACTTATTCTTACATTATAGTAAACTACTAGCATTTTGCCGTGCAACCTATAACGTTTCTCTCAATGTAATAATTACTTGCGGGGTCGCAAGTAATTATTTATTTATATCAATTGAATCTTTCTCATGTTAATTAAATATTGTTTCCTTGCAATCACATATTATTTCACATGACTGTAAGAAAGAGATACTTATCTAATTGATGTATTGAAAGATTTCATTGATGTAAATAAATAATTATTTTTTAAAAATGCAGTAGATGTAACCAAATCGGTGGTTACGGGTGGGGGAACGCAGATTTAGTTAATTGGACTAATGATTGACTCGAACAGACTACAACCTGTTTCCTTCAAATAGCCGTCAATCGCTATAACCGAATTCATTAATTTAAGCAAATAATTCTGCATTCCCCCACCCATAAACGCAGATTTAATTGAATATACCATTTTCCCTCTCAGTGTAGCACTCATTTCTCTTAGTGTACGAGGAAAATAGTAGGTACACACGGGAGAGACAAGAATGAATAATTTTCCCTCGATCAATTTTCGAACTCCCGGCGAACAGGCTATAAACGCCAATTTAATTGAATATACCATTTTTTTTTCTCAGTGTACGATGTATCATAAATTGTATCGCAAAGTATCTCGCAGTATTCCGCTGTTCCTTTGAGATTTCCTTAACATATCCCTGATAAAGTCGACTCGAAAACTGCTCACGATAACGAGTATAATTGTTAACCCGATAGTATCGGCAGCCACGCGCCAATCAAGAAAATAGTCGCGGCGTGGGAGCTAGAAATTGAATCGGCTCGTCAACGGGGACAACCTGGTCATCGCATCACTGTCATGATAACAAATTGGCCCATTCAATAGAATAGCATACTTTGCTTCTGAATTGGCGGTGATTGAGAGCTTCTTGCGAGATTTAAATCGATATGGAAGTCGACTTCCCTTTTGGACGACTTCTGGCTCGAATTCTCCCTCCTTATTGGAATCGCGACTCGACATTCGCGGCGGCTGAGAGTCACGTCGATGAACAGCTGCGAATTTTTCGAGCGTCGCGCATTTATTTGTACATGTATATGTTTAACCTCCAGGTGCCGGAGTCTAAATATAAGCTACAATTGATCAGTAGAGGATCAGTTACAACGGTGCGTTACGGCACGTACAAAAAATTGGGATATTACAGTGAGTCGTCCTACGTACCGCATGATACATTATGCCAGAGCCACGCCCCCTTCGTCCATCACTTTCGGAGCGTCGTTTCGCAACCGAGCGCGCTTAGGGGTGCTCGACCGTAGGTACCTACAGATTAGTCTACAGCGCCGAAATATTTCTCGATTGCGCAATCGCGCGCGGCTCTCTTTCACTTGCGAAAGCTTTCGCGCGTACACAAAGTCGTCAGCATTCCGCGCGTCGATTACCATACCGGCCGCGCGCGCGCGCGCGTTGAAAAGCACCACCGGCATTAGCGAAATCTACTCTTTAATTTCGATGACAACTGACGTTGTCGCGCCGTGAAATGGTTCATTGGGGCAGGAAAAAAAAACTCAAGCCCGCCGCTTACTTAATTTCCCTCTCGTCGCTCGGAATATAGGTCGATCAACGCCGCGGGATTCGCGGATTGTATTACGGACTGATCGATGAGGCGAGAAAAAAATGACTCATACCGCGACGTAGAGATCGATTCGGCCAGATAACGCTGCCCGGTTCGCTCGGGTCGGCCTACGTCTCTTTATCCGAGAGCTGATTTGGTAATTTCGCCCGGCCTGAAACGCGCAGCGGTTCGCGCGGTCACCTACGTACACGCACGTATCTCCGTAACGTACTCGAAACGCCGCACCGCGCGTACCGATCGCCCGCGGGCTTCGTGTCACTCGACGAATTCGGGCCCTTGACATTTCCACGAAACTCGTTTGCCGCCACCGCGTCGCGGTGCCGCGCCGACGCGTCGGAATGCAGCAAGGGCGTCGATCGGCGAGGGAGCGGAATCCCGCGCGGAGATTTCGTCGCTTCCGGGGCTATCCTCGATTGCGGAACGATCGAGGCGAGACTTTTTTCGAGTCGTAAAAGCTACGAGACCGGCGCCTCTCTCGTTTCCCTCGCGGAAGAAACGCAACGCTCGTTGCACTCGCCCGATGCATTTTCCGCAATTCGCCCGCGGACGCGCGCCTCGGCCTTCGCATTCCCTCGGCTCTCGTATTTTCTTCGCCCCCCCCCCCTCGCCCGCCCCGGGCGCACAGCGCGCCGCGCGGAAAATCGTGGTCGTGAAATCGTAACGATCTTTCCAGCCGCCGCAATTACTATCAACGCGAACCGCATGGGATATCGAGTGCGCTCGCGTCCGAGACGCGCCTTGTGTATGGGATCGTTAACATTCCCCGTGTTCTTCTGAAATATCACGCGGGGGATATAAAGATAACGGGAACGCGCGGCCCGATCCGTGGCTGCGATCGACGATCGCGCACGGGAATTGTCGCGATCGTGAAATCGTAACGATCTTTTTGCGGCTGTAATTATCGATTCGAAGCAGCGTAAACGCGCGGTTCTCTCTTTCTCTCGTTACGGACAACGAAATCTCGTTAAAACTCGTTAATCGCTCTGCAACGTTCCAGCTTGCAGTCTTATGACTTTATAAGGATATAGATATAGACGCACCCGTGATATCATTTCTGACTTTGACTCGCTTATCTTAAAATTATTAGCGTGTATGAGGTAACGGTGACAGACATTGACACAATTTTATAAAATATTTTTTTTCTCAGTTGTCATAATCATTAGAAGCACTACAATTTGGCTTTTCTTACAGCACTGTATTGTTTATACATCTGCTGCAACAAATTCTGAATTTGTTCTTAATTCTTTTCAGAATTGATTTTCTTTTAAACTGCAAAATATCAATGTTACCCGACGTGCGTGTAACATTGACACCCCGAATTATTTGCGTTATAATTTAATATATGGTAAGAGTGGCGTATCAATGACACTAAACGATGGATCTAATAATAGTTTTTGAAAAAAAAAAAATTCAAAGCTATTTAGTCACTTTTCGAAGTGTTTATTTATTATTAAATGCAAACGCGAACGATGGTAAGAGTAGCGCATCATTGACACTAAACGATGGATCTAATAATAGTTTTTGACCCAAAAAAAAATTCAAAGCTATTTAGCCACTTTTCGAAGTGTTTATTTATTATTAAATGCAAACGCGAACGCAAACGTAAGAAACGTATTTACAGTTTTCTATAGCTCTCTGAATCTGGACGGGATTTTTAAAGTTGTGTCAATGTTTGACCACTGTCAATGTTACCCGCCGTTACCTTACCGAGAGAAAGTTGTTAGTGTCAACAAAATGTTTTTTGAATTAAGAACATATAATCTTACAAATTTTTAAAAATACTGTGGCGGCCCGACACCAGGTGGCGCCGCTCCTTTTCGGCTCTCGCTAGTGACACGCGTGCAGTTCCTATATAAGAGCACAACTGCCCGACCCTCACGCCAGGAGTCGGCCTAGCCTTACTGGCAAGTCCACAGGCCGACTCCGGGACGAAACGGTCCGCCGATTACATGGCTGGTTGCTCTTTTTGTTCATCTACCAGTCTACGGCCACCGTACTAGCTTCGTTGTGCCACCCAGTTCCAGACAACTAGGATCATGTTCTTCATCGAAAGATGAAATTCTTTTTATGGAACCAGGCAGTGTGAAATTCGAGAATTCGCTAGAATCTGATGCTACGAATTTAATTAATCAATTTCTGATCTTTCTGGAGATCGACGACGAAACAGACGTTTCCGCGTACTTTTCTTTCGGCGCAGAGCTGCACTGACCTTTTTGATCCGGGGGAAATCCCGATTCTCTGGAAATACACACGCGGCTTGTTTATGTATATAGCATTAAGATAAGATAAGATAAGACAAGTGTTTATTAGGCTCTAGGGCAAGCCCTCTGGAGCCAGCTAACAAAGGTACAAACAGAGAAGGTATAATAGGAAAGTAGCATATGTAGAGTACAAAATAATATAGTAAGTAACTAAAAATAATAAAGTTAAAATAACCTAAAGGTAAATAACTAAATAACAAACGAGTAAGAAAGTAAATTAATAAGGAAATTATACGTAAAGAAAGTGTATAAACGAAAATAAGTAAACTGATGGACCACATGGCAAGATGAGTTAAGTAGGAAGAATCATCGTAAAGAAAAGACCAAACTAATTAATCAATTAATTCTCGGACATGAGCCAATGAAAGAGTTTATTTTTAAAGACGGGAGCGGACGTAGCCTCTCTAATTTCAGCCGGGAGTGAGTTATAAAGAGTAGAAGCGGTGACTACAAAGGAATTCTGGAAAATCGCGGTGCGACGCGCTGGGACTTGTAAGTTAGTCACAGACTCCCGTGTATCGTGTAGCCGTGTCTCAGTACGAGAATGAAACATATCAGCTAAGTACACGGGCTCACCAGAAGTACGCACAGAGAAATAAAGAGAACCAGTGAGATATAAGCGTCGCCGTCGTAGCAATATTGGTAGATTCGAGGGACATTAAATGGTTCTCGAATTGAATTCCGGTATCTTCGAATCGACGACAAAACAGGACTCTCCGCTTCGATCGTAAATATGTCGTCAACGAGACACTTGTGATCGAAATTGATATGGAACTTTTTCGTAGGTCGAGATGTAATCTTTAAAAAAATACTCCATCAAATTCTCCAAAATTAATAAAGTTGAAGCAAGCAAATTGAAGTTGAAACAAGTGAATATCTACTTGAAACAATTACGCCACGAGGTTAGCCGTATTCAACCTCACCGACGGTTGAATCAAACATATTTTTTTTTCAATGGAGCCTATTGAATATTTTCGATACCTACCACGTTTTTGATCGAAGAAAACGTTTGTTTGACACTATCAATTATTTCTCTCAGAGTGTACGATGAATACAACGCATCGCGCGATGCACCACGGTGCGTTGTTAAGGGGGTATTCTACAGTGCGGACTGTATTTTTACATGAAATTTGGAAATTGTTTTCCAGAAAATAAAAAAACATATTTGTATTCAGTTTTTTGCTATCTACTTACAAAGACAATTATTATTCAAAAATATATATACATAAAAAAAACAAAACAAAATGGCAGCTCTGTGAGCGGATGAAGTTGGGCGTGTCCGCTGCCCCGGGCGCCACGGCGTGCAGGCTGGACGCTGGTCAAGTGATGTGAAACATAAATTTAACCATTTATTTTATTTATTAACATATTTGGAAGGGATTGAGCCTACGTAGGGTTGAAATAATTAAATATTATAAAAGTTTATGAACTAAATGAAAAAATTCCATTTTTATTGCTTCTTTTTCGTATTAAAATGTCAATTAAAAGAGAAAAAAAAATAAATTCTTAATCAATTTTAGGTTCACTCCATGGGAAAAGTAATACAGATTATGCTGCAGAAATTTTAAACGAATCGGTTGAATAGTTTTTGAGCTATCCTGCACGCCAACTTTAAAGATGCGGTTCCGAGAAAAAGGCGTTTAAAGCCGGCTGCGCATGCTCGGAGCCCTATGCGCGTCGGAACACGAACACCTGTAATTTTCACATTTCAACGAATTTCGGGAAATCCATTTACAGGCAAATTCCTAAGGGTATAATAAACGCAAAAAGCAAGAAGAAAAAAAATTGTTTTTTGAAACCGTCACTGTAGAATACCCCCTTAATTCGAAATTTATCTCGCGCGACTTAACAAACTGCGCGGCGCAAAGCAGAATCCGTCCGCCCATGAAGAAGTTCGGTACCCGGCGGTACACCGTTAAATTTATGGAGTAATTACAGTGATTTCAGTGGAAAGGCGGAGGGCTACCATTAAGTTCCGAAGTGGGCCCCGCCGGCGATGCACGCGGGCCAATTACTCTCTACCAATTCTGTGTGTACATACAACAATGCCGCGAGGTGGCCACCGTTGCCGCTACGACTGTATATACCATAATAGCGAAGCACGTTCCGGCAAATCGCGACCCAAAGGAACTATATCTGGATGTAGTCTCGAGAATTCGATCTGTTCACTAATTTTTTTCATTGCAGATTCGAAAAATTTCAACAAAATTATTTACCTTGTATTTTTAATTTTTAATTTTCGGCTTTATTTAAGGGGCGTCTTTCAATTTCGGGGACTTTGAAAATAGCTCATAGGATTTTTTCAAATGACAGTTAAACAGGATACATTGATTAACAGATGAAAATCGCTCAATCAGTATTCGATTCTATTAGTTAATATTCGATGTCTTCCAATAAACATCGAATTATCGCTGAGGAATCACATCTGCTGGGTCTAGTGTGCCGTGAATAAAATTTAATATTCCCTGGAAGTTAAAAAATCGAAAATACGCCATATCTTCCACGCGTCCCGAAATAACTTTACGCGGATAATAGCTGGCTGAACTTAAAAATATTGATATTTTTTAATGCAAATACCGAATTGGATTCTTCGCGGTTCGCGCACCCGCGCGATGGATATCGCGTTCGTACCGCTTGCCGGTAGCCGAGGGAGTGTGCGAGCGTAAGTACGTTGAAATTAAACGTTACGATCGCATTGTGTCGTTGCTATCGTTGAGCACTCCTTTTTCTTCTCATCAGTCATGGCATATTTAACGTGCCTACCGGCGACAGGTAAGTCTCTCACTTTTGATCGGGGTGGTTTCGTTGCACCAGTTTCCCGCGACAACGTGCGTTAGGCGCAGCGTCGCGTCGTGATCATCGAAAATCTACGACGCGGCGGCCGCTATACGCGCGACACGGTCATATTCGCCGCGAGACTGAGACGCGAATACTTGGTCTAGAAAGTAAGTAGCGGATTTTGTAGAGCGAGACGAGTATTAGCTCTCGAGTTCTCCGTAATATATATAATGGCACCAATGAGTTTTACATTTCCTTTCGAAGGAACAATGGAAAACAATAAGACTTTCCTGTAAATAAAATGGGACCGGTACGCGTACGTATAGGGCATCTCTTTGTCTACTGCTCCTCCTCGTTTGCCGCGCGCTCGTGCAGTTACGGAGGTGCAGTGTGGATCCGGTGGTAACGGCTATTCGCCCTCAAATTATCTTTCAATTGAATTCCAAAGGCATTTTTGGAATGCATTTGCCACCCTCGAATGTTCAGAAAGAAATTAATCGTTACTCCCCTCGATACGTTCGATCATGCACTGAGAAAAATAACTTGATTAAAGAGTCCTTCGAGTTAGTAAGGAATTCTGATTTGTAGTCCATTAAAGCAATTTTTCCTTCAATTGCAAAAGTCTCATACAGTTCCTCATTTTCTAACTAATAATGTTTACAAAAGATTGTCACTATATTTGAAATTTTTAGTCACTGAAATCCAGTGAATATAAAGTTACTGAAATTGCAGTAACCTTATATTCACTGCATTTCAGTACCTATACTATACTGATTCTCAGTTATTCTTACTGATTCAGATTAAGAGAGCACGAAAGAAAAACAGAAGCGATTAAATATGTATGTATGTATACGACGTATGTTCATAGTCACTTCTCCGTTGAAAAAAGTGCAGCGCGTCGCGAATTAATTTCCGCGGGATCCACTTCACGCCTGCTCGTAATTACGGTCCGTCGACCAGACGTCGGAATCGCGAGCGGTCTGACGTTCTCGGGGAGGAGGCATTTTTCGATGCGCGCTCCAATTTCGGTTCGGGTTATTGCGCCGATGCACGTGCCTTTCGCCCCCTCTCCTTTCCCACTCAGCTTTCCCCACCCGCGAACTCCTTTCTTCCACTCCTCCCCAAATTGTTCGTCCGTTTCTCTCAACCCGTTAGGGCGCCCGCCTCGGCGTCCTCTCCCTGACTTTTTATCGGGGATAATTAGTGCGTGAACGCGACTACATTCCAGGAGTCTAGTTGGCTTGGCCGTAGTGGGGAAAGTTGAACCGCGACGTCTGGTCGATGGTCGAGAGCAAGTGGCTTCGGAGGGCGTCGCGGGGGAAACTCGAGCGCACTTAAAAATGAATTAGTAGGGTGTTAAATAAGTTTCCCCGCGACGGCGCGCTGCAGCACTTTATCGCAAAGCCATTTGTCAGGAAACTCATTTAACGTCGCGATCCTTTTAAGGTTGCAGGTTGATCGAATTAATTGCCAGCTGGGTGCGTACCGTGATTTAAAAAATTACGAAAAGAATGTATCCACGTCGTTAAATTATGGAGCGTGGTGTGAAATTAATAAATTATCGCGACCATATCATATGGGGCTAAACTTACTCGTCAAGAAAGAAATTTTAATCACTATTATCTCATTATCTGTGGGTTTTTGGCTGATATTTATGTAATACTTTTTTGAAGATTACATTTTTATCTACAATAAAGTCTTATATCGATGTAGGCAAATGTTCATAAATAACGAGATAATGTTGATTGAAGTTTTTTCCTGACGAGTAAGTTTAGCCTCATATGATATACGACGCATGGCATCGTTCGCTCGAATAAAATTAATCGATTTCGGTGGGAAGTCGATTCGAAGCTGTTGTTACAGCTAGCATCGACTTCTCGTTGCATCGCTTCGCTCGAGACCAACGTTCGTATTCGCATCGCTCGTTAGTAGATAGAGTAATTACTAATCAGACGCCCGAGTCGAGCGGGGCGCGATAGAAACGCGATTACGACGGTGGCTCCTCTCGCTTAATCAACCGATAATTTCCGTTCCGTACCATCGGCGTGCTTTGCTTACTATTTATAGGTGACGGCGCGATCGCGCTACTTATTCACGCCCGGGGAGCATGAATCTTACGAGGATTTGTTTCTGTCGGTCGTCGCGGAAATTGGATCGGATTAAGATTTCGCATTCGTCTCATTCGATATACGGTGTCGTTGACAAATGAGTCTTACTTTAAGCTTACTATTCAATTATCTATACATCGATACTTTCGATTATTTATTCGCTTTAAGCCTATTTATCGTGTTTTTATGGGGCGATAATTTTATAGGAACGAATCTCTACATGGAAAGACTGATACCAGTAAATTTTCGTATCGTCTACCGCATGATGAGCGAGCGAGGAAAGTCTTATTGAATGATTCAGTGGAATCTCGCAGGAAATATCTGGATGGTATTAACGCACGATACATATGTATATGCGTACGAGTACGGAGAACGGCCAGCTTCCGGTTCGGCTCGAGTCGTCTTTCAGCGAAGGACGAGTGGCGCGAAGAGCAGCAAAAAGGCAGAGAATAAAAATCTTATGTGAAATGAGTCGACGGAAAGTATTATATTTGCAGTGGGATACAGTTCGATTCACCGTTTCATCTGAAAGGTGAAGCGCGATAAGTCTCTCTCGGGAAATAATAAAACACTCGAGAGAGAGAGGACATCTAAGTATGTACTCCCCTCTTTGTCGTTTCATTTTATGGCTGATAATAACAGGTTTTTAATGCAATTCTCTGTTCGCCTCGAGGCCGCAAAACTGCTTATTTCATTGCACTAATCGTTCGGTAGATATAAATAAAAAATCGTCACGTAAAATCTTCCGTATCTACCTTCTTCATATTCAAATAATAATCAAACGATTCGCACCCAGGAAAAAGGTCTTTTAGTTGAACACGAACCTAATAGAAAAATTCATTTGAGATGAATAAGAATTTATTCACATTGAACAAAAGTCTATTTGAACTGAATAAGTATTCTACCAGGTTCGCACTCGATTAAAAATATATGCGATACATTTATTCAATTCAAACAGACTTTTTTTCGATGTGAATAAATTCCTATTTATCTCAACTAAATTTTTCTATTAGTTTCGCATTCAACTAGACCTTTTCCCTCAGTGTGAATTCTCGCGAAGGGACAACCAAGCAAATGAATCGCTTATTTGAGAAATCCGACAAATCCGAGAAATTAGTTTTGCTTGAGAAACCCGACAAATCCCGGATGTGTATTGGGTTTTAAAAGTAAACGGAATATTTGATGCTGCCTACTGTGTAGAGGAACTGCATTGGATCTGTGGGGTTTATAAAGCAAACGATGCATATTGCTATTAAGAATGTATTTCTAGCAAAATGTCATTTTATCTAAAATGTGGATTTGTCGGGTTTCTCAAATAAGCGATTCAAATGCTCGATGCTCTTCGAGGTCTTCGTTTGTTGCTGAACCCACGAGTACAGGTACACCGAGAGAAATAATTGCTAATTCCAAAAAAATGTTTTCTTGAATTAAAAACATGACGTAATTCCAAGATCAAGTAATGATTTCCTCGCGCAAGAAAATATTTGATAAGCTCGAGTAATTGTCTCTTCCTCGCTGGAAGAATTTCTCGTCCCACAACAAAGGTATTCCTGAATCAAAAATATATAACAATAAGAATCTGCATACTTAAAAATTTATAAGATCATTGTGTTCTTCATTCAAGAGATACTTTTTTGGCACTAGCAATTATTTCTTTCAGTGTAGTCGGTCAATCCTAGACTCAAGTATACCTACACCAATTGTCCCATGTGATTAACATCGTAGCGCGCAGGTGCATAAAGGAGAAGACGGATGCGTCGGTGTGTTCGCGCGCTCTCCTTCATTTTTATGAGTTCTTTCAGCGGTCGACCATACGTGAGCACCAGGCGTCGGTCAATCGGATAGGAAGAGAGAGCTCCTCCTCTCAGAACGCGCCGTGTGGGATTTCGCGACGCGGCACTCGACACAGTGCCTCCAGGGTGAAGAAAAACACTCGATCCCGATGTGTAGTACTTCACGAGCGTGGGGGACGATTCCGAATGCTCAAGCAGGTGAAAGCCTCCGAAAGGAAGCTGCGCGAAATGATCGATAGTCTTTCGAAAAGGTCCGAATTCAACTTTCGACTTCGAGATACCCGCGCGCGGGATTCAGTAACTCTCGCGAATTAAATCGGCTCGCTCCGGCGGGGATCCCTCGTCTGGTAACGGGCGCACGTTGTCTCGCTATCATCGCCGTTCATCAACTTGACATCCGCGGAATGTCCAATCCGAGAGGAACAGATTCCTCCCGCTAATTTCATTCCGGTTCAAGGCAGAGAGAGTCCGAACCCTTCTTCGAAGTCCGCTCTGAAGTCTGGCCGTTCTTCAGCGATAGTCACGAGTCCGGGTGGCGACCGTATCGTGATTAGGCTCTTCCGATGCTGTGTGTAGGTCGGAATATATCGGTGATCCTTCGTGGGAAATTCCAAACGCTTCTCGCGGTCGCCCCGGGGCGACGCTGGATCGCCGTCATCGCGTCATCGTCCGGAGATCAGGTTGGATTTCGGAAAGGAACGCTGTACTGTACGTTTAGTTCTGTAGTACGTAATGTCGTTGCGAATGGTCTTGCACAGATATAGATTTTAAATTAATTTTATATTTAATTTATATTCTTTATTTTATTCTTAAAATTTGAAAAATTTATTTTTTATTATTAGATATTTTTTATGAAATGCATTCATTAAAAAAATTAATTACTCATTTAAAAATGTTATCCAATTATCAGTAATTAAATTATATAATTTTTCTTCAAATAAATTACATCTTTAATATTTAAGGTAACTCATATTTAAGGTAAAATAGTGATAACAGATCGATTTGTTATGGTAACGAAAACAAATAAATAAAGGAAAGCTATGATTTTCATTGTAACCGAGGAAACATGTCAAACATTTTCATTTAAACAACAATCTATTTTTTACCGTAACAAAAAATGTTGCCATAAGAACTGATTTCCGTTGTTGTTACTGAGACAAAATTAGTATTTTCCTTGTACCTTTATTCGTACGATAACTTGCGAATAAATGGAAAACTATATCAATATAATTAGAGTAACGAGAATATGAATAATTATGTGGGACGATGATATTTAAAATATAGATTGAAAACTCTAATTAGCGCGAATCGTGACGCTCGGTGTCGTTAACTTTTAATTTAACGTTTCCCTCTATTTTAATATTTAAAAACAGCGTTGCCGATGATCGGAGGCACTGTAAGTCGATGGCTCGTTAGATTAACTTGTTTTCAAACTTTATCGTTGCGCTATACAACGTTAATACGTCCGGTAGTAACTTTTACGAGAAGTTCATTTCGACGGCTACTAGAATATACGACGCTCCGATAATATAAGACTCACGCTCCTTCATCGGTTTAGCGTTAATTAACCCTTTCGTTCCGAACGCCGGATATATCCGGCATCCACATAATAATCCGCGGAGTTGTGAACGCCGGATATATCCGGTACCCGCATAATAGCCCTCTGGAGACGAACGCCGGGTCCCTGGGTTAAAGAAAGGGTTAAATATTCTTGATGTTCTATCCTGCAATTTTCTATTATATTTCCTCCAAACCAAACAAAATTCTTCTTCACCCTGAACTTCTCTCGCGTTAAATTTTCCAAATCGTTCGTAATATGGAATGATTACGTAATCTATGCGGTAGTTTTCCATGAGAAGAAAAGACGAGAGACCGAAGGGAAGGAGAACGAGACGGAAGAGAAGCCGTCACGAGTGAGAAGAGATATACAGTGCGTATTAAAGAAAGCTTGACATAGGCGATAGCGGTATACTCTAAATTATGCGTTATTGGTTGTCGACCCGAGGCTGCGATACTATTGGTTCACCGAAAAAATAATTTATCAATAGTTAATAAATATAATTTCAAATATGACGAAGTAAATATGTCGTTAGAACAGGAAAATATATGTTAATTATTAAAATCTTTATTTCATTTAAACGGCTGTCTCAAAGGATCTAATTTTGCCAAATAAATATCGTAATATTATAGTTAATGAATATTTACTTGATACAGTAAAATGTTTATTTCGCCATATTCAAAGAAACATTTATTAACTACAAATAAACTGTTTTCTTGGTGATCCAACGACTTTCAGTGCCCGACAATAGTTTCTAAAGAAAATCCCTAAGTCATAATTACCGGGAAGAGGTTAACACGTGGCCATGCAGGAAATGTCAAACATTAGCCAGGGTTATTGCATTCCGAAATCATCACACCGGTTACCGTCACAAAAATAAAAAGCATAGTAATAGTCGTCAAAAAGCAGAATATTATAATTTTAAGGACACATATCGAAATACAATAATTTTGCATTATTTCAGCAATTAAAATGCTACGATGTTAGTCATCACTTCCGTACAAACCTCCGCTATATTTTCGCGGCTACTAGAAGGATAGGACTAAGGGATTCTCTACAGAAACGATTGCCGGATACTAATAAGTCATAAGAATCAATTATTACAACATTCTCAAGTCGACAGCTAATAGCGTCCACTGAGAAAAATAATTGCTATTGTTCAACAAATATGTCTTCAATAAGGAACAGATAATCTTACAAAATAATGAAGAAACAGATTCTTGGTCGAAGAATATATATTTTTGATTTAAGAGTACTTTCGTTGGAACAAGAAATTCTTTCTGCTCATAAAAAAACAATTACTCGAGTCCATCGAATATACATATGTATATGCACGAAGAAAACCGTGGCTTTATCGTGGAATTATTATGTATCGTGTTTTTGATTGAAGAAAGCATATTTTTGACATCAGCAATTATTCCTCTTTATGTACTATAGCATATCGCCTGTGTCAAGCTTCCTCGAATACCTGTTGCATAGGAAAGGAAGAGAAGCATCATCACACCGAATTCGCTGGTATGCGATAGGTAAATAAACAAAATTTCATAGCCGAGCCGTACGACGCGCGGCTAACGGTACACCCTGTCATTGCCAGCCGGCTGAATCAGTACTGTCCGGTTGTCCCGTTGATGGTCACGCTACGGCCGGTCAAGGCCCCTCCCCCCTTCTTCCTTTTCCTTCACCACTCCTCGTCTCCTTCCACCTTGGTCACCGCCACCGGCGCTGACGTTCGTCTACCTAACGCCTTCTACGGCTGCGTTTTACTCTCTGTAATTATTGTCTAACGAGGCGCGAGCTCTTTTTTTAAATGCCCGCGCGACGACCCGAAATACCGACGCGTAACGATTACGGTCGACGTAACGCCTCGTGGAGTCGTTTCGTTGGCTGTCCGGATTCGGAAGCTTCCCCGATTGCGCCGCGCTTCCGCTCCTCGCTACGCTCCTCCGTCCCTCTTCGTCGCACCGCCGCTGTACCCCTTCCAAGGCGCGGGCTTCTTCGCGTATGATTCACGTACGTGAAATGTGGCGGCCGCACGAGGAAGCGTTTAAGCGTCAATTTATCGTGATGGTTTAACGACGGGTACACACGAGGTACGTCGCTGTTTTTATGGCGCGTTTGAGAGAGTGGTAGAGAAATGGAGCGTGACGTCATTAGATACAAGTGCCTTTTACGAATTCTTCTGGTTCGCTAACGGGATGAGATTTCATCCCGGTTTTCTCGTAGCGTTAATGGAAAGGTTTGTGAAATGTATCTTTCGAGGTGGAATACATAATTCAGACGCGATTAAGAGAGTTTTTAATGTCTCCCTTGCTTTTTCCATACCAAGAAAACCGTTTATTAGTAGTTAATAAATGTTTGTTTGAATGTGGCGAAATAAACATTTTATTAGATCAAATAAACATTTATCAAACATTACGATATTTATTTGGCACAATTAGATCCTCAGAGGAAACCATTTGAATGAAATAAACATTTTAATAATTAACATACATTTTCTTGTTTTAACGAAATGTTTATTTCGTCGTATTTAAAATTACCTTTACTAAATATTCTAATAAACCGCCCGGATAGACAAATGAACGTAAATTGCGTTGCAACTTTAGGTAGTAATATATTAGCTCATCAGATGCATCAAGGATGTGTGTTTATAAGGGTCATTATTGAGCAAGCATATTTGTGTCATTAAATGATTGGAAACTAATACAAATAAAATCTTAAACATTTGTTCAATATATGCACAATTTTTCGTAAATATGTTATTGCAATTAATATGGCGATTAATTTGAATCGCATTATAATGTAAATCAAACAACTTCTTGAAGAACAATTATTTTTCTAAACTCATGCGGCAAAATTGACGTAAACTTTAGAGCAATCAAGTATTGTAATTTGTTTTATACAAATTACGATAATTGATTGTTCTAAAGTTTACTTCAGTTTTGCCGAATGAGTTTAGAAAATTAATTTTTCTTCAAAAACTTGTTAGATTTACATTATACACGTTTATCGTCGTGACGATCATACAAGTCTACCTGGGCGTCTTCTCGGTGCACCTTCGCCTCTCTCCGTTCTTCGACTTTTATCCCGTCAGCGGCTGATTATTCGCGTGATTCACGCATCGTAGGAGCCACGAATTAGCATTTACAATTCGGCCGCTATTGTGATCGGTCGACGACAGTTACGAGACACGCGTTGCTGCTTCGATGGTTGCCCGTTGAACGCTCGGTATTATGGCGAAGAAGTGGAGCGCGACATATCGCTGGAATAAAGGATACCTTCGCGCTCCTTTTGAAAAATAAATGTAAAGAGTCACTATCTCGTCCGTTCTCCAGAAGCCAATGAGAAGAGTAGGTATATATGAAATGCATCGTATAAAGCGCACCGATAATAGCAGCATTTTTCGGGACGCGCTCCACTCTCGGTACATGCACATTTTACTGCCGTCGTTACCGCCGCCTTTTGTGGAACGCGTTAACTCCCTATAATTGTTGCCTAACGAGACGTCGAGCTTTTTAAATGACCGTTTACGACTCGAAATACCGACGCGCAACGAGCGCACGATCTCGTTAAAGTGACTTCCGCCGAGTTTACCTCGGATGCCCGGCGAATTCGGAAGTTTTATTTGTCTTATTTTCTCTCTTTGATCGCAGTCGTTAGATTTTTTTATTGTGCATTTCGATCAAACGATCGACGCGCATTAATTTAGTAAAATCAACAAATACACCGAGAAAACAGTTTATTGGTAGCTCTAATAAATGTAATTTTAAATACGGCGACATAAATATTTTGTTGGGACTAGAAAATATATGTTGATTATTAATATAAATGTGCTGAGAGAAAAGTGGGTAGTAAAATCAACCATAATTGCAAGGTTGACTTTTTTATGGTTGCTAGCACCATATTTATGGTCTGACAGATCATGAATGCAGTCGAAATAACTTTTGTTGCATGGTTATAGTAACAACGAGATTGTAGTTTATGATAGCTATGCATCATGGTTGAATTAACCACAAAAGTAGGTCAATAATATTACTGCACGGTAGTATCAATTATATAAAATAGGTTGGGGACATGTATTGACCATGCTGTAAGTTGACCTGGCTGTAGGAATCCTGTGATCACTTTGTTTCTATAACCAGAATCTCACAGGTCAAAATAACTATGGTATTATGATTGGCGCCAAAATCGATAACGATTTCTGGTTAAATCATGGTTCTTTCAAGCAGATTTTTCTCTGAGTGGGTTGCCTCAAAGGATGTAATTTTACCAAATAAACATCGTAATAGCTAATGAATATTTGTTTGATCCAATAGAATGCTTATTGCGCCGTATTCAAACAAACATTTATTAACTACAAACAAACTGTTTTTTCGGTGTACCGATCGAGTTTATTTTTGGCGCCCGGCGAATTCGGAAGTTTTATTCGTCTCCCTTTTTCTCTTCCATCGCCATCGTTAAATTTTTTTATCATGCATTTCGATTGAACGGTCGACGCTCATAAACGCAGTAAAATCAACGAATACCGATCGAAACACAGAGACCGCTACTATTAATTTCGCTGCGTTTAAAGGCCATAAATAATCGACTCGCACACTCGGCTGCTTATCACTTTCTATCATCGTTCTGCCCCCGTTCTCCCGCGAATGCATTTATATACATTATCCGCGTGGCACTTTCCATGCACGCCTCCGAAGGATCGATATGCGCAAACGCAGTAAACACGACAAATCGTGCGTGAAGCACGAGCCGCTGCAGTTAATCTCGTTACGTTTGCTCTCCCGCAATCGCGCGGCAACGATGACGCAACCGCGGAGTAGGCGCGAAAGAGCTTTTCGACGGTTCTCCGACGACCCGGAACCGCGCCCAGCGATCGTTATGTCGATGACGCGAATTCTCTCCAACTTTTTCTCCTCTTTGTACGATCCTCCCAGATCGTGGCGCCGCGAACATTCGGAGTCGTTGATACGCGTGTGTATAGGATATCTTTCTCCGGCAAAGAGACTTTCCTCTCGGACCCCAAAAAACTCGTGAGCTTTTTTCCGGCTCGCGTAACGCGCGGTGTGCACGGGTTACGCTCGCGTCGACGTAACGCATGCGTCGCGAGCTACACGGAGAAAAATGATTGATAATTTTTACAGTGAATCCCAGTAATAGAGCTCTACTAATCTTTTTTTGTTCGTGTAATTTTTTCTCTAAAACAGAGGAGTTTTAATCCTTTATCCGGGGGAATAGGGGTAGATATATCTATTGGTATGTATACTGAGAGAAAAGTGGATAGTAAAATCAACCATAATCGCAAGGTAGAATTTCCTTGGTTGCTAGTGCCATATTTATGATTTGACAGATCATGAATGCGAACGAAATCACTTCTGTTGCATGGTTATAGTAACAATGAGGTTGTAGTTTATGATAGCCATGCACCATGGTTAAATTAACCGGAAATGTAGATCAATGATATACCTAGTAGTGACATAGCATAGTAGTGTCAACTATATAAAAAAAAGCTTAAAGACATCTATTGACCATGCTGCAAGTTGATCTGGCATGTTGCAGCAATTGTACTCGTAGAATTATGCGGTTGGCGCCAAAATCGACCATGACTTCTGGTTAAATCATAGTTCTTTTAACTAGACTTTTCTCTGAGTGTATGTATGCGAGGAAGGAAATTACCGTTGGCTTACAGTCGTTAAAATATTGCTTAATATTACAGTTGCAGTGGCAATTTTTGCTGCCGAAGTATAGTACTTATTGTTGAAAGAAATCGATCAATATCATCGTACATTCATATCGAAATTGATGCGAAGTGATGAATGATTTTCAATAATTTTATATTATCGAATTATCAGACAGCTTCTTTTTAATGTACCGCTCGTAAAAATTATCCCCCTTCCCCAACTTTCACCCAATGTCATATTAAAAATTCGTAGAAAGCGCCGGGATGCTTACGCGGCAGGTGCAGTCGAACTAATGGCTGGTATTTCATTTAATTAGCGGCGGTTCGATATTACGACACGAGAAGTATCGTTACGAGCGTAACTGCGCACAACTCGATCTTTGTCAAACGCCCCGGCGATAAACCGCGGCTGCAATTTCGTCAGAGCGATCGACGATCTTTTTTTTTCCTCCCCTCGCAACGAGGCAAAATAAAACTGGACCGTTAACCGCGCGCGACAATTACGGCACGAGAATCTCGCGGGGCGGCGAATACGCGTCACGTCCGTGAAAAGTTACCCGATCGCGCGTCTCGGTGGGAAGAAAACGAGAACGACGTGGGCCGATATCGCGGGGAGAATAATTTACCGTGTCAAGGGAAAGTCTGAACTGGCGGCGCGCGAAAGAAACTTTTTCCATCTGGCGCGGCTATCCGTAAGCTGCTTTTGCGGTTTCGTCGGGCGGCATTCCGGGAGTTGGTAGCGTCAATGAATCCACGCCGCAGTTGCGCCGCGTCGTGATGCCAGGCGTCGAGCGAGGTGATTTCTAAAGGAAGAGTTTTCGACGGCGTGGAAAGTTCTGGCGCGGCGAGAAGTAGACTATTCGCCGGGAGATCGAAAATGGAGCGAGGGAAGATTATTCGTCCCTGTCTCCCGTGTACACCCAGGGAAAAGGTCCACTTGAATACGAACCTAATAGAAAAATTTATTATAGATGAATAGGAATTTATTCGCATCGAACAAAAGTCTATCTGAATTTGATAAATGCTTTACTAGGTTCGTACTCGATTAAAAAGATATGCAAAATATTAATTTAATCCAAATAGACTTTTGTCCGATGTGAATAAATTCCTATTTATCTGAAATACATTTTTCTATTATATAGGTTCATATTTAACTAGACGTTTTCTCTTAGTTTACTGATGTCCCCGTATATAATGAGGGAAATAATTGCCAGTATAAAAAAAAATATCTCTTTAAAGAGAAAAATGTATTTTCAGAATTTTTAGAAACACAGATTCTTGGGGTCGAAGATATAGGTATATTCTCGATTGAAGAATACCATCGTTAAGACAAGTTTTCTCGCGCGAAAAAAAAAAAATTATTCGAACCATCAAACATTTCCTCACTCGAAGAAAACCGTGGCTTGATTCTGGTATTATATTATTTTTTACACTGAAAAAAATAACCTAGTCAATTTGAACAAATTAGTTAAATGTGAATTCTTCATCTGTTTGGTTAGATTGACTATTTTCTGGTTAGATTAACTAGTAAAAATAACTGAACATATAGGGAAGATGCACGAACCGGCGAACAATGCCCCCTAGTGATCGCTGCTGGAAAATAGTTGGTATAAACAAAGCGTGTCAGTAAAATTTTACTGTTTTCGCAAAATCTTTCAGTATTTTTGCAATTAGTAACACATTTTCGCTCCGATTTCGACATGATTCATTTTAAAATCACTATTAAACTCTGATATAACCGATATAACCTAATACTATCACGAATTGTTTATACCCATAATGTGCAGAAAATTTCCATCAATGGCGCCACTATTCAAGGTGCATATTCCCTATAAGTAGTTAGAATAATTAAGTATTTGGTTCAACTGACTGGTATTTTGAATATAATAACTAAACTCGTCTGACCAAATGCGTGTTTCCATTTTAATCAAGTTATTTTTCTGTTATTCTAACATATAGTTAGAATAATTAAATATTTAATTCAACTGACTAGTATTTGGATTAAAATAAGTAAATTTATTTAACCAAATGCGTTTTGCCATTTTAACCAACTTATTTTCCTCAGTATATGATCGAAGAAAAAAATTCGTTTGCATCGCCGATTTCTCTCAGTATCTATACTTCAAATTTTCTTCGTGCAATCCTCTTCTCTGAGCGATATTACCGCGCATAACTGGCACTACAATCCATACCATACGAGGCTAAACTTACTCGCCAGGAAGGACACTCGAATCACTATTATCTCATTATTCATGAGCTTTTAGCCTACGTCGATGTAAGACTATTACACTGTAGATAAAAATATAATGTTCAAAAAAAGTATTATACAAATATTAACCAGAAACTCATAGATAATAACAGTGATTCGAGTTTCTTTCCTGGCGAGTAAGTTCAGCCTCATATGGTACTCTCGGTAGCCGGAAGCAGATATCCACGCGTACAGAATCATACGTTGTGATATGATTGACCTCGGGCAAAAAATCGATAAAATCACTTCCAAGAAAATGATGAAAAGGTACGTTCGATCCCTCGGAGCGATTCACGATTCCGCGGATCGTCCTTGCTCCAGATATGTCGCGCCGACGGTCGTCAAGGCTGCGGCGCGTGTGTCCACCGTGAGGATCACGCGCGGGGAGTCATCAAGATTTCGGGGCGGTCGCGCGGCGCGCGATTAGAAATCGCCGCGGCAACCGCTATAGCGCGCTCCGTGGAAAGGGGATCGAGAGAGAGACCGTCGGAAATGTCGGTTACGCGCGTTCCGTTCGTCCAGGATAACGTTGGACCGCGCGCTCCGCGGAGAGGGGGAAAAGGAAAGAGAGCGTGGGAGCGCGAAAGGGGAGCGGAGGCGAGGGAGGCGGTGAACTAGAAGGTGAGAGTCTGCGCTAGCCGAGGTTAGGCTGGGTACGCCAGCCCGAGGAGCGAGGCTGGACGGTCGCCAAGGTCTTTTGGAAAGGGGGGCACTCTTGACCTCCCGGCTTTTGTACGCTCGTTCCGCGGTGGGCCTATAATTCAACTTAATTAAATCATTGCTCGCGGAGTGGTACCACCGCGGGTGAGTGCCATTAGCCGCTTTTTAGGCGCCCCGTAATATTGGTCTTTCACCCGTGCGGGAAACGGCGGAGCAACGCGACGTTCGTAAATTATGAGGATAGTGCGACAAATTCCAGCGACCTTTCTTCTTACTTCGACGCGATAAAAAATTGCTCGCTCCGGAGCTCTCGCTATTAGCGCTGACGACGCGATTCTCCTCTCGACTTATCGCGCGATTCGCGACGCTCGTTATTCGCGCGCGTACGATCGCCTCCTGGCGAAAGCGAGAGGCGATGCGACGGGGAAAGAGTTTTTTTTTTAACGAGTCGGCCTTGCTAATCGCGCGCGATTATCGCGACGGCCGAAGACGGGAATTTCGAAAGCCGCTTCTATTCGCGAGCTTTCGAGTAAAGGGTCGAAGGGTTGGCGCGTGAGCGATTAAGTTTAATTGCGCGATAATCGCATCGATCACATCATTGCTCGCGTGCGGTCGTATTTGAACGGCCAAACCCCGTTTTCATCCAACGTCCCATCTATCAATCGACGACGCCCGCCCTACCGCATCGAAATTCGAATGACGAGCGAGATCGGCAGCTCTTGCGGGATTAAATTAAAAGCAGCGGGGGGGTAATGAAGACACGAGTGGCTCGTAATTGAAGTTGATCTAGTATGCTCTTCGAGGCGAACTTTCTATCCGGGGTAAATTTGCATTTAAAGCGATGATTGAGGTCCTTTGCCTCTGGGGATACGATTTTAATTCGATTTCATATTTCGACTATTTTTCCATTTTTAGAAGATTCCAATTCAGAGCTCCTCGCGTATAAAAATCAAGTTTAAAGTCAATGAATTTCAGGAACCGCTCACGGAAAGAAACTAGCAATTTTTACTGCTTGTACTTACATTGGAGACATTTGAATCACATATTTCAGAAACCCCGTAAGTGACATTTTTAGGAAAATTGAGATTTTTTAACTGGAACTTCTATTTGAAATAGTGCTCCATTCATTTCATGCGGAAACCCGCTATTTCTAGGCATCTTATCGTATTTTTGAGGTATGTTATGATGACGTGTAGTGCAGAAATTCCGTAAACGTATACCTCTCTTAATGTTAAAAAAATGAGAGATATTGAGAAGTTAAAACCGTATTTGCCAGACAGTAACCATGTCCAGTGCTTTTACAATAAAATCTTTGAACGGCCAGTGGTGAATAAAGATGACCCAGAAGATATTTTTGACTAGTAGTGCATATAACAATTGAAGGGTCCAGTGGAAAAACGATGAGGGTCCATATTTCTAAAAGTTGAGAAACACGACATTTAAAGTTTCACAACGCACGGGAGTCCACTGTGCCGCCTATTTTTAACCACAATTTTTAGTGGAATCTCAGTGTTCGTCCCCTGTAAGGTTTGATATGTTGATACTTCATGTTACAAGCTAACAGATGTCGCTAAAATATCGATTTCGAAAAAAATGGACCCTCATCGTTTTTCCACTGGACCCTTCAATTGTTTACATTGTACTTGCATATTACACGAATAAAAATGTTAAAACAGCTGATTTTACTTAATATTTACCAGGAAATTTAATGCAATTTACCATATAATTCAGAAACCCCGTAATTACAGCATAAATATCTGTTTATAACATTGGCAATAACTTCTTCTTTTCCTAACAATTAATACAAATCGACGAAAGAATATTGTTCCAAAATTAACACATGTTTAGAATTGCAATAAAAATCAAAAATTGCTATTTATTAGTTTTTTGTCTTTCCTGAAAAGTAAGATTCTGTGTACTTACGGGGTTTCTGAAATATGTGATTCATTTGTACAGAGGAGACATTTCTATTTATTGTTTAAAACTGTACACGAAGAAAAAAAACTGCACGAATTACAATTCGACCAGCATAAACTATAATACGATTCGACTGACGGAGATTCCACTGCAAACAGATATTATATCTGCACTGAAAAATAATTTACATTTGATAAGAAACAAGAAGGCAGAGCCGTCGTCTCCTATTAGTTCTTGCAGTAATAATTCCTCTGCGTGGCTGTAGAAAATCCCAAGTACACATTAACTTTTAAAATTCATTGAAATCAAGGGTAGATCACGTAGGATGTGCACGGGCGCGCGCATTATTTCGAGCTCGGCGGCGGCTATAGGTGTCATATGTTACAATCGGAGTCTGTCGTAGGTTTCGTGAATTTTATCGTAAATACCGCGTACGAAAATGACACTGGAAACTATGGACGGCAACAGGGAGCAATTGAAGAGTCCCAAGGCCGGAGTAATCGACTTCACTGCTGGATCAATTTGGCGACACTCTGGATTACTTTAAAGTAATTTTGTATTTTTTGCAATACAGCCAACGGATGTATAGAGAAAAATAAAAAGAGAAACTGAAAAATAAGAAAAACAGTATCCTCTATATACACGTTAGCTGTATTGCAAAAAATGCCAAATTATTTTAAATTATGCTATATATTGTACCAATTTTTGTCATATGAGGAAAATGAAATGCAGTACCACACAGTCGATCACATAAAAAATGCCAGAATCTGAGTACTCAGTAGGTACCAGAAACTGAGCACTCAGTGCTCTTCATTTTAAATCGAGTTTTCTCCGCGCGTACAAATTCTTGGAAATAAGCTCGAGTCTCAGCGTTACTGAATGAAACAGGAAAAATTACTGCTTTCTTCTTTTCCGTGTTAGAGCTCCGATCGATTGACCTCTCTGACCCCCTCAGCGCTGTCAATTGCCCTAGGTCAATTAACGAGCGGCTGACCGATCCAGATACGAAACGATACGCTTCGATTCCGTGTGAATCTCCCTCCCTCTCTCTCTCTCTCTCTCTCTCTCTCTCTCCGGAAGTGATGAATCTATCTACGTAGCAGCGCATACCGCGATCCGGCCGCGCCGTAGCCGCGCTAAGGCTGATCTAAGGTCATCCAACCTGAGAGTACCGCTACGCGTATAGGATCGCCGGCTCGAGTTAGTGAAAGGGCATCTTGGACGTCGATCTGCCGTGCGGCTCGCCTGCTCGGATACCTGGCCGGCCGATCCGCGCGACTCTCATTGATCTTCCCGCGACCGGCCAAGGCGAGCGGCACCGGCGCGTCGCGCATAGGTGCGACGTCGGCGAATTAACCCTTTCGGTCACTGTGTCGTCAATTGACGACATAAGAATCTTAACTCCGTTTATGCGGAACTGATTGCGTTTTGCCACATAAACACGATGTAGTCAACTGATGGCATCCCATTTGAAGTGCGTTAGTCACATTTAACGAAAGATCCATTTTTCAAGTGAGGGGTATAGCACCTCCGGTGATTCAAAACCACTAATCAAATATTTGTTCACCCGATCAAAAAAAATTCATGACTGAAAGGGTTAAAAGGTGACGGAAAGCGTGCTGACGCGTGCGGCGCACACCGGTCGAAGCGTCGCGCGCGCGCGATCGTGGTGTGAAATCTTTCCCACTTCCCGTGGAGACGTTTCGATTGAAAGTTCGATGTACGCCTGCATTATTCGTTTTGCGTGATTGGGAAATACTTTGGTCTTCTCGATACTTTTAATTAGTGCATATTTGACAAATTTAAACCAAATGATTTATCCTGTATTTTTCCAATTTTCATTTTCGCCCTTATTTGAGCTGAAAAACGATATTTAAAAATGCAGCCACGTCATCGCTACAATTGGGATTTCTCGCAAATGTTTTTTATTGCAGATTCGAAAAATTCAGACAAAATCGTTTACCCCGTATTTTTTTATTTTTAATTTTCGGACATGACTCGTGTCGGAAAACGATATTTTGAAATACAGCTAGATACGTCATCGGGTTTTTTAAGCCTATCTTTCTCGCACTCGTTAATGGCACAAGAGCATATCTCTGGTTTTTAGATGACGTCACAATCCCATAGATAGAAACGCACTTATAACTCTATACGAATAATTATTTTTTCGAACATTATCTTTTTCGCGTTATATCGAAATATATGTATGGTTTACAAATTAACTTTAAAAATATGAACATTTTTGTTTTCATTCAAATACCGAATGAAAATTCGTGTGCCGATTTTATTAACATGGAGATTAGCGCGTTTCTTTGATATTTCTCTTCCGATTTTACAATTCTTAGAAACGCCGCGAGGCGACCTCCTCCAAGGTACACGCGTACCTATATGTAAACATTGAAAGACTCAAATAGATATTTACAGCATACGTTTGAGTACCCATTTTAACGAAGAACCGTGTATTAATTTCCGGCCCTACCATTTGATAAATTCACGAGGCCAAGACGAGATGACCCCGAGCACGTTAGACACAAATTAAAGGTCTTAATGCAACACGCGTTTCTATGTTTTACGACGCGCGATTATGGCCTCCACTCATATTTTTATAACCGTGCCACCAAACTTTTCCCATCGGTCTCCCGTAATCGATGGTCGAGCGGGTACCTCGAGGCTCAGCCGGCGTGGAATTCGGGAGAAAAGAGAGAGAGAGAGAAAAATAGATGTAACGAAGCGAAGTGGGCCCCCTTCCCCGAAAGTGCGGTTGGATTACGAAAGATGGAAATCGTTCGTGTACCGCGGTCGAGGCGTCACGTCAAAATGTCCACGGTAACGATATTCGCATTGACGTGGGACATTTTGAGTCGATCTCTATTTTCGTTCTCTCGTCCCGTTGCACGTTATTCGTTCTAGGAGGCATTGTCAGTGGCGATATCCACGAATGAGAGATCGTAGGTGGATATAACTCTCAAATCAACGCGGGTTTGCTGTCATTTGTAAAGAACATGAAGAATTAATTTTCTAAAGAATTTATTTTCACAAGAACACACCGAAATTGTGAGGTATGGAAGATAACAAATTAGATCACCCTTTAATGAACGTATACGCCAATAAACCTTTTTTCATACTAAGTACAGGAAACACGCACAACGATACCGACTGCTTGCAACGCGCCATCAGAACGATTTGCAGAATCTGGACACTCTCTCTGATAGCATGACCACCTCAACACTGAGAATTCATACGAATTGTTGCAGCGCTTTAGCGGCGGGAAGGTTTCGTGACACGTCATTATTTGACGAATCTCTCTCTCAAGGGACGAAATCTTAAAAATAATGACGTGTCACGACTTTTAAAAATAAAAATAACTCTACTGTGACTTGGTTGACAAAAATGACCAATTATTGAAAAAATGATGAAGCGGAAACCCTGTATACCGCTTCGCTATCCGCTTCACTATACTCGTATTGCTTCCACGCAACACAGTGACTGCGATTTATCGACCGGTACACCGACGCCGAGTTACCGTCACGACGCAGCTCCGTAAACTTTCCGTTCCGATTCCACAAACGTGAAAACAAAATACGTACGAAGCATACGAAACGATCCAGGAACCGCGAGCGTGCGCGCTGAATCGCACGGGCGTTCGATCTCACGGCGAAGAATGTCAGAAGACGAGGAGAGGAGACGCGGAGAACGCGCGCGCGCGCGGAGAACGAACTCGAGCCTGCAGCGGTCGTTTGACTCGGCAAGAATTCAACTCAAAACGCTAACGCCGCGCGGTACACACCTCTTTTCTGCATTCTCTGGTGTTCTCTGTCTGTACGCGGCGCATACGCGTACGGCCCGGCATTCTACAGTCGGCGCCCACCGACGAACGGACCCCGCGCTTCGTCTGCTGTGCTCGAAACTGGAAGAATTCGGGATGACCCTGTTACGGTGCATGATAAGGTCACGCGAAAGAAATCGAGATTCGTTTGGGAATTGGAAACTACTGCGACGAAAGATCGCGATCGTCCTGGATCGAGAGGGGGCTTTGGATCACGTTGAAACTTTGAATGAAAACGAGCGGAAGTACGAGTATACTGAGAAAAATGGATCGTTGTGTGGGTAGTATAATTCTACTCCCTGTGAGGACAAAAAAGAATTGCATAGCAACACGGAGAAACTGAAACAGTAAATTTTACGGCATTCACAGCAGTAGAAAAGGTTCACATAGCACTTTCCGTGAAATTTACTGAGCAGAATAGTACACTTTACCGTAAATTGAGTGCACTTTACCGTTATTCAATATATTTTGCTATTACGGAACAAATTTTACTGTTCTGAGGAATAAATTTCCCGAAACGTGCTGTGTGTACCTTTTTTATTGCTGAATACGGTAAATTTTACTGTTTGGGTTTCTCCGTGAACTATTGTGATTATACTGGGAAAAAAAAATTGATCAATTTAACCAAAATTTTGAAAACGATCACCAAACGATTTGGTGAAATATGGATCCTCTCTCTCTCTCTCCATCCGTTTAGATAAAATGACCATTTTTTAGTTAGAAAACTGAACATTTGGTTAGAACAACTAGATATTTGGTTCAACTGACCAGTATTTTGATTAAAATAACTACACGCGGCGTTTAACTAGATGCCTTTTGTCATTTTAACCTAATTATTTTTCTCAGCGTAGCGTACCAGTATTCTAATCGAGGTAAAAAAAAAAGATGTGTATCGGTAGAATACTCTATTCTCGAATATTTAGGAATAAGAGATCAGACGTCATGACAGCCTTGATGCAATGATTTCTTCTACTTTAGTTAGAAAAATTATGTTTGCTGGTAGAAGAATGCATCGCAAGGTACTAAGAATAATTGTATCGCTGCGTTTAGAAACGAGGATCTCTGAAATAAGAACTTGTTTCGTAGTAGGAGGATATAGATCATTGTGTTAGCGAGCTAAAATTAAAAAATATTTTTATTAGCATCCATTTTTCTCAGTGACTTTTGTTTCATCCATGTAACAGTAACGTAACAATCCGTTATATTACAGTTACGTAGATCGAGGAGAAGTAGATAGGTACATAATATACGAGCATTGCCAGTAATCGACAAGTGTTCTTACGCTTCTCAGGGAAATTCAGTGAAACTGTTTCTTGTATACGTACACTAAGAAAAAAAAAATTACTCGAGTCAATTAAATGTGTTTTTGAATAGTCCTAAGGGCATATTTGTTCGATTAAAATGAATACCGATTGAACGTATATAAATGTTATTGATTTAATTGAATATTATTTAGTTCGAATTGGTATTCATTCGAATTAAATAAATGCGCTCTTAGGACTATCCAAAAACACGTTTATTTCGATTGAACAACATTTTTTCTCAGGGTATTAATGATCGAACGTATAAAATCCAATGCGCGGTTTCTTTATCCCTCATAATTTAAAGCGCAATCGTTTTATTATCGTCGAAGCAGCGAGTACCGTCGTGCCTCTCCGCGCGCGGTGCTCGACAGAGACGCGCGACGACGCTTGTAGTATACCGGAAGCGACGGCTAGACGAGCCGAGTGCACTCTGCTGCTCTCGCAAATCCCGCGGCGCCGACGTCGCCGAAGTCCCGATCGAGTTCTCAATTTCGCCACGGTCCGCTCGTCGTGCAGATTAAATCGATCGCTTCGGCCGAAACGAGGTTACGAACCGGGCTGAACCGTGGAAAGTTCATCGCCTGCACACGCGCTGCTCTTCGGGATATTCATCGACTGTCGTCGTCGCGGCCGCCGCGGCAAAGTTACGATGGCCTCGTCTATTATACATGTGTCGAACGAATTACTCGACGGCCAATCGCGCGGCTCCGTTTTCGGACGATAAAAAAACCATCTCGTCCATTCGTTCCGACGCGAAGCGTGACGCTTCCTGTACAATGGCACCGCGATAATAAGACGTGCCGATGCGAGCTGCGAATTTATTCGTGCATGGAAAAAAATGATTTTGCAGTCTTAGCAAGACTAGGTTTTGCTGACATGTGATAGCAAAAGATCTGCTCAATAACATCAAATACAATTCAGTCACAGTGAAATTTTTTAGGGTAAAAATATTTGCTATTCCAGCAAATATTTCTACTATCGTTGAACGTATTTTTTGCTGCCACGAATAATATTTTTGTCATGATAGCAAGACATTCTCAGCAAAACTGCAGTTTTGTTAAAACAGCAAAATCATTTTTTTCCTTGTACCGACTAAATTTACACAGAGAAAAAGAGTCAGTTGGATCTACTGAAAATTACTTGAGGGGTTGCAAATAATTATTTATTTACATCAATTAAATTCTTTGACACGTCAATTTGATATCTCTTCCTTACAATCACGTGAAATAGTACTTATGTGATTGCAAGGAGAAGAAATATCAAATCAATATTGAAAGAAGATTTAATTAATCTAAACGAATAATTACTTGCGACCCCGCAAGTAATTTTTAGTAGATCCGACCAATTTTTTTTCTCCATGTATGATATTAAGTTACCTGCTCGGTAACGGCGATATTGAGATATTAATATCGCCGAGAGAAAATTGTTTCACATGCGAAACGCTCGATCGATCGACATTCATAAAACTTTTAATCGTTTCCGTTAACAACGATGTGTATTAAGATTTATCGTCGATTCGCGAACGAATAAAATGAAAAAAAATCGAATAATCGTCCAGCCGTTGCAACGATCCGATGCAACGCGGCTCGCGAAAGTTCAGCGGCGTAATCGCGGACCAAACGATAAGTGCAGGCAATCGCTCGGCGCCGCAATTAACGCTTCGTTAAGTACCGTAAGCGCGAGGCCGTTGATGAACAGCCGCCGCCACCGAAAATGAAAGCACGTCCGCGGATATCCGACGTCACACATGAGCCGTCACCCGTATGCGAATGATATGCACAGGTAGCGAGGTAAGTATCCTACAATAGCGCGTGGAGACACGAGGCGCGTTAGATTTTGCGACTAATGCGGCTGGTATGCTCACTGAGAAAAATAATTTATCTATTGAAAATTAAATTAAATTAATTTTGAAATATAATTTGGTGAATTTAATCAAAATCCTGGAGACGATGACCAAACAGTTTGGTAAAATATGAATCCTCCATTTGTGTGTGTGTGTGTGTGTGTCTGGTTAGACTGATCAATTTTTATTAGAATACTTAAACGTTTCGTTGGAGTAACTAAACATTTGGTTAAAATAACTACATATTTAGTTGAACTGACCAGTATTTTGGTTAGAATATCTAAACACTTTTAACTAGATGCGTTTTGTCATTTTAACGTAATTATTTTTCTTAGTGCTGTAACGCTTTGGGGCGAGCGTGCTAATTAGCGTTCTATTTATAATTATTGGAATAAAAGTAACTAATTAAAAAGAAAAAATGTATAGATTTTTGTTTTTAATTTTAAATTAAGTAGGTAACACAAATTTTATTTAAGTATAAAAAACTTTCAAAAGAAGAAAATAAAAATTTCTATTTAGGGTATGAACTTAAAAGCTTTATAGCTTATCTTTTTCACACAAAAAAATAATGACATAATAATAAATTATTAATAATTTTAATTAATGATTAAAATATTTAAAATAATAAAAATAATGAAGTTATTATAAATCATTAAAAATGAAGAAAATAAATTAAAAATTTTGTATATACGTATTTTATTACGTCATGATAATACTTTTTAGGGTAACAGAAATTATACCCGCTCTTCTGGAGATTTTTTCCCACCGCGAAGAGTGAAACGAGGATGCAACTGCTACGCGTGGCTACGCGAGAACAGCACGAGATGAAGATACGTATCCTCTCTCTCTCGTCGATTTACCGAACGACACGAGGGAAAAACTTTCGGAAATTCTTCTCCGATGATCATGCGAGCTAAAGCGGTTCTCGAAAATGGGCCGATGTAAGCAATATTTATTGTAACAACACGCGATATGTCGAAACGCGGCAATTAGTACCAGTTTAAACCGACATGTCCTGGTAGAGAAATGTTTTTCTCGGAAATGTAAAATGTGTTTCCTCGACGAAACCCAATCGGCAGGTATTAATAGTGGTAAAAATAGTATTGGCTCATTTAGATTTCTTAAAGGGATACCTTATCCGATATCAACAAAGTTGCAGTCGCCTTGCATTGCATTCCTGTAACATTATCGAGTGCAATGCTAGGATAATTCGAGTTAAAACGACAGATGTTAATTGTACACTGATAGAGAAGATCTAGTTGAATACGAACCAAATAGAAACATTTTTTTGAGATAAATAGGAATTTATTCACATCGAAGAAAAGTCTATTTGAATCAAATAAATGTTTTGCATATCTTTCAAATCGAGTGCGAACCTAATAGGACATTTATCAAATTCAAATAGACTTTTGTTCGATGTGAATAAATTCCTATTCAGTTCAAATACATTTTTCTATTAGGTTCTTATTCAACTAGACCTTTTTGCTGGGTATAACAATACGAATTTCATTGTAAATGGAACCTGCGTTATTTTTAATTCATGTCTGCATTTTGTATGCATTTTTTGTGGGCGAAATATTCTCTGATGTGGGATATTGTAAAGTCATCTTTCACATTAGCATATATTTTTGTTCCTCTTTACCGTTGTAATGAGAGACAGAGAGAGAGAGAGAGAGAGAAGGGCGTTGGTGCGTGCGTATTTTGCACCCCTCATACTCTTTCTTACCAATTTTCAGCACAGACTTATATCCAGGTCAATGCATTCCGCCTTGCTGTCTGGCTCGGCCCGACCAGCGTCCGCACCTTACAATCGAGAAAACGTCTGGACCCGTCAGAGCCGCAATTGAGAGAGAGAGCCTTTGAAATGCGCCGGATCGATTCGAAATTGCGTCGTTAAACCGCATCGCGTATAATCCCCGCGCGAGACAGTAATGATAGGGTGTCCAATTGGCAGAGAACGCACATTTTACTCGCCCAAATTTCCAAGCCAAATAATTTCGGAGAATCATGTCAGTCGTTACTGCAATTAAATTTCGCGGTGATATCTTTTTTTGGGGCGGCTGCGCGATCTTCATTCTCCGTCCGGGAAAAGTTGCATGCGTAATGCTCCGAAGGAAACGGCCAATGAATCGTTAAGGACGTTTTTTAGGATAATTGTAATTGTATGTTGGCAAGATTCACATATATCAGTAGTCCCGAAATATATCTCTACTTGCTTATTTATATGCGCCAAAATAAATTTTAATTGATCGTATCAACTAACGTGCGGTTTTTTTATTTGTAATCGTCTAAAAATGTATTATTTGATTAAGAAGATCGCAGGCGATGCCCATTACTGTCCATGACGGCTAACAAAATTTGAAAGGCGACAATATTTCGGGCAATATTAGACTTATTTGTGTACTTACATTAAATTCGATGATTTACTCGGAAAAAAAACTCGGTCAATTTATAATACAACGTGAACGAATATCAACGGTGGTCAACTACCACTACCACCGGTTAATTCTTTCACGTATGTGTATTTCTTTAATAAAGTATTAACAATTTTAAACCGTAGTCGTCGGGTATAATTTGGGGTACGCTTTAGCCAATAACACTTGATTTGTAGTTTAAATATCATTAACCCCGGAAATATCCCATAGCAAAAATTTGGTCGCACGAGGGCGCCACGTACGAGCCTTACCATCGCCTTAAATTCGGCAGCCCTAATATCCAACGACGACAGGCGTCATTAATAATTCCAATTGAAATATCGCCGCGCATTCGCAGCTTTCTCGCACCGACAAGCGACGCAGCTCGTCGTCGAGCGAATGAAAAATGATTTCGGCGATCGTATCGCGTCGCGGTGCAGCCGTCGCGTATACCTACATACATATGCACGCGAGGCAAATGCGTCGCCCCGTTCGGATGTAAAAATTGATATTCGAAGAGAGTAATCGACGAGTCGCATAAATACGAACCGCGACAGTGCGGCGAAAGACGGCGACGTTCCGGTGATCCACGATCGGCTGCGGGGCTCGCGATCGGGTATTTCGGTGGGACCGGTCTCTCCGTGGGACTCGCCTCCACACGTGCGCGCGCGTCCATGCACGTAGGTACTACGGATACGCGCCGCGAGGTGAACGTCCCGGCGGTGCCGCCTCCGAGTGCTCCAGCTCGGTAAAAACTAACCCATCTTTCGGCGACCGTTAATCGATCTCCCCTTCGCTCTCGCGAACATCGAGACGGGCGAGAGCTTCGATAAAGGTGTCCCCTCCCCCTTTGCGCGTTATATGATCGCTGACCAAAAACGACCGAGTGGCGGCGACGAGTGGACACAGGTGTATCGAATCTCGACGGGGCTGTTTTGCCCGAAAGAGGAAAAAAAACGCAACGCCGACAGGCGCCGCGTTTTCACCCAGCTCCGTCCTTTTTGACAGTCCGACGCCGCGCTCGAATCCTCCGCGCGAGGTTAACGCTCGGCGAGAATCCCGCGGAGCCCCTTTCCGAGATAGAAATCGCGGTGGGCCACACGGAGCCGCGCTCGTCGTGCTTTACGCCAGGCGCTGCCGCGATCGATGCGCCACTGCGCGTTGCGAAATATTGGGATTCTCTCGTCAACTTTCCGCGTCGACTCGTCGCGCGGCTTCTCTCGAAGTCTTCTCTTTCACTTTCTCCTTCCTGTCGTTCTTTTTCGCGTTTAGAAGAACGCACCGCTTCGACCGGTACATCGCACGAGCCACTGTGCGACGATGCTCCTCGTTTCGGCGGCGAAATGTCACGACTGCGGCATCCCGCTCGAAATTGAAGCGCGCGGATGAAAAAGGCGACAGCCTCGTTGCAGCGACTCCCGCGCGGTTGGGTTACCATCCGGCGTCGTGCGGCTGGCGCAGCCTCCGTCGATATACGTGCACCTTGCGCAAGCGACTAAGTATTTATCGATGTCCGGGATGCGAAGTTGCTCGGCTTTGGGAGCACGCGAGGTGTGTACCCTTCTTTCCTCTCCCGTACAACGAGTAAAACAGTATATTTGTAGTTAATAAATATTTGTTCGAACATGGTGAAATTTGATGGGGTACATTTGACGAAATAAATATTCGCTGACTATTGCAATATTTATTCGGCTCAATTAGATCCTTTGGGGTAACCGTTTGAAAGAAATAAATATTTTAATATATTAATTATTATACATTTTCTTGTCTTAATGAAATATTTGTATCGCTGTTTTTGAAATTACATTTATTAACTATTAATAAATTGTTCCTTCAGTGTATAGTGATCGCAGCCGCGCGGACATACATACATGGTTGCGTCATTCCGACTTACGTCGGTAATTTGTATTGTAGATACACAGAAAAAAAAGAATTAGTTGGATCTGCTAAAAATTACTTGCTGAGTTCTTCTTAAATCTTTTTTCATATGAATTTGATATTTCTTCCTTGCAATCACATACTATTCCTTGTGATTGTAAGGAAGAGATATTTCATTGATGAATTAAAAAATTTCAATGGCATAAATGAATAATTACTTGCGATCCCGCAAGTAATTTTCAGTAGATATAACTCATCCTTTTTCTCTGTGTACGACTTTGTTGCGACGACGTCGAGCGTGCTCTACGAAGAGCGGTTCGATGATAATTGCGAGGGTCGAGCGAGGGAGTAATAAGGGTCGGATATGGCAAGGCCTTTGTTCAGTTTTCCATCTTTATATCAAGAGGGTACATTGAGAGAAATAATTGCTGGTGTTAAAAAATATTTTCTTCAATCAAAAACACGATATAATTTCAAAACAAAGACACGTTTTTTTTCACGAAGCTAGCCAAGATGCGCGTACTATAGGACGCAACGTAGCAACTGGGCGCGACGCGACTGTAGATGAAAGAGAGTGCGTATGTTGTTTCCTCGTACGATTGAAAAATATAACACTACTAAAATGCCGAGAAAAAGCGACTACGAGCGACTCACTGTTTACATCCCTCAGTTTGCGAAAAAATACGTGCTCCCCGTTGATTAGAAAATACAGCCGGTTGAACTATAAGAGGCTCCGAAAATGTGGGAATGAAGGGTCTTGGATTTATTGAAACAATATCCGTCTGGCATTTTAGAGAGGGGCTTAGAATTAAATAATCTATTTATGTAAAAAAAGGCAGACATTACACTATGACTTCAAAAAACAATTTTTTAAATTACAAACTGAGGCATCTGGCGAGCTATTAAACATAATAAAATGATCTGGCAATTTCAGTTTCAGTATATTGAGGTCATAATAATGATTTTCAATATGTTTTTTTGGTTTTACAAAATCACTTCAAAATATGACATTTCGAACCCCCTAAAAATGCTCATTACGCCCTGGCGCAAGAGATGCAGGGTGCCAGACGCAGCGATACGAAAAGAAAATAAGTTCGCCTCACGATATTATAATAGATTTTTTCTTTACAAAATCACTACCACAAAAACGTCGCTGGCTCTCCGTCTATTACTGACGAGTCCACAGGCCGACTCCGGGACGAAACGCTGCGCCATGAGATGGCGACCTCACACGTCGCTACATTTGGTGATCCCGACGTGATACAGAAGCGGAGATCATCATCCTGCAGCACTCCGCACCTTCCGGAATGAGGGAACTCCCATGACAGGACACCTCATACGGAATCGGAGCTAACGGCACGACACATCCCGATCCGTACGCACGGCACCCACACACTCAGGATCGATCTCCACACGCTGCAACGAACACCGGCGGAATTTCCAAACAATCACGACGTCCCATGCACACGGTCACAGCCAGCCATCGCCACGCACACCATCTTCTTCCGCTTCATTTCGACTGTATCCGTCAGCTGTCATTTGGGGGGGGGGGAGGGGGGGTAGTGTAGCGGCCTGCCCCCAGATGGCGCCGATCCTCTCGGCCCTCGGCTCCCGGTAGTGTCCGACAACGCGGTACAGGTATATAAGAGCGCAACTGGCCGTCTCTCACGGAGGACCACAGAGCGTCTAAGGCAGGAGTCGGCCTAGCCTTACTGATGAGTCCACAGGCCGACTCCAGGACGAGACGCTCCACCATGAGATGGCGACCTCACGCGTCGCTACAGAATTAGGTTGTAGCTGCTGCAACTGTAGCTTTTGTTGCTATAGCTGTTGCTCTATCAGCCGCTACTGAAGCTCTCTCTGCTGAAATCTCTACTATGCATGCTGACGACATTGCTTCTGCTGTTTTTTGGTTTTCGAATTGCCATCTTATGTATTCCTCGCTACTCGTTCAATGGCTCGTGAGCAACGAGCGCGGGCACTTCTCGCGAAGAAATGACTAAATTTCAAGTTTACGAAATACAACTACTCGAATCGCTCGACACGCGTTTATTACCCGTACGCGACGATCGAAATTAGGAATAAATCGTATTATGTAGACGATAAACGTGGACACGAAAAGATGGATACGATGTCTATCTGGCGTCATTACAGCAAACTAAATCTTCCAATTTTGTCCTATTAGAAGCTCCGGTCATTTTTAGACCGTTTGTGTATAGTGAGATAAATGACCTGCGTTTGGACTCGTGGAGGTGGGATGTATAATATTGGAGCAATTATTCATATATGTAAATCTTTAATTATGAAAACCTTCGTCCAAAAAAAAGTAATTTCAAGACGCAGAGCAATGTTAATTTTTATTACATCGTATTAGTTTTAGGTATTATCTATTTCGCTGACGAGATAAGTACATTTTATCGGCACGGTCGAGAGCCCTGGAGAGTGTGTGGGTTTCGTTACGTTTTTACGTGTCGGCGCGCGCGATTTTACTACCCTCAGCAAAGAAGTTTCACTTCAAAAACTGAGGAAGAAAGCCCGGCGGGAAATCTGCATCCACTCTCTCGCGTCGGCGGTGGCACGTCGCGATCGTGCCTAAGACAAAGCCCGCGATTGTGAAACCCGTGTAGCCGACCGATCAGCCTTGGGAACCCTGGTAGTCGATATCCATACAGATATACGAGGTGCAGGAGTCGAGCCGTGCGCGCGAGCGCAGCGGTAGGTGGACGTATCGACGCGAGTGTGGGTAATGCAGGCACTTTTTTTTGCTCCGGAATATCGCGTTCCCGCTCGGATACACCGGGTATGCGACAGGTAGCGGCGGAACGTCGCCGGCGAGCGAGTCGAGAGTCGCCGAGCGCTCGGCGATTCTCGGCCATGGCGCGAGACCCGCGCGCGGCTCTCTCTTCCCTCGCTTTTTCTTTCTCCTGCCCCGTCGTCTCGCCGTACACGCATAGCGCAGACGGCACGGGGGGCGGGTGTGCGTGCGTGTACGCGAAAAAGAGGGGGGTGGGTACACACCGCGTCCACCAATACCGACGCGTGTAACGCGGGCGGCGTGCCGAGTGGACACGTGCGTAAACTGGGCCACGGACCCGGACACCTCTTCGAGAGAACATCCGTGCGTGTCCCTCGCGAACGCGATCGTTCTTCGTCGCTGTGCGTCTCGATAACAGGATCGTTGGCCGCTCCCGGATCCAGCGTTCGGGATATGGAAACGATGTTTTGAATGGGTACACGCGGAGAGTTCTATATAGCCGCGGTTAATTTAGATAGAGATACGGTCCTTTGTCCCGATTAACGCGGCTTTACGTATAGTTGCGTGTTGTACGAGTATCTCTAATCGGGGGAAGTATTGACCGTCGTGGCTCAATGCCACTGGCTCTCATGGGCGGATGTGACACGTACGGCTCGGAAGTTGACGACCGAGAGTCGGCAGCTATTGCGAAAAAAGTACCCTTTCTATTTCTGTTTGTTATAAAACTATTCTGGAATTTTCGTTTCAATGTTACTGGAAAGATACTCCGTTCGCGAGTGGGGCAGAAAAGTCTCCGTCGAATCGGTGCGAGCGATTCTTCCGGATTCGTGTTCACTCGTGTGTGCAAAGTGCAGGGTCATCCGTACCGGGCGGTTACTCCGTCAGTTTGAAAGATAACTTAGTTGTTTTTTTTTCAACTACACAAGACCGATACCGAGAACGAATATAAATAAGAATGACAAGTTTCTTGTCTGCTTCGTTTTCTCAGAAATCGACTCCCGAATAGAATCTACTTTTTGCTTTTCAAGGATGGGACTCCCTCCTCAACGACGAATTTTCAATGAAAGTTGGAGAATGTTACGTTTCGAGAGAAAAGTTTAGTCCTGAAGAAATTCGGCTCGAAAATTACGAACAGGGGAACAATTCAAAAAAATCTACGACTAAAAGACATACGAGTAACAGCTTCCGAATGACAAAATTCACAGCCCCTGTTTATTTCATTTCGGGGGAAATAGGGCAAATTTTAGCAAAAAAAGGGGGACAATTTTGATGAGAAAAACGAGACTTCCAGAAATTAGAAATGCGCAGTGGTTTAAAAAAATGACAATTTTTAAAATACACATGCGCAAATATTTATTAATTATATAAAGGATTTTTTCTCACTTAAGAATGTATATCTTATGTTATGCAACTTAAATCTGAGTATCAAAATCTGATTTAAGGAAAAGAGATCATTATTTTGTCAAATCTAGTTTCAGCTGAGAAACATTAATTCAACCAGCATGTTACATTTTGAACGAAATATTGACGCAGGTAGATAAAGTAGGAATAACTAAAATAACAAGTGGTTTTAGAGGAAAAATATCGAATTATAAGGGGAAATGCGCTAAATCACGAGTTTTAGGATGAAAAGGGGGAAACTCGAAAGAACAGAGAAATGAAGGGGAATAGGAGACACACTGTGAAGCCCGAAATGATGTAATCGATGACTTCCGAGCCGTCCACCCGTACATACATCACGCATCGACACGAGGTACTTCATTTCGTAACGATTATGTGGGAGGAGGGCTTCGAAAATTATATAAACGAAAGAAAGAAAACGGTGAAGGCGCGGATATCGCTCGCGCGACCCAGTTAGCGGTACGATGATGCAACCGAGGGGGGCGGATAATAAGCGATCGGTCCGAAATGGAAGAAAGAAAGAAAACTTCCCCGCGCGTAGCGATTTTCTCCGGTACCTCGCGCGCGGGACCTTGTGTATCGCGATTTCCTTCGCTTCTACTCTCGACGTTCTCTTCCCCCCTTTCTCTCCTCTATCTTCCCTCCTCTCGCCGAGCGCAGCACGTCTAGAAAGAGACGCGGTGGGACGGTGAGCCGCGGTGGGAGTCGCGAAGAGAGAGGCGGAGAGGGAGAAAGAGTGAGAGAATGCCAGAGCAGGGCGTGGTACCAGCGGCGGTCAGCTCACCTCGACAAGGCCGTTCGTGTTCCGGCTCCCATGTCGCCGTTCGACTCGGCTAGGCATGACCCGGGTCGCGCGCACTTCTACGCTACGCGTATGCGGCTCGCACTGTGCGTCGTTGCGCGGTGAAATTGTGCGGCGCGTACGCGAAGATTGCGGCGCGTCCACGCGGTAAGCGGGACGCGGTTAACGAGCCTTGTAATCAGTCATTGATACGTTGCTTTGAAGAAGACGAATCTGGATACTTATCGAATTTTTCTCTCGTCGGCTGTCCGCGTAAGCATGACGAATGATCACGGAAAAAAAAACTAGCAATTTTTACTGCTTTATTCAGTAGCGCTGAGATTCGAGCTCATTTTCAAGAATTTCTACAGAGAAGGTATTTTTATTTAGTGCTGTAAACAATACACTGAGAAAAATAATTTGGTCGATCTAACTATTGTAAAATCCTGGAGATGATGACCAAACCGTTTAGTGGAAAATTGATCCTCTATCTGTTTGGTTAAACTCACGAATTTTTAGCTAGAATAACTAAACGTTTGGTCGGAATAACTAAACATTTGGTTGGATAACTTGATATTTGGTTCAACTGACCAGTATTTTGGTTAGAATAACTGAACACGTCTAATTAAACGCGTTTTGTGTCATTTTAATATGACATTATTTTTCTCAATGTGCATAGAACAGTCTCCTCTGTATTGTTTACGACAATAAATAGAAATTTCTCCTCTGAATAAATTCTTGAAAATGAGCTCGAGTTTCAGCGCTACTGGATGAAGTAATACAAATTTCTGGTTTTTTCTTTCGTGATATGGGATCAGTTAAGGATCGTGTCCTAGTTGGTGAAGCCACCACGTTTCATTTACTCTTTTATACGCAGAGTCTATCTAGATGACGAACATCAGGATGTGTTAGTGGGAAAATTTGGATTAATTCTCGTTTTCAAATGAAAATAGTTTTGCTGACGAACTATGGTGATTTCAGTAAAGGAAACCATCAAATTGTTATACATGGCCGTCGTTTTTCACGGTAAACTATTGTAGCCCAGTAATTAATGATTTGTTCATTCTGGAGAAAACTATGAATTTTTCGTGAAGTTGTGTTTTAATTAAGGAAACATTTATTAACAAAACTAAGACCGCATAGAGAACAATTCGAAGGTCTCCTTTATCAGAAAAGCCATCATTCATCAGCAAAACATTCTTTATCTGGAAATGAGAATGGATCTAAAATACAGGACAAAACATGTCGGCTTCTCTAGTGAATCCAACTAGGACAAGAATCTTTAAGAGTACTTCGTACTTCTCATTAGATGCTCGACGGTTTCAGATTTAATATTTCTCTTTGGGTGGATTTCGAGGTAGAATTTCAAAGTTTACGACGCTAAAGAGGTCGAAATATAATTACGTGAAATTTCCAAATCGGTGTCGCGAGCTGACGAGCCACCCAGATATAAATTTGCATGGAGGTCCGAAAAAAGAAGTCCTAGAATTGAAACTCACTTCACGAACGGGTGGAAAAAAAAACTCGCGACAAATACCATCGCAGGTGCGGCCTAACGTCAGTTTAGATATACCGTTAGTCGATTGCTCTCTACATTTTTGCATTTCTCACACGTATGTGGACGCATATGTTTTATATAGCTGGAGATGTCGGGCTGATTTAACTTATAATTTAAATCGCAGTCATTAAATCGATATTTCTATGGGAATATGAGGCGCTGTAATTAAGTTTATGTTTCGGAGGTTTTTCTCAGCTCCCGTAAAATTGTTTCAGATACGGAAAGACTGATACCAGTAAATTTTACTGTATACAGTATTTATTTTAAATATATTTACCATGGTGTATTTACTGTAAATATACTTACAATAGTGTAACTATTATAAAGACATTACAAAAAAAAAGGTACATGTGAGGATTTTCGGATGTCTTTACAGCGCGGTACGGTAATTTTTTTTCTTTTCTTTTTCGAAAAAATTAAATCGTGATAGTTTACATTGCAATTTATTAGTTTCCATGGAAAAATTGTTCTTCAGCACTGTAGGAACATCCGAAAACCCTCAAATGTACCTCTTTTATTGTAAATACAGTAAAATTTACTGGTATCAGTATTTCTGTGGAAGATTACATGCAATGTGTGTGTTGCGTCGCAGATCTACATGCTCATATACCGGATTCGAGGAAAATGAACGATCTGAGATTCCTCGCGCGCGCGGAGGAGGAAAATCTTTCCCGCGCGGTGAAACTCCTCATGACACGCGTGAAAGCAACCCGAGAGCGACGATAAGGAGCCATTCGCACGCGCGCGCGACCCCGGTAACCTCTTCCGCGCTGATACAAACGAAATTTCGCGCGGCATCCCAATTTCGGCGTTTCGAATTCACCGGGTCCGTGGGTTTTTTTTCCTGTAATTCATTAACCCAGATAGAGGTGGTGATCTACTTCGATCGAGTCTCTTTCACTCTGGCCTCTCTCTTTCCCTCTCTCCCTCTTTCTCTTTCTCTCTCTCTCTCTCTCTCTCTCTCTCTCTCTCGCGCGCGCTCTCTCCGTCCGAGCGATCCTTCTTTCGCCAAAGCGTTTAACGGGTAGGCGTTGCGTTACGCCGACTCCGCCGCGAAACCCGAGAGCCGCGTCATCTCGGCACGGAGAGGAAGCACGGATCGAGCTGTTCGATCAAGATCAATCCTCTTAGATATACCTACGAGTCCGTAGCACGTGTGTATACGTGTACCGGCACCGCTCGTCGATCCTCGCTACGCTTTCTCGATTATATTCCCGGAAATACGGAATATCGACGAGTGTCTGAAGAGTACGGGTATAAAAAGTGAAGATTTATATCATTGGGTGCGAAATAATTACAGATTTGATTTATTGATAAGCCGATCTCTTGGAATGATAAAAGAGAAATTGCAATAAAAATTATGAAAAGGACATTCGAAGTGAGATACCTTAAAAAATTGAAGCAATTAGGGAAATCCCATGTAGAAACGTATCAGGATTCTGGATGGGATCATATTATGATCTATCTAAATCGGGACAAAAATAACCTGGTCAATTTAACCAAAATCTTGGAGACCATAATGAAACCGTTTGGTGAAATGTGGATCCACCACCTGTTTGTAGTTAATAAATGTTTGTTTGAATATGGCGAAGAAAGCATTTTATTAGACTAAATAAATATGCATTAACTATTACAATAGTTATTTGGCACAATTAGATCTTTTGAGGCAACCGTTTAAACGAAATAAATATTTTAATAATTAAGATATATTTTCTTATTCTACACTGAGAAAAATAATTATGTTAAAATGACAAAGCGTATATAGTTAAACACGTTTAGTTATTCTAACCAAAATACTGGTCAGTTTAACCAGACACACACAAATGGAGGATCCATATTTTACTAAATGGTTTGTGTCATCGTCTCCACGATTTTGGTTAAATTGATCGAGATATTTTTCTCAGTGTAGTGAAATATTTTTTTCGCCGTATTTGTGAAATTATTAACTATTAATAAATTACTTTGACAGTGCGTCTAAAATGGCCCACCTTGTCGGATTCTTCGTTACTAAAGTCTCAATTTCGGAAAAAACCTCTTTGGTGTTCTCGCGCGTGGAAAAGGGCAGTTTTGCAACTTTCATCTGAGTCCGCATTCTCGCAAATACGCGCAGCATGCATAGCTATGCCCATTACACGAGTAAATATATGGTACCTACAGCCGCAATTACCCAGGTACACTCGAGTTTGGGGAGAACCTGGAGACCGGTTAACCGTCGCGGCAGGCGTACGAAATGAGATGGGTGACCGGTGCGAATCGTTAAGCGGAAGCCGCCGGGGGGAATTTTCAAAGAGGAGAAAAAAGTCAGCGCAGAGGTAACGAGAAGAAGTGCGTCAAAAATTTGAAATCATAAAAAGCGTATGGGTAGGTACACACTTACACACGAAATATAGGGTGAGAATGCATTTTTACCGCTGCAACATCCAACTGCACCGAGTAAACAGTTTATTTATAGTCCCAACACGTATACTTGATTATGGCGAAATAAATATTTCTTTGGACCAAGTAAATATTTATCAGCTATTACTCTATTTCTGTTTGAATGAAAGGGACATTCTAATAATTAATATACATTAACTTACAATTAGCCCAACGAAATATTTCTTTCGCCATGTAATCAAGTATACATTTATTAACTAAAAATAAACTTTTCTCCCAGTTTGCTCTCTCCAATCTTCGGAGGGATTTCTCCCACCTTCGAAAACGCAACGGCAACGCACATTCATACAGATACGCGTAGCATGATACGACCAGCGCGTGCTATCACGCGTCGACGCTCGGGCGCGTGCAAATGCAGCGCGTGCATGCACGCGGGCGTGCGAGACACTCACGCACGCAGCGCTCGGTCGTGCCCACCAACGTGCGAGGTGAAAAATGTATTTTTACGGCTATAATTAAGCCGCTTTTTGCATGCGCTCGTTCTTTTTCTCTCTCTCTCTCTCTTCTCTCTCTCCCCCCTTCTCTCCCTCTGTCTCTACCGTGCAGACAACCGCGATAATTGAACCACTTATCCCCTGCATATATCTCTCGTGGCGTAAAAGGTCACGCGTTTGTTTAACGCGTGGCACTGCACGACCGCGCGTGTGCGCGGGTGAGAGAACGTGCACACGTGCCGCGGCGCGCTGGAATTTTTCTTCTTTTCCTTTTTTCATCAGAAAATTATTGCCCCACCGTTTGGGGGGGTAATTTGTCTCCGCGCACGAGATAAGTGAGACGTGTGTGGCGCAAACGGAGCTTTTTTTAATCTCCTTATTCAGCCGCGACACGCCCCCTTGTCCGCGTTACGTACTTACAGTGTCGTATAGCAGTTGGACCCCCCGAACCTGCGGAGTTATCGCCGAGATAAATGCCAATGCGGGTGAACGGCTCCGCGTTGATAAAGGTGGAAATGCGCTCGGGCGTTCGCGCAGGTTGCACTCGTTTCTTCGTATCTGTCGGTGCGGTGCAATTGGACTGGATTTACGATCGATAGTCTCGGTTAAACACCGAGGCTATTGCGATGTCGCGAGAAAAGTTGGGACGAAAAATCGTGGGCTCTCGTTAGAATTTGCAGGGGATTCGATACGAGAATAATTCGATCGCGAGCCGCGCAGCTGAGTTCCTCGAACCTCCGGCGCGTATCATTGGGACAAATGTCGATGCGGGTGAGCGGCTGTGCATTGATAAAGGTGTAAATGCGCGATCATGCTGGCTGCAGTCGTTATGACGTAAAATTGTTGCTTTGTCTTCCCAGATAGACAAATATACGTAGATTGAACAGAAAGTTAGGTACACAGAAAAAAATTAATGGATCGATTGTATTGCAGAATCAGAATATTTTTAAACAAAAAAATCGTTGGTAATGGTAACTTAATTTTTTTAGCAGTGTTCCATCAAATCTAAAATTAAAACAAAATATATGGTAGATTAATGGATATAATATATTATATTGTAAGAAAAAATTCGGTAGCGGTATCCAGTCGTGCTCATGCTTTAATTAATGTTTATTGATTTTATGGGTGAAAAATCTGGATCAATTACGAAATATTTTATTCATAACATGGAAAAAAATAAAACGTAGCATTTACCAAGTTTATGGTAAATTTCCGGACAAGGCCAATCTGTTGTTGCAATAACTACAATTTTAGTAAAAATTATAGTAAAACTTGTAGAAGTTGCAAGCGTTGCTGTAATTTTTACTATAATTGTAGTTATCGTAATAATAAATGGGCCTTACTCCGAAATTAATTATTACTACTTTGTAAAAATGCTACGATTTATTTTCTTTCGTGAAGCGTGACAAATTTTCAATCACGACTTCGATCCTCTTCGAAAATAATTTACGAACACTTTACATTGCATAATTACGCGCGTTTATAATTATTACGCGCGACACCGTCGATAGATAGCCGCCCGGCGCATACAAACGACTTATCTTTCTCCCGTCCCGGTGGCGCTCGCGCGGCACATCAATAAATAGCAGGCAAGCGAGAGTGCACCGCGTCTAACGGCGTATAATGTAATAATCCTTGTCGTTATTAACCTCGGTTCGGTCCGCCGTGATCTCGACATTAACCTCGGCACCGGACGATCGCGCGTCTGGCGTCATAGAAACATTGTAGGTATATAATGAAACGCGGGGGCAGAGAGCTCAAGCGTATCGGCTATGGCAGGTTAAATGGATACCTAATAATCCGTATATTTCCGAGCGAAACCGACTTTAAACGAGCCGTCCGATCCGCTAAGAGATCGATTTTCGTGGCGATTCCGAGAGAGTCTCCCTCTCTCCACTCACCGAGTCGCGTTATTTCCCGGGGCATCACTCTTCTGGATCGACGTTCCTCGCTTCTGCGAAGAGACGCGCCGTTTGCGCGTAAAATCAATGATTCCGAACTGCGGAGTGGAAGCGATAAGGCTTGTACGTCGTCATTACATCGCGTCGCGCGGTATGCCGGTGCTGAAAGCCACGCGAAAGCCTGCAGAGATGTGTAAAAAAAAAGAATTAGTTAGATCTACTAATTTTTAACCGAATTATTTTTCTCCGTATAATCACTCATTCATGTACGTGAATTAATGTTTTTTGTATATCAATTAAATACCTCTTCCTTGCAATCATGTAGAATAGCATGCGATTGCAAGGAAGAAATATTTCATAAATATAAACAAAGGTTTAATTTATGTTAATGAATAATTACTTGCGATACCGCAAGTAATTTTTCGTAGATCCAACTAACTTTCTTTTCTCTGTACATAGGTATGCATCCACTCATCACATATAGAATCCTCCTTCCAGGGACACATGTCTTCCTCTTACCGTTCAATAAGCTTCCCTCGGCTTTTTCCCCGCACGCACCTACAACATTTCTCGTGCCGCCGCATCAAACTCGTCCGCGCGACACGAGTGCGCGCAACACTGCATATATTGCGCGTTATTTAAATCCCTACCGGGGGGGGGGGGGGGGGGGGGGGCATCATCCGCGAGCCGAGCCCGAGATGCCCGGGGGGAAAGTCCCGCGCTGCGCCGTCGAACCGAACGGCGTACTTTTTCATCGCGGCATCGAACGAGTCGTGGCTCGATGGGCGACACGATTTCGAGATTTACGTCGTCCGTTTACGATTTGAACAGCGCATTAATCGTGCCCTGGGTACCGAAGGTAATTAATGGGCCCGATTGCCCCTCCTGTCCTTTTCCGCCTCCACGCACGGCGGTGGCAGGTAGATAGGTAATTCGTGTATGCACACGAGGCCAGACCGTCGCGCGTATGGGTAGTCGCTTCTTCGTAGGTACGGAGGGGCAGCCGTCTCGATCGGGGATCGAGATCGAAACGGAAGGCGAGGGAGCAACAGGATCCTCACGCGCGTGTGAACGGAAGCGCGCGCTCTCTCGTCTGCGACGGATGCGAGTACCCAATTTGCTCCCCTCTTCGACTTCCCCCCGCCCCTCCGCGAGACGCGCTGTGCCAACGAAAGAAAGCGCGCACGGGGTATCCGGGCAATTAAGCGGCTCGTTGATCGCGGAGTCGACTCCCGAATTTCTGATAGCGGTGGTTCACGCACCTCTTTACTTTTATCGGGGTTTTTAACCCTCCGCGGTCACACGTCGATTTTTGAATAATAGTTACATGAACAATATCCGTCCAATTCAGACTGATAAATTATGGAATGTTTTTCGAATATTGTAGAATATCAAAACACCGGTTCAACGTAAGAAGTGAATATGATCGTTTTTTAAGATAATTTTAACTTGTGCATCTATTTGACTTTTATCCTATCGCTAAAAATTGTTAACCCCCTTCGTGGTCACATGTCTATACAGTTTCGTGATGGTCACACACGGGTCTAATGGACTCAACCAATTTTTAAATAATAGTCACATGAACGTCGGTCCTGTTTAAACCGACAAATTATGGAACATTATTCGAACATTGTAGAATGCCAAATCACCGTGGTAACGTAAAAAATGAAATGATGACATTAAAAAATGATCACGAATATGTTGATGCGTGAAAAATGAGCTGCTTCACTAAAAGTGACGTAACTTCCTTATTTCCAGGGATTTCTTATAAAGTCTACGGATTATTTTCATAAGATATGTACCTAGTGCACATTGAAACGACAAATTAGTTCTATATAGTGCGCGTTTCAAAAACTATTTTATCCGAAGTCCGAAGAAAGTTCGTAGTACGACTTTTAGGAAGAAGCTATTTTTTCCGAAATCTGACGAGGGCCTAGTTATGATTGCAAAAAAAAAATAATTACAGTCAGTTTAAAAATTGAAGCCTGGGTCAAGTGGACCCTTGGTGACCACAGAAGATTAAAAGTTTACCACTGCATTTTCCTCGCACTCGGCCGTTCGTGCGCCACCTGACGCGCGGTTTAATTGAGAAACGTGACGTTCTGCACGGAGCTCTTCTCGCTTTCCGCGTCCCCTCCCACTCGTCGTGCGCGCTTTCCGCGACAAACGCCCGCGGAGAGGGATTGCTCTCCCCCGCCACAGTCTTTTCGGCGCGGCGAAGCTCTCCCCGTCCAGAATCCGGGTGAAAGGAGTCCCATTGCACCGCGCGGCGGAATCCGTAATTGGACGACGCGACGCGGGGAGACCGCTATCGTCGGCAGATTTCCGCGTGCGTTTAATTGGGGGTGAGAGGGGGGAGAGCGCGGAAAGCGTGGAGAGAAAGAATCCGGAGAGAGGAAGATAGAAATACCGCGTGCGCGCGCGGGCAAAGAGAGATTTCGTCAATCGCGTCGGCGCGGGACGGATGGTCGTTAAACGTCGAGGATCGTCGTTCGTGCCGCGATCAAATGAGGCTTCTTTGAATGGAGATTCGACGTTCGACTCGACTCGAATCCCGACTTAGTTGCTAATACGGCGCCTATACCTATTGATATTTACAGCCGGCTCTGACTCACGCGGTACTCGCGTAGAGATTTGAATAACTGATTATCCGTGAGTCGTATTTCAGTCGCGAAGTGGATTTTAAAGGGAAACAGTGAAACCCGAGAGATTTTCGGTTCCTGGTAGGACGGCGGACGTACGTCGGACTGTAACTACTGGCCGTATGCTCTGGCAATATTGACCGATGGCAAGACTGACAGAAGGCGTCGTGTTTTACAGGGTATCTATAGGGATTAGAGATGATTAATTTCTATGATATTTTCGTGGTTTCTATAGGCGGAATCTCTGTACTTCTCCATGATTGTATTTATGATTTTTTCAAAGTATTTATACAGAATTTTCTGCTCGAATAAAAATAAATGTTTGTTTCAATAATACCGGGAGCAATTTTCATTGCGCCCTGCCGTTGATTTCATTCACGCAATTTATACTGAGAAAAAATTTGCTTGATCGAAATAGACATGCTTTTGGATATTCTTAAAAGCATACCTATTTATTCGATTAGAATGAATATTGTTTGAACGAATATGGGACTATGAACAAAATGATTAATTATAGTAACATTTATATGGTCTCTACACTGAGGAAAATAATTAGGTTAAAATGACAAAACGCAATTAGTTTGACGTGTTTAGCTATTCTGACCAAAAATTGGCTAGTTTATCAAAACAGATGGAGGTGGATCCTCCATTAAATATCAAGTTATTGTAATCAAATGTTTAGTTATTCCAATCAAACGTTTAGTTATTCGAGCCAATTTTTGGTTGGAATAACTAAACGTTTGATTGGAATAACTAAACACTTGATTACGATAACTTGATATTTGATTCAACTGATCAGTATTTTTGTTAGAATTACTAAACTGTCATAGTTGCGTTTTGTCATTTTAACCTAATTATTTTCCTCAATGTGGAGACCGTATAAGTGTTAGTACTCGTATAATTAATAATTTTTTTCAGAGTCCCACGATATTTCCTTGGCATTTCCATACGCATGAAAATTCCATGGTACTTCCATGACCTCCATGAGATCACTAGATATCCTGTTCTACACAGAGAAAAAAATAGTAGATTTTGCTACATTGGCGGTCACGGACGGGAGAACGACGATTTAGTTACTTGAATTAAATAATTCGCTCATAATGATTAAAAACTGTTCAACGAAACCAATCTGCTATCAATTCTTTAGCAAATTATTAATTTAAGTAACTATATTTGCGTTCACCCATCTGTGATCGCCGATTTACTCAAGTCTACCACAATTTTTTTCAGCGCAGGGGCAAATATTATATAATACATAACGATCGCAGCGCGCAAAAACTCTATCAACCGATCGACGATCGAATTCTGAACCTCCCGATATAACGATCGAATTCTGGCGCCGGTAAATACTTCGATCGCTCTACATACGCGTACACGTATGCATCAAGGAAGACCTGCCGCGCGAAAATCTCTCGTAATCGTTTCCCCCGCTCGACGTAGCGCGCGGCGATGCGAAATCGGACTGACTCTCGCTGTGTGCGACACGAGGATCGGCGCGACGGCCGCGACCGACCGTCTCGCTTCGGTATTCACCGGCGTCGGGTTCCGCGCCGGTAGCACGCGAGGCGCGACAACGCTGAACAAATTGGTGCGAACGCAGTAAACTTCGGAGTCTCTCTACGAGACAGCCGATCTCGATCGGCCGATCGCGTTCGCCTCGACGAGCTAACGAACGACGTCCCGGCGACGATATTCATCCGCGCACCGGTTAACAAGGAGAAACAAGACCGACCGGTCCCGGTAAGTTCTGCACGACTGGCCCGAACGGCGGCGCGCGGCTGCTTTACGAGTGCGCTGTAGAAATCCAAGAGCGCCCCGATCCGCGCGGGTCCATACCTTCTGCCGCCTCCGTCCACCGAGTCGTGTTTACAACTTGCCGCCTTGTTTATGCCCTCGTGCCCGGTAAATAGGCGCCTGTTCCATTCCGTGCGGAGAGAGAGAGAGAGAGGGGAGGATGGAGTCCTGGGGTACTGGGAGGTCGAGGCAGCGCCGAGGACGCGGGGGACTCGACGGGGGGAGCGCGGTTTTTTTTTCGCGATCGTCGCGAAACCGAGGGTTAAACGACCCGAAGAGCGGAACGCGCGAATAGAAATCCGTATATTTTGCAAGAAGCTTCGATATAAATGAACTCTGGCAGGATGTTGTACGCGTGTCATTGATGAGGTTTTTTTCGTTTTCTTGATTATAATGCTGGTTAATTCATTTTGTACGACCTGAAGAACGAAAGGCGAAAATATATGTAGAAATCAGTATATTTCGTGAGAAGCTTCGACAAATGAGCCTTGGAAGATGATAACGCACACATATCGTTGATAAAGTTTTCTAATTTTCTTCATTATGCTGGTTGATTCATTTTTTACGATTTAAAGAGTGAAGCGCGCGAATAGAAATCTATATATTTTGTAAGAAGTTTCGATAAACGAGTTTTAGGAAAAGATAACATATAATATAAGTACTCATGTATGTGTTATTGATAAAGTTTTCTGATTTTCTTCGTTATGCTAGTTAATTGAATTTTTACAACCCGAAGAGCGAAACGTGCGAACAGAAATCTGTATATTTTGTAAGAAGCTTCGTTGAACGAGCTTTAGGAAGATAACATACACCTGTTTCATATTGCTAAAATTTTCTAATTTTCTTTATCATGCTAGTTAATTAATTGTTTACAACCCGAAGAACGAAACGTGCGAACAGAAATCTGTATATTTCATAAGAAGCTTCGATAAACGAGCTTTCAGAAAATAACACGCGTGTGTGTCATTGACGAAGTTTTCCAATTGCCTTCATTCCGTTGATGCATTCATTTTTGCGAGTACAGTTCGAGTTCTCTCGAGGATTTCGCGCGATACCGATGCCGCTCGTCGACCGGGGACCGGTTTACAGCCCGTGCCGATTCGATTACCAAAGCGAGCGCGCACCGGCCACCCTGCGACTAATGTAAACCGCGACGAAGACCGCCGAGTCGACGCCTTTTTGTGTATATCGGTCGCATTGCGGGGAGCACGTCGGGTTCGGGATTACGCATCTTGAAATTACAGTAGGGCAGGGCGTTGCCCAACTAATGGAGACGTAATACGCGACCGTGCGTCTAGGATTACACCGGTCATTTCGACCGCGGGTCGCCGATTCGCTAGAAACCGAGATGCACTTTTTTAAATGCGCGCGCGCGCTCGCGAGGATTACATGGATGGATTTCACGGCGCCGAGGGCGGAGAGGGTGCCTGTCTCACACGGTGCCTATAGTTTATCTAGATACTTTTAACACACCTCTACAAAGGGGAAAAAAAGTTAGTTGGATCTATTGAAAATTACTTGCGGGGTGGGAAATAATTATTTCTTTGTATCAATGAAATTTTTTAATACACCAATTTGATATCTCTTCCTAACGATCATGTGAAATAGTATGCGATTGCGAGGAAGAAATATCAAATTAATCAGAAAACAGATCAAATTGATGTGAATAAATAATTAATTGCGACTCCGAAAGTAATTTTTCGTAGATCCAACTAATTATTTGTCTCTGTATAATTTGGAATAGTGTTCCTACGCGCTCGAATTTTCGTCCTATTCCACCGCTTCCGTCATCCATTGCTTCTTTAGCGTTCGCGTCGCGCTGCAGCACCGACGGGCGGTCCTCGAAAAGCCGGCGTAGTGTCGCGCGAAAAGCTTCGCACGACTACGGAGTCACGCGCGCGCGCGAACGCGCTATAAATCTCTTCTCGCACGGTTAACTCGCCGCTTTGCGTGGCGGGGTGCTCGCGGATAGGTATCGGATAAACATGCGTCACACGGCGCGAGTTGCGAAATAAAGATATACGCGCGGCACCAGACACCGCGCTTGTAATCAGCCATTTTTTTCCCGTTCGACCTGAATCGGCTGAGTGAAATTGCGCCCGAGGCGCGGGCGGGCCCTCCTCCTCCTCCTACGAGGACTCGCGACGTCGCATTTTTCCTCCTCGACGTTTCCGGCTCCCCCCCCCCCCGCGCGCGCGAATCTAGCCATCGGCGGTGCAGCTGCCTCGTATACATTTTTGCGTAGCTCGCAATTATCGAATACTTCCGAATTCGATCGTAATAATTTGTGTTTGAGAAGTTAAATTGCGAATTCTCAATAAGAAATCACAACACAATCAAAAAATATAACACTGTACTTCCACTTTCGTGGAAATAAACCCACTCGGACTAATTTAACAAAATAGTAAAGTTGAATTGGGAGATGTAGATGTACTAATAAAACGAATTTTATTGAATGAAACGAAAAAATTTAGGTAACTATTACAACTATATACAGTACACACTGAAAAAAAAACAACAAAAAAATCGTTGCATTTACAATGTTTGTGGTAAATTTCGGGATAAGGCCAATGTATTGTCACGATAACTAGAGTTTTAATAAGAATTACAGCAACGCTTACAACTTCCACAAGTTTTACTATAATCTTTAATAAAATTGTAGTTAAGTACTGTAATAATGAACTGGCATTAACTCGAAATTTACCACAAACTTTGTAAATGCTACGATTAATTTTTTTTCCATGTAACCAAATACACAGTGATTGGTTTGTCGAATTTTAACCTTCAACACAAACAATTTGGTTGGAAAAACTAGGTTTTTTCCTAGTATAGAAATTGAGATCTATCGAATTTTTACTCTAATTTTTATAATACTAAAATTGTAGTTATCGTAACAGTAAATTGGGTTGTCTCAAGATTTACCACAAACTTTGTATATGCTACGGTTTATTTTCTTCCGTGCAACCAAACACGGTTCGACAAATTGGTTTGGCAAATTTTAACCTTCAACACAAACAATTTAGTTGGAAAAACTAGGTTTTTTTTCCCAATGCAGAAATTGAGATTTGCCGAATTTTCCTCGATATTTCACGGACGCGAAAGTATCCAACTCCGTTCCGAGTCGTCGTCGTCGTCGCGACGCTTCCGCTTCGCGAACGTCGATACCGCACCCGGAGAAAACTCGACGAATTCCGCCGACGCGCGTAAATTATTCGTCACGGATCGACGTACAGCGATCGAAAGTGTTCGACGACTTCGCGTCGACGAGATACGAATCTCTCTATGTACCTGTATATACCCACAGAGCGCTCTTATGTACCGCCTCGCGCGATTGGTTTTACCCGCGACATTTCTCTCGCGCTCAGAGGCGTCCCGTTCGAAAGTTTTAGAGATCTCGAAACCCCCCGCTAAGTTAATTGTGCTATATATGTGGGTGTGTTTACGCGACGTCCGCCAATCGCCGCTCCGTCGAGCGTTTGAAACCGGTAGACAAAAAATACTGCAGGGATAGCGTCAAATCTTCCGCGATGTCTAACGTCCAGTGGAGTTGGTTACATGGATTGCCCAATAAAAATAGTAATGGCTTCCGCTGGACTTTTGGACCATGAAGCATCGGGTTTAATCGAGGTTTGGCGGTTTCGTAAGCGGCGTGCCCGGATACCCGTGCGATTCTGTCGTCCGGAATGAATTCTTTCGCGGTAGTTTGTCGTTAAAAATATCGCTTTCGCGTATATTTTCATTTTCTTCTTTTAGGAACGGTTAACAGGTGATGCTGAATTGAAAAAGCTCTGTGAAATTAATTCCATATTGTATGCAGCGATAATAGCTATAGTACGCGTATCTCGTCGAGAAACGTATAGATACTGTTAAAAGCTTCGTTTGAAAATTCAAGAGAAAATAACAGAAGCATTTATCAATAAAATTTGCATCCAAAATATCATACAAAATAATAAATTGTCACATCTATCTCTTTTTGTTTCAAATTTTAGTCAAAAAAGTAAATATATAGGCATAGTTTAAGTATAATGTTAAAAGTTTGGTTAGAAAGTTCAGGTGAAAGTAACTAAAGCAATTACCAACTGTATTTAGATCTCAAATGTCATACAAAATGATAAATTGTCATGTCTATGTCGTTTTGATTTGAATTTTAGTCAACAAAATGAATATTGAGGCACAGTTTGAAAATATTGTTTGAAGTTCCGTTTGAAAATTCAAGTGAAAGTAACTGAGGCAATCACCAGCCACATTTGTATCTCAAATACCATGCAAAATAATAAATAGTCATGTGAATAATAAAAAAAAATGAATATTGAAACACAATTCTATTATTCGAGTACTACCGAATATTCAGGCTCTTTCGATTCTCAAGACTCAAACCATTTTTAACCGCGTAAGATATAATACCAAGAGTACAACGCAGCCCGCGAATCGCGTAACTCGAAAACGGACCGCGCGTTGTCCGCGTATCGCAAACTGGGGAGCAGCCGATTTAAAATTGTAATACACACTTTTGAAGCCGGCTTCACGGGCGTACGGCTCGGTACTCCGCGTCGTAATTCCCGGCTCGCGACGTGTACAGAGAGAGGGATATCTATGCGCATTAATGCGACCACGTAGACCAGCTACATAGGAGAGCTATATCCAGGCAGATATAAGCGTCATGGTCTACGTACGCTTCTATACACTCGTATTATCGCTTTCAATTCGAGATTGTGCCCGCCTCGAAAGTTTCGATGCGCGATATGAAAATGTCCGCGCGCGTCGACCACAGAATGACATTAGTCGAGCGATCTAATCGTTCGCGACGTTAGAATAAGAAATTGGACCAACAATTGAATCGCATACTCGAGAGAAAACGTGGCTCGCGGTTAGGCAAAGACGCGAAGGTATTTTTAGAAATAACGATGTTAGATGCGTGTTAAATTAATATCTTTAGTCGTACTAAATGTCACGGTTGCAATTACACTGGTTAAAGATGCGAGTAGATATTTTTTCTTAAAGCTATTCAATTATGGAAGCATTGCTGTGTTTTGACTTAATTATGAATTAACGAAGCAGTTGCCTTCGAGATGCCGTTCGATTAGAAAGGCATTATCGCGTCTTCGATTAATTATACATTTCTTCCGGTGCAATGAGCCTTTAGAGAATCAATGACGCGCGATCGACCGCAGTGCAGGACCACGATGCATCGCGTCGTCAAGTGTCTGTCTTAACAGCGCGCCCTTATCGCACGATCGGTGCGAGTTTTCGGAATGCCCCCCGTTTATCTAGAACTCATTTGACCGCCGCTCGAAAATGCACGGCGGACAGAAGCCACGCCGAATCGCCGCGGCGCGGAATGCCGGCGTAAAAAGGCCTTGGCGCGGGAATAACTAATGCGACAAATAAATCGGCGGCAACTTTCAATCGCTCGCAGCCGGCCGGTCGAATTTTTTTTTCACCTCTCCCCCGTCCTGCATAATTCAGGCGCGCGCTGCGTGCGCCGCGGTGCAGCGAGCCGTGCGCGTCCGATCGCGGGGCTCGTGGCAACCGATTTGTATCGTACCGGTCGCGTCGGTCGCATCGATTTACCCCTTTCCGAGAGAAGATGGAGCAATATTCCTCGTAGGAAATCTAGAGGCCGGAGTATAATCGTAATCATATACGAAGGAAGTATACATCGAGATAAATAATTTGCCAATCCAACACTGAGAGAAAAGTGGGTGGTAGAATCAACCGTACTCGCAAAGCTGAATTTTCCTGGTTGCTAGTACATGAGAAATTGTACAGATTGCACGGCAATGCTAGTAGTTTATTGATATAAAAATAAATTCTAGTTACCTTAGTAATATGCATTTCTATTTCAGCTATACGTATGGTTATTTCAGCAATACGCATTGCTCTTGTTACTATTTGGTAGTTTTATACACGGAGAGAAATTTTCGGTAAAAATTACCTAAATAGTAGGGTAAGCGTGTAGCATTCGGTGTTTTACGGTTAATTTTGTAGAGGCGCTGGTCAGGAATTAACAATCAACCGATATATTTTGACGAACGTTCCAGAATTTTTACCGTTCCAACTCTACAATTTTACCCGAACAGGAATTTTTATGCCTGCGCAATATAGAAAGTATCCCTCCGTTAATAAACGTTATCGTATAATAGCAGCAAAAATTATCATTCGGCCCTTAAATTGTAACAAGTTGTGCGCCTTAATTTTTATCATTACGTTACTGCACAATTACCCTAGAGTAACGGAATTTTTACCTATCCGGGTAGATAGATTCTACCAATGACATCTATAAAGGCGATCACGTGAGCGTCAGTTCGCGTCAGTTCGCGTCAGTTCGGCCGTTTTCGGCCGATCGTCAGAAGTCGACGCACGTTGTGAGTTGTGGCCATTAGAACCGGTGCGAGTTGTTCCAGAAAAAATAAAGTGCTTAAACTAATACATTTATTAAAAAAAACAATTATTTAAAAAGGTGAATTACTGTCTGGTGAAAGCGGCTCTCTTGAGGTAAGTGATTTTATTTAGAATATTTAGAGATATGTGTGTGAGCGTGAGAGCACCCCGAATGTAATTATGTTGATGGACCTAGCCTCCAAAGTTTGTTTTGCATGAAAATAAAAATGAATTAGTTTTTTTTTCACGTGAATAATCAACAAATAGTAGAGTGGAATATGACTAAATAAATATTCGTTTTTAATTGATGAATGGCACATTTGGGAAGACCAAACTGACCCCAGATGTCAAACGAATCGATTTCTTAAAGTCCATAAAAATTCCAAATTTGTAAAAACTACAAAGATCTATGGGGAAATGTTAGTAGATTTTTTAATCATATTTTTTGTGCCTGATATACGGAGAAGTCTCACCATTTTTGTCCATTACCAGGAGTATTTGATGGGAAATTCTGGTGATTTCTTTTTCGTTATAAATAAGAAGAGAAGACTAGAAGAAAAATTAGGGGAAATTCATGCAAAAAAATTCTATACTGAAATTTCAAGGCACCGTTAGGAGTGGACGCGTCAAGCAAGGGTGATTCACGAAGTCAGGTGGAAGCGGGCAGTTTCCCCCATAATGACGTCAAGGCAACGGGGCTTTCCAATGCAGGCCCAGGATGAAGGAGTAAGGGGGTCTTATGCTCCTCCAGGCAATCGAAGGAAGCCATTCGATCGACAACCAGCGTGCATATCGGATCGTGATCCGAGTCTCATCGAGGATTGCTTCAGGACTCATCGTGCAGCCGCGTCGAGTCTACCGTGTCGAATATAGCTTACAATACATAGAGTCTCAGCAGATAAGATTTTCATTGAAAAATTTTAATCTATTTAATTTTGTATGTCATTTGTTCTTCTGAGCAGAAAAGTGTGAGGAACGATTTGACGGAGAAAACCTAGGGTCTGCGGGCCGTTAACGGAACATCCTCGATAACGCACGGACGACCATACCGATCGTCCGACTAACGGGACACCGACGCTACCTGAGAACGCACGGTGATCGGCTCGGAATAAGGGACAAGCCGGGCGTAAGGACGGCTTGGGCAGCTCGGTGGTCATTCTCTCCTTCGACCATCGCAAGAGCTACTTCGGCGAAAAGCCGAAGTCAAGTCGCAGTCACATTCATCACGTTGTAACTCACAATCAGTCGCATTCATCAATAAACTGTTCTTTCGGGAAATATTTCCTACAAAAGCTGTCGAATTTTCATTAGTAATGAACGCGTAACAAGGAAGTTAGAAATACTCGTCGTTTGCAGCGATCGTTTACTACCTGGCCGCAATAAACTGCTATTTCTGGCACAGGTAAGCGCGGGTACGTATCCCGATGCCGCGACTTCCTCCGTGATGCGAATTTTTCGGTACTGCACTGGTACGAAAGACGCGGAACGACGCGACGCTCGATAGCAACGGTCACAAATAAACGCACTTAGCTCAAATGTCAGGAAAAGAATTCAATTCCCGATATTAAACAAGTAATTAGAACAAAATATATGAAAATTTCCATACAATTTTTAATTTAATAATTAATTTTCACTTAATAAGGTGAAGAAAATTTGCTCACGGATAAATAAAAAATATAAAAACGTAAAATAAAAAGTATCACATTGAACGGTAAATTTATATTCTAATTGGTGGGAAAAAAATAATCCTTGAGGTTAGTAATAATTTCACACAGTACAGGTTAGTATATTTTACCGTACCGGTGCAGCAGTTTCTACCCCGAGAACAGTAAAATCTTTCTCATTGTTTGACACTTTCAATCTATTTCAGCCATAATTTTCATCTATTCCAACCACATTTTTTATTTGATACAGAGGTCACATTTTACTTTCGAGAACATGAAAAACTCTTTGAATGCATGATATTTTTTACCTTACTGACCAAATGCAACACGATTACCGTACTAGTTGGGTATTTTTTCCCTGAATTTCAGGCAAATAGTACTGACGATTTCTCTCCGTGTACTGTTCGGTTAACCTCGTTTAACCTTAAAGTGTAGCTATCATAACTATACTCATTGCTGCGCGATCTATAAATTTTTTTCAATTTACCTTATTTACCATTAAACAGACCATGAAATCAGTTAAAATAACTTTTGTTACATGGCTGTAGTAACAATAAGATTGTAGTTTGTGATAGCTATGTACCATGGTTTTTGATTAACCAGAAAAGTAGATCGATAATATTACTGTACAGTAATGTCAACTATATAAAAAAAGATTGGGGACATCTATCGACAATGTTGCAGATTGATTTGATTGCAGTAATCGTAATCTCTCGCAACCATAATTAGAACATCACTGTTTATTGTTAGAAGAATTATAGAATCATGGTTGGTGCCAAAATCGACCACGATGTTTGGTTAAATTATGGTTTTTTAACCAGATTTTTCTTTCAGTAAAATAACCGTCAACACATAAATAGTGCTAAGAATATATTTATTTGAGTTAAGCATATCGTCGTTGAATCAAGTACCTATATGTTACTTGAATCAAGGTCGCATCAAGTGTAGATTCGTTCGATTCAGTGAAAACACACACACTTGTCTTAAATTAATATATCTCGGCACTATTCATATCGACGGTTACTTAGATCGGCGAATTATTTTTCTTGGCGTAAGAAGGAGAACTATAGCGCCTCCGTACGATCTCCGAAGCACGTGCAATCTTCACCGACGCGCGGGCCTCGAATATCGTGACCCTGCTTCTCGCTCGGAGCGCACTTTCTCCGTTCGCGTATCCACGCACTCAGTTCTCACTTATCGGCTCCCCGTCCGCCGCGGGATCTTCGGACGAGAACCTCTCGAAAAGCGTTTTGTAATTGAATTTCAATTGAATCGAGCCCTCTGGCAACTCGGCACATCCTGCGTTGCAAAATCCTCCCGTCCGATGGACTGATAGACGGTCGGTCGGTCGACCTAGCGGAGCGGCTCGCTCTGAACGTGACAGAAGTAAGAGTGAGTAACGGTGCTCGCTCGCTAGCACGCGCGATTGTACCGAGTGTGCGCGAAGTTGATCGTCGAGGACGATCGCGAAGGGGGCAGGACGAGTGGCCGATGCGGTACCTACCACGTGAGATTGGTACATTTTGAGCTCTCGATACTTTTTTATTTGACATTCGAGTTGATCGCGGGAGCTTGAAATATTCACGGGGAGGGTGGAATTATTATCTCACGCGCCGTAAAGCTTCCGGGGTCTGATATTTCGGTATACCTCAGCCAGGAACAACACTTCCTAAAAGCCTTTGAATTTTCGTCAAAGTACCGAGGTGATTTTAAAAGCATAAGATAAAACTTCGGAGCGTTTTTAATTAAAAGAAGACGAGGAAATTGTTATCCGTCGTACATTGAGAACAAAAATTTGGTTAAAATGATAAAACATATGCCTATAGTTTGACGCGTTTAGTTATTCTAACCAAAGTCAAACCAAACATCAAGACATTATAACCAAATGTGTGTTTAGTTATTCCGACCAAACGTTCAGTTGTTTTAAACAACAGTTTGGTCATCGTTTCTAGAATTTTGGTTAGGTTGACCAAGTTAATTTTCTCAGTTTACGTTTCAACGAAGGCATTCCGTATCGACAGCAAAACCGGATGATGGCCAGGAGGGAAGGAAGGAGTAGAGGCGTACGGCAGAATAGAGCGCTCGGAGTCGTTCTGGAATCTGCTCTCGACGAGCCGCGTGGCGGGGGTGAGAGTAAGCTACAACTAGGCTTCTCGGGCACTCCGCGAGAACGCGTAACTGTATATCAAGCGGAAGAATTCGAGGGACCGTGCGATTCTCCAAACTCGTTCCGCTCGCGCTGCTCACCGGACGGTTCCTCGGTCGGATGCCGGTACAACATCAGCAGCGCGTTGTTCTCAACGCGGCTACGAATAATCAACGCCTCGTCACTTCCCGCGACGTGAGCCGTCTCCTCCCCCCTTCTTCTACCGCGAGAGCAGCCTCGCGTTCGATTCAACGCGGGGATATGTAACCGTGTGTGTTTTCGTAACACGGCTACATGCGAGTAAATTCGGAATCACGGTTCAGCGGCGTTCCTCCACTCCTGCGACGCGATAGGATCGTGCGTCTCGGTTCCTCGTTTCTTTTGTCATCGTTCCCTTCATACGCACGAAGATAGTCGAGATTACGCCGAAGAGAATGGAATGGATCGTTGTGTGGGTAGTATAATTCTACTACCTTTAAGGATATTAGAGGACAACTATTGTGATTACTACATACATTTCAACTGTTAGCATATGTACCTGTGTTCTAATCGAGATAAGAAGAAAAGATGTGTAGGGTAAAAGTTGGGTAGACGGCCCTGGTTGAAGACAACATTGATTATTTCGAAATCGATAGCAGATATCGGAGAAAAGTTTAAATAAAAAATATTTCTCTATATTTCTACTATAGAAAAGCTGCTTCATGTTTTTCGTGTATCTTCACTGCGTTTTGAGGTAATCGCATTCGAAGTTAAATAGAAATTGGGAAGTTTAATAGAAATAACTTGCGACCCCCCAGGCGGAAAAATTCTATATATTTTGTATATGATCCACATGTAGTTTTGTCATATATGGATTATATGTATATGATTTCTATATTAACTATATAAGGACTACATATAGATTTTTGAATGATTGTATAATCCATATACGTTAATATATAAAAATCATATATAATCCATATATGCAGTATAACCAAAACCACATATGGATCACATAAAACTTTTTCGCCTGGGCCCGCAAATCATTTTTAGTAGATTCAACTAATTCTTTTTTTCTATGTATATTACACTTCTACGCGAATCTGGGCTCGGCACTGTCTTAAATCTCGTCCTGCTGCAGGCGGGCCAATTGTCCAAGGATGAAATCGGTATCTGTGTACCGGCGAAGATCGCGGTTTCTTTCGGATCTCCGTTTGACCTATTTCGCACTTGATGTAGTAAGTAGGCGCGGCGGTATTGGAGATACGGCCGAGCACATCCTGTTGCGAGGCGTGTGTTCACGCACGCACGCACGTGCCTCGATGGGACTCGATATGTCGACGGGGAGAGAAATTGTGAACAGGAATCGAGGAGGCGGTGCGTAAAGTGCGCGAGATTCCGAGGCTGACGCCTAGTTTACATTAGTCGAGTAGAAGGGCGAGTATACGACCGGCGAGTAATAAAAGAATCTTAATTCGATCTGTGCGAATGATTGATCGAGTGGACAGTCGAGTTAATCTGCGAGTATTTAGATGATTCGAGTACTGCGCCGAGTATTCACCCCAGCTAGTGTCAAGGAAATATTTTTTGAATTAAGAACATATGATCTTAATAATGTTTCATGGTCAAAAAATACTGTATATTCATGATTCAAGAATACCTTTGTTGAGATGAGAAATTCTACCTGCGTGAAAAAAGAAATTATTCGAACCCATCAAAAAATTTCTTACACGAAGAAAACCACGGTTTGATTCTGATATTATATTATGTTTTATGATTGAACAAAAAAATTAGCACCAATAATTATTTCTCTCAGTGTATTTCAAATTGTTTTCGTGCGATCCTCTTCTTCGAGCGATACTACCGCGCATAACTGGCACCACGATCTACATATTATTATATATAATATCACTCTCAGGAGCCGGAAGCAGATATGCACGCGTATAGAATCATACACTGATATGATTTTGCAGAACACAGATTCTTGGGCGAAAAATCTATATTTTTTCATTGAAGAATAACTTCGTTGGGATGAGAAATTTTTCCTGCGTGAAAAAAAAAAACAATTACTCGAGCCTGTCAAATATTTATTGCGCGAAGAAAATCGTGTCTTGACCTGGAATTGCATCATGTTTTTCATCGAAGTAAACCCTTTTTTTTGCACCAGCAAGTATTTCTCCTAGTATAATGTAAACCAGGTATTATGGTCAACGATTACTGTTTAGGCTGACAGAAAACTATCAATGTTCTATAATTTATATCATAGATTCTTCCAAAATAATTATCACTGATCTCGATTCGATAATTTCAAGCCCCAAGTTCATTTTTATCTCACCGAACTAAAATCCTAGAGTCAATTTCGCGATTGACTCGCGCGCAAACTGCATTCCGCGACGGCAAGGACGCCAATGTATGGCACAATCGCAAACTCACTCGATGGGATTCGGAGACTATATGTATAAGTCGAGCGATTGCTGATTACGGCCGGCTCGCCTATTCGCCTATATTCGTGCCAGCACCTTCGTCGTTAGATATACCAAACATCCGGATTCTGCACGAGAGTATAACGGCGATACTCTCTTACATACATACTTGGCGTACCTTCAAAGAAGTGCGTCTTGTTCCTTTTTCCTTCCTCCTGCGACCTTACGGTGCACCGCTATATGCACACGCGGCGATTGATGGCGACGAACGCGCCTCTCGCCGCCTCGCATAGGAAATCGCGAGTTGTTATTGCGATTTATAAGTCATCGGATGAACTGCAATCGTGATTGGCATCGGACGTACCGGGTGATTGGCTCTCGCGAGCGAGGCTCGATTGTAAATGTCATCACGGTTAATTTGTGCAGGACGTATTAATTATCGGACTTCGAGTGATTATTCCTCATTTTTACCGGGGCTAATGCGTCCGATTAGAAACTACTCTGTGACCGTTTAAACGTGCAATTTCCACTGATTGATGGTGTTTTAATTATTGGAAAGGTCGCTCATTATTATGCGCATTCCACGCCTAGATTGGGGGATGTATTGTGTGTGTTTTTAACGAACTGCTATACTTGGAGAAAAAAACCGTTGGTTCCAGAATAATGTTTCTTTTTTTTTCAATCAAGAACACGGTAAAATGCTAGGACCAAGCCATGGTTTTTTCACGCAGGAAAATATTTGATAAGCTCAAGTAATTGTTCTTTTCGTGTAGGAATTTTTCAAGAATTTCTAGCCCCAACGAAGGTATCCTCGAATCGAGAGTGTACAAGTTGTAATGGTCGAGAATCTTGGAATAGGAGGAGCCTAATTCCATTCAGAGTTTATACACTGAGCAGTGTATGGCTTTCTAAAATTCTCCCACTTTGACAAAGAGTTAACAGCCGAGTGGATTTCAAGGAACGAGGATTATAGGGAAGTCATATCATTGGTCAGTATACTAACTCTGAATAGAATTAGGCTCCTCCTGTTTCAGCCCTCTTAGTTATTACATCCTGTATATTCTTTGACCAAGAATCTATGTACATAAAAATGTTTAAGATTACCTATATATGATTTCTATATTAACCATATACAATCATGGATTATACAATCATTCGAAACTCTATATATAGTCCTTATGTGGTTAATATAGAAATCATATATAATCCACATATATATGACCAAAACTACATATCGTCGGTGATATGACAATACCTTCTATCGGACATTATTTTATGGTACAGATAGGAGGTATTGTCATATCACCGACGATATAGATCATATATATAGATAGAATAGAATTTCTCCGCCCGGGATATATTTTTGATTCAAGAAATATTTTTTCTTTTACATCAGCAATTATATCTCTCAGTGTAATTCGGAAACTGAGAACTATATTCCGTTTCGAGATTCGTTGGCTAATGTCTCATAACGATACAACGAATCAATCAAGATAAAGACAAATGATCCAACTCAATTCAATAGCGGTCGATTCACGTGTGCTAATCCAGTTGGAAATTCAGCCATAGACTGGTCGCGGCTAATTTTAGACCCTCTCTCCACAACCGATCCATATTCACGATCCACTTCATAACTTATTTGGCCAGTGGCTATAAATAAACGCCAGCCATTAGCCGCGACAAAACGAACGACGCAGACAACCTTCGGCGCCGCCGCGCGATTCCGCGGTGAATGCGCTTTTTTCTACGCTAACGCCGATTTCCGCTCGACAGAGTTACGCACGCGTTCGATCTCTTTCCCCTCTCCGCTTTTCGCTCGACTTCCTGCACGAAGTTCCCTTTATCGCGTGTCGTCGTACGATCGACGATAACGCAGCGACGACTCTTTCAAGAATAGGAATTAACGGTCGCGCGTCAGGATCGACCGATTTTTACACGAGTTACACTGAAATCGGGAGCAGACTTTAGGGTCGGGACCTCCGCGCGAATCCGCCGCTACCGCGTCCAAAGATTTCGTCACCCTCCGCGTTGCGTCGCGCGACGAAAAATCGATCGTTTCCAGAAAATCGCCGGGCCTACATTCTCGTCGCTCATCGATTCGTCGCGCCGCGGCTCGACGAGTCGCGACGGGGCCTGGAATTCATCGCTTGCGCCACTTTACGGACGGTACGTTCGATTCTCTCCGGTAATTAAGCGCGAGTCCAATCGGATCCCATCGCCGCGCGTCGGGGATCGGTAACTCGCCGGCAAATATATCGTGCAACCCCGCCGATTGTTTTCCGCCGCCGGGAAGTTGCTCAAGCCGGCTCTGAAATTCCAACCGGACGTGGACGGGCCAGGTAATTTCGTTTCGAGACGATTGGCGCGACGCCATCGATCCTGTTGTTTGCGTCCACCCCCCTCCCCATCCCTCTCTTAACTGCGTCCAATTAACGTAGCGTGGCGGTTGGTCGCTCCGAATTATGTAACGTCGATCGATCGCAATCTGATTTCGTGCAAGATTTCCGCCTTCCGGCGAGATATGTTGATTTTCGCGCGATATGTCGATAAGTGGCGACGGTTGTTTATTCCACGTTTCCGTAAAATAAAATTGTTCATATTATGACTCGATGCTTTGGAAAATATATCGATTGAATGAGATTGACACAGTAGAAACAGTCGTCTTTCGAATATTTTTTTTCTTTTCTCTACGAAGAGATAAATAATCGCTGGTGCCAAGAAAATGTTTCCCTGAATTGACAGCATGATATAATTCCAGGACCAAGCTACAGTTTTCTTCGTGCAAGGGAATATTCGACAGGCTCAAATGATTATTGCTTTCGTGTGAGATAGAGTGACATAGAGGCGGAAACATTCTATATAAATATTTTGTCTATGATCCATATATGGTTATGGTCATAGATGGATTATATATGATTTCTATATTGACCATATAAGGACTATATACAGATTTTTGAATGATTGTATAATCCATATGTAGTTTGCATATGGTTAATATAAAAATCATATATAATCCATATATGACCAAAACCACAAGTGGATCATAGGGAAATTTTCCGCTTGGACTCCGCACATCGTGATCGAGAATTTCCTCGGAGGCTGACAACGACGTTTCGTTGGTCGCGCATCGATCAAAGGCTCGAGCGGGGGTGGTTTCCACCCCTAGTACTGGGAAGCGTATGGAAGGACGAGCAGTCGTGGCCGAGTGGTTAAGGCGTTTGACTCGAAATCAGATTCCCTCTGGGAGCGTAGGTTCGAATCCTACCGACTGCGAGTTTTTTTTTCAACGAGAAATGCAAGTTGCGATGATGATTCTCACGAAATTCCGCCTTTCCTGAAATTGCTCGCCTCGTTGAAGTGTTTAAACGGAGGCTACGTCGATTACAAAAGTTATCCTCTTACTCCTTGTAATTTCTTACGTTTCGACAATGCAACGAAAAATCGCTACGAAGCGATTCATTCGTCATAACGATGGAAATCTTTATCGATCCCTCTCTTTCTCTATTGCGTAATTGACGTTTAATCGCGACCAAGAGAGGCGATATTTTCAATAGTCAGTCCCGTCTCTTTCCTTTTCTTTCTAATTGATCCTTTCATACGTCTGTAGATTGGTTAAAATGATCGATCGGTCATAAAATTCTAAATGACATAAATTCAAAACTTATAGAAGATTCCAAAGCGGAATACTACACCGAGAACACAGTTTATTTGTACTTAATAAAGGTTTGTTTAAATATAGCGAAATAAAATTTTATTGGATGAAGTAACTATTCGTTAACTATTAAGTTATTTATTTGACACAATTAGATCCCTTGAAGCAATCATTTGAATGAAATAAACATTTTAATATATAATTAACGTACCTATATTTTCCTATCCTGACGTAGTATTTATTTCGCCGTATTTGAAATTACATTTAATAACTATTAATAAACTGCCTTCTCAGTGTATGCAAAAAAAAAGAAAGACATCGCAATCAAAGTCCGCGGCCGATTTAACGAACACAAACGGACCGACGCTCGAGGGAATATCCAACCGGGGCGTCGGTAATTGCAAAAACGGCGTTTCGAGCATCGGCTTCGACCATAATGCACAGCCTCTTCCGACGCAATTTCTTCGTTTACCCCCCCCCCCCCCCCCCCCCCCCGAAAGACGAGGACCACTGCGCACCGTCGAAGCGAACCGAATTAAATGATTAGACGCCGTCCCGCTGGGTCGGGTGACTTTCGGACTCCACGCCGAATTTCGAAAGCGCGGGTCGCGATCTCCCGCGTAACGGGGAGTCACGACTGGCCCAGGGCGAACCGCGATGCTCGGACGGAGCGGCTGACTGTAACGGGTCTCCGCGGCAGTTCCGCTATATCCCGGCGCGGTTTCAGTGCGACGGAAAAGGACGCGGCGGCTGTAGACGTGGGCTTCCAAGGTGATCGTACGGCCTTGCATCACGTGTTCGACGAGTCGCATCGGCGGCGGCGCGGCGCCGGTGAACGGAGGCCGCGAGGCAGCCTCGCGTTTGCGTCGGATCTGCCGGGCGACTCTCTAGATACTTACACTCAGGGAAGAGGTCGAATCTGATAGGAAAATGTATTTAAGATAAATAGGAATTTATTCGCACCGAACCAAAGTTTATTTGAATTTGATAAATGTCTGGCGTATATTTTTAATCGAGTACGAACCCAGTAGAAAATTTATCTAGTTCAAGTAGACTTTCGTTCGATTTCAATAAATTCCTATTCATCTCAAATATATTTTTGTATTAGGTTCGTATTCGACTAGATCTTTTCTCTGAGTGTGTGTATAAGGTAAACGCACATGGAAAAAGCAGCATTTTTACTGCTTCATTCAGCAGCGCTGAG
>OY783192.1:30907249-31128159 GCA_963678675.1 Xiphydria camelus | reverse complement strand
ATTTTTACTAGATGGAATTTCTCATGGGCTTTCCTAATTTATTGAAGATTCTTTCCCAGAAATTGATTCTTTTTATCACATTCAATAATTTGTGTTACACGTTGATATGTTCGCATATTGGGTCGTGTCCGGCCATTGATGCTTTTACCTTACTATGTATTTATGAGTTTCACGGTTATGAAGTTTCTCTGGAAGGGAAGAACGAAAAGGGCTGATATCGCGTTACGAGAAAAGACGTGGACGGAGGAAACGCTTGATTCGAGGGTTCGATCGAGAGTGAAACGGGGGAGGCAGAGAAGCGAGACGATCGGAGATCGTCCGCTGCACTTTCTCGAACGCTCGGTGAGCCGCTGCACGGCGCAGGGGATCGTTGCGCCTCGGCGACCGAGGCGTCACGTGCGCTCGTGAGTGAGAGGAGAGTGCTCGGGCTATTTCGCGTGGCGCGATCTTCTTTTCCTCGCTATTCGATCCTTGCTTTAGATCGATACGAAGTGAGATCGCGCGTAAGCTTTATACCGGTGTCTGACTAGAATAAAGGTGTCACTACTTCCTTTTCCCCTTCCCCGAATCAGAAGCTGCGCTGCCGGCTATCGCATCGATTAAATCGTCGCGCTGTCGAAACGCAAGGAAGTGCCGTGGCGCGTTCGGCCGCGAGTCTAACCAAAATAGGGCGTTACCACTTGTCTTTCTACCTCGTCCGCTTCGCGAACGCCGGACTCTACTCGGTCGAAATCCACACACGCAGCGGGCAGCTGGATATGGAAATTCAACGACGATCGAACCGATTTACCGGCATTCGAGAAATCGACACTTTCTATCCCGACCCCAGTGCCCCGCGACGCATCGACGCGCGTCGAGTTTCGCTCGAATCTCATTTTCTTGCGATCGCGCGGCGTCGCGGTCTTCCCTTCCGCGTTTGTTCGCTCGGATCGTATAAGCGGGTAACCGCGGCGGCGCGACTTTGTTGTCAAAATATCGCGGGCTCCTGCGATTACGCGATTTCATTAATACCTGCTCTCTCGTTGCTCGAGCGATAAGCCGGGCAAAATTGCTGCTCGCGCGCGCGCGGTAGCTCGTCGGTCCTTCTTTTTTTCCCTCCTCGATTTTAAGTGCTCGGAGCATCCCGAGGCGTTCGAAGATCGTATACTTATAGTGTATGAGGTCATATTAGGGTATAGTCAGCCGAGAAAGTCTGTTCGTTAAAGTGTAGGTATACATACGAAATTTGACGAATTTTGCAAAATGAAATAACGAGAAGGAAGTGTTAGGAATCTGTTCTACATAATTCTTCAACTGCACTGAACAAAGTGATTCGATTGAAATGACAAAACGCATCAAGTTAAACGCATTTTATTATTCTAAGCAAAATTCTGGTCGACAGAATCCAATATTTAGTTATTCTAATCACATGTATATTTATTCCAACCAAATGTATAATTATTCTAACCAAATATATAGTTATTCTAACCAAAAAGTGGTCAGTTTAATGAAACAGCTGGAGGATCCTTCTTTCGCTGAACAGTTTGGTCGTTGTTTCCAAGATTTCGGTTTGATGGTCCAAATTTTGTTTCTCAGTACGTATCATCGCTCTTATCTTTTACGCGCCATCGAATTAAATATACTTAACCACCTCTATCGTAAAACTGCGCTATCTTATTAAAGAGAAATACAATTTACCTGAAGAAATCGAAATTTTCAAAGAGAAATCCTCTCTCAAACATCCCCACCCCCGCTCCTCCGGCGGAAAAAAAAATCCAAGAGATCACAGAATCCCGCGGCGGGTCGTATCGCGCGCCGCATGCCTGCGCCCACCGCTAAAACGGCCCGGTCTCTTTTTACCCGCTCACGGCCCCGTAATAAGAGACCATTTACCTCTGCATACTTCGCCGCAGCCCGCCTCCTTTGCGGAATCTCTTTATTCCTCGCGAGAGAGCAAGAGCGCGCGGGCAGCCGTGCCTCGGCGCGATCGTTTCTACGTAGCCAATTTATTACGGTCTCGTTGTGTTCGAGAGTCGTTTTTACTCCTCTCGTCCGCTCTCTCCCGCTCCTCCTCCGCGCGAGAGCAGCCGCCTTCCGCGCTCGCGCGCGCGCGAAAAGCCGAGCAAACGGGCCGATCGCGGCCATCATCGGGCGACTAACTCCTTCGCGGAGAAAGTTGCTCCTCGGCCGCTCGCGGAGAGTTAGCCGCGCCGCCGCCGCCGATTAAGATGCTTTTTCACGTTTCCCGGACGCGGAAGCGGTTTTTTTTTCTCCGACCCGCGAAACGCTTTTGGCGGCACCCCCTCTTCGCCACGCGGAGAGAACCCGGGCGTCCCTCTCCGCCGCAACGGAAGCGCTTGCGCAAGAGAGCGAGACCGCGGAGGATCGGTAACGAGTCGCACGATCGATCGCGGCTCGCGCGCGTTATGGGGTCTCGCTCGGAACGAGGCTAATGTGGCAATAGATGACTGTGCGAGTATGTGCCGCGGCGCGGGTCGATTTGGATTTGGCCGCGATTAGACGGGTTGATAAAGTGCGTACGAGAGCACTTGCGATATGTACCGGGGGCCTGCTTACTTACGCGCGTGTATGGGTCTAGTCGCTGATACGTTGTTGGTGTACGGTACACGGAGAAGTAAACGTGTCTTTAGATAGTCCTGCACAATAAGAGGAATTTTTAAGTCGCACACAGCAATCAGTACAGCTCTGCTATACTTCAAGACTAAGTGATAGGTTAAATAGACAGTGTATCTACACTGTAACAAAATTTGTATTTTTAATATATTTTTATACAAAGCTATTTTTCGATACGTAATTATAAAAACTAATGTACTACGTAATTATAGAAATTAATACATCTCCTTGTGAAATTTCCTTTACAAATTTCATAACGGAGTATATAATATTAATTTTCATAATCACGTATCGAATAAAGGCTTCACATAAAATTACTTACGTTAAATTTAATAGAAATCTTTTTCATTGCGTAAATTCCATAGCAATACCAATGTGATAAAAGCAACGAGCATCGTTGAGACTATACGTATAATTGAACTAGATATTTATTATGGTAAAATAGAAATAAGAATTGCTAAGGCAAACAGAATATATTTGAAGGGTTTCTTTCAAAAACAACATTTGTCAAAAACACCAATCCCTGTAGTATTGGTAATAATGCCTACTCTTTCGTTGTATCTAGCCGTGTAGTGGTGCATACTCTTTCGTTATAATATAATGAAAGAGTAGGCACCACTACACGGCTAGATACAACGAAAGAGTAGGCATTATTACCAATACCACATGGATTGGCGTTTTTGATAATTGTTGTTTTTGAAAGAAACCCTTCATTTCTTTTATTAACAAACTACTAGCATTGCCATGCAATTTGTAAAATTTCATTGAGCGTAAGAGCCCGCAAATTCGATTGGAATGAATATCTACTGATTTGATCCAAATAATATTCGATTAAATCAATAATATTTAGATACGTTCAGTCGATATTCATTCTGATCGAATAAGTGTGCTCTTAGGGCTATCCAAGAACACGTTTATTTCGGTCGAGCAAATTTGTTTTCTCAATCTACGATCTTTCGAGATTTTATCGATTATTTCCTGAATTCTATTAACGACTGCAATTATTACGATAAAGAACTAAGTATATTCATACACATAGACACTCAAAAATGACATCCGGCGGATCGAGTCGAACCGAGAAGAGATATCGCGAGAGGTTTTACTGTATCCACACGCACACAAGTCGGTACTCACTTTCTCGAATACGAGAGCGAATCGATAAAACCTTCGAGAGACGCCGTACGCGGATCGTGCGGAGGATAAAAAAAGAATGTCTATCATGTAGCCATCATTCGCTTCCGCGCACCGGGAGTGACGATATCAATTAGTGTTTACGACTCTTCGATTTACGTGTGCATTGTCGATCGTGAAGGTCCGAACGTAGGTATATCAAAACTACCTCAGTACCTCTGTGAGGACATATCATGATTCTGCTTACTGCTTTTCGTCGAAGCGATATTTTTCTCGCGTCACATTTGTCGCGTGCGCGATAATTATTTCTGCCGTTGATGAATTATTCACGAATAAAAACTGTTTCTTTGCGTTGCAGTATCAGAACAGCTGCGATAATTCGCATTCCCCCGTATCGGCCGGGAGTAGGATCGAAATACTTTATTTTTCGAGCGTATTTTTTTTCCGTGCACCGCTTTGCATTTATGATGCTTTCGAATAAAAATTACTTTCCTCTGCTACCGATAATTCTACTCTAAATTATTAACGAGAATGATTTTCAGGCTGCGATGCTTCGTGAAAAAGCAGAAATAAAATTTAATAACGTTAGTTCCGTAACGTCTTGCATTCTTTTTCCCTCCTTCCACCTTTAATAAAATCATCTCGATTGCAGCTGCGATCGGGTAGTCCCGCGCGTCGACGTCAATACACCGATACGCTCCGCCGATCGATAAGCGATCGTTTAACCGCGCGCGTTTCGTACGGACGTCTGCGCGATCAATATTTATCGTCGACATTTCGGTTTGCACAGTGATATCGGCTTCCAAGAACAAACATCTCGTGGTGGAAATACAATTGGGAATAGCGTGTACGAGAGATAAGCGGAGGCGATGCGATAAATATCGAGAGACTCCTGTATAGTACCTTCAATGTGGGTACCGCGTAATAATTCAACACTGAGAAATATGGACCGTGTGTTTGGTTAAGCTGACCACTTTTTGGATGGAATAACTAAACGTTTGGTTGGAATAATTAAATATTTGGTTAGAATAACTTGATATCTGGTTCAACTGATCAGTATTTTGGTAAAAATAACTAAACGTGTTTAACTAGATGCATTTTGTAATTTTCCTTAATTCCAGGTGACACCATCTCAAGATTTTCTCCTCGAGAACTCGATCTGCGCCTCCCTTATCACTCGAACGAATACATGCGACTTCCTTCCTATTGATATATTATACATACACTGTGAAAAAATTGATATTAAATTTAATATAATTGTATATAAACCTTTTATTGAATACGCGATTATAAAAATTAATATACTCCGTTTTGAAATTCTTAAAGGCAATTTCATAAGGAAATATATTAATTTTCATAATCACATGTTGGAAAAAAGTTTTATACAAACGTATATTAAAAATGCAAATTTGTTTAACAGTGTATTTAACGCCGCTCGAATTGCATCCGACTGCATTTATGTTATTCCAATATCCTACCTAAAAGTCGACTAGAGATCTCTTCGTCCAAATTTTCCATCTCTCTGTGTTGAATAATTCGCTCGTCCCTCTTATCACGAGACGAAGTAGACTCGAAATGATACTCTCTAAATCCAAATGATCGAATATTAGTGAGACTTTCACCGATTTATATTTAGAGCACCAGTGATTTTGACGTCCCTTCGCGATGCATTTAATTTAGCACACTGTAAAAAAATGTGTACTTTTAACTTTTATATAAAGCTTTTTTTCAATACGTGACTGCGAAAACTAAAATACTTCGTATTTATGAAAATTGATATTTCCTTATGAAATTGCCCTCATAAATTTCACAATGGAGTGTATTAATTTTCATAATCACGTATTGCATAAAAGCTCTATACACGATTGTATTAAAGTTAATACAAATTTTTTTTACAATGCAGCATTTACGGTGTAATAAACCGCGATATCTCTCATGCAGCTTTCGACAGCACGTCGACGATATCACCATACGGACGACGCGTATCGCGCGAGTCGCAATTAACCGAGCGACGCATTCGAGCGTGAAACTCGGAGTGCATAAAATCCAGCGCACCGGAAATCTCGACGCGTCTGGATGACACGCGGCTCCCGTATCTCCGAACGCTTACGTCCGCGTACGCGCCGCGCTGTATTCGCGCGCACGTGGATTTAAACGCGGACTCGCTCGGCGAGTCCGCATTTAGACGCGCATTCCGCAGTATCATTAGGATCATTAAAACCGCGCACAATGTATGTACGAACGGCTTTCCCTCGGCCCGACGCTCGGTGCATCTCGCGCTGTAATCTCGATTCCGCCGCCGCGGAGCGGCCGCTCCGCTCTGCTCCGCGACGGTGACTGCGATTTATCGCTCAATCGTGTAACGCTCTCGCCACGAGGGCCGCCTGAAAAACATGTCTTGGAAAAGTCACCGTGCCGCGATCGCGGACGGGAACACCCGTTCGTGGCGCGGACGAGAAAGTATTCGACGCGCGTATAGTAATCTCTTACGCTCCTTCGTGTAGCGCAGTCTTCGTATCGACGCGTATGTGGAAGACGTAATTGACAATAAAAAGTATTAATTGTAAAGTAGAGGAAGATCGGGTAATAAGAGCCATGCGGGTAAAAAAAAATCAGTGCTTTATTTCTAAATTTAGAGTTTTCACGGAATGGTTTGTCATTTGAGTTATCGTTACCTTTAATCGTTACTTTTGAGTGTTCATGCGATGATCGGACGTTGGAGCTAATATATATCAAACGATGAACCTAGAAATGAAGGATTAATTCCTTCTGCTCGCATGGTTCTTACTGCCTGAGTTTCCCCTAGATATGAGATGATTCGTACGGAGTGATATAAAATTGCGTTTTTTTTTTTCTATTCCCAGGTGGAAGAGTTTAGATGATTTGTATACATATAGTCCATATGCGGATTTGATTCTATATGAATTATTTGGATTTCTTGAATCTTTGCATGATCCATATACTTAATTCATATATGGCTTATATAATATATGAGGAGCTCCGAATCAAAACGCAGTTTTCGAAAGCTGAAAATTGGTTAAAAACTGCGTTTTGATTCGGAGCTCCTCACACACATATATTGTATATTTAAAATATACTTCTCATACTTTTAGGAAACTGCAGGCTTCCTTCCCTAGTTTATTTGCTACATACGGATTATTTACGAGGCTGAGGCAGGTGGGAGATGCGCGAGTGTGAGCGCCCCTCCCTCTCCCTCTCCCTCTTCCTCTCTTCTTCATCCTGTTCAAGATATACGACGGAGAAACTCTAACGCATCCAGCCGGGTTAATCGGCGCCCCATCCTCGTAAGTACCCCGTATAAACTTGATCGAGAGTCGACCCACCCATGCGGGTGTGTGTGTGTGTGTGTGTGTGTGTGAGTTCTATATATTTTCTATACAATCCATATGTAGTTTTGGTCATATATGGATTATATATGATTTCTACGTTAACTATATAAGCACTATATTATATGTATAGACATTCAAAAATCTGTATATCGTCCCCTTCCTGCAAAAAGTCACTAACTAACATTTATCATCAACTGACTTAGGTCGTTTCTGCTCTATAATATCGGTATTATATTTCGGTTAATGACTTTTTATGATGCGCGCATGCTCACTTCCAACGCATTTAGCACTTAGTGAGTTTTACCATTTAAAGATTCAATATAATTAAGCTACTAGGTCCAGTTAGGTGAATTTTACAAAATATGTTAGTTAGTGACTTTTTGCAGGAAGGGGACGATGTAGTCCTTACATGGTTAATATAGAGAGAAGTCATATATACCGTATGTCCCACTCTGTACGGGCCAGTTTGAAGTTACCTTCGGGGAGGCTTGGTCGGTACTTGAGTCATTTAATACCGGTAGAACTCGAGTCGGTAATTAGAGTTGGTGTCAATTCGGGTGATCGAAGCGTCTAACTTCGAAATTATGAATTTGTGAATAATGGAAATTACTCACCATTATTCACAAATTCATAATTTCGAGGTTAGACGCTTCGATCTCCCGAATTGACACCAACTCTAACTACCGACTCGACTTCTGCCGGTATTAAATGTTTCGATTACCGACCAAGCCTCCCTGAAGGTAACTTTCAAACTGGCCCGTACAGAGTGGGACATACGGTAATCTCTATATGTTCAAAACCACATATGGATTATGTACAAAATGTAGGGTAGACCTAAATCTTGATGAAAATGTGCATTTCGATTTTTCGTATTACTTCATTGGAGAGGAACGAAGTAATACGAACGATCGATATGCTCATCTTCAACACGATTTAAGAAATACGGATCTGCGATCCGATTCGCCCTGTGATCCAATTCGCCTCGGTCTACCCGATAAAACTTTTTCGCCTGGACAGTTACATCAGTGTACGACTGCACGGTAATTTTCTCGACTCGCGTAAAGCGAGCACGTCGCGCGAGCAAATTTGGTTTGCACCTTCGGGATCCAGTTTCTTTCGCGAGGAATCTCTTTACGTATACTCGGTTGCGTGGTAATTGCGTTCCACCTCGCGCAAACGAAACTCTCGTTTCGTCACATGAGCGCATGGTGCAGCGGGAGCCGCGCAGTTCGACGATGATTACCGCAGGACGACGCGATGCTTCTCGTTCCGCGCTCGAAAAGTCGAAAAAGCGTGCCAAGGTGAAGCGACTTTTTTCTCCGTCTTCGCTTCCTCCTCTTCGCGGTTTCATAGGCGCGGCGCTATACGCACCCAACTGTAATAAGGTACACGGGGCCACTTTCTCGATGGCCCCTTATTCGCGTCAGCGCGAGCTTCTCGCAATCGTCAACCCCAATTTTTACGACTCAGAGCGGATCTTTAGGACCCATAAATTTTAAGTCCGCGGAGGATATAGAATAAAAGCTGTCTGGCGATTTCTTTCATCGCTCCGCATCGAGGCACGGCAGTACGGTCGATTCAAAAGTCGATTAAGCGGAGGAAAAAATCGCGCTTCAACCTGTAGCCGATTTAACGTCACTTCCGGCTCTTGTGACCGAGTATAATATAAGGAGTCCTCGGACCGCCGGGTTTTTTTTCCGATTGCAAGAGCCCCACACTGAGAGAAAAAATTGTATATTCAATTAAATCTGCGTCTATACGGGCGGTGGAATGCAGAATTAGTTGTTCCGACTAATAAATTTGGTTAAATGAGCAGGCTGCAGTCAACTCGAGTCAATTATTATTAGTCCAAGTAACTAAATCTGCATTCTCTCCCACCCGTAAACTGTCGATTTAGTCAAATTTACTATATCTTTTTCTCAGTGCATACACAGTAAAAAATTGGTGTTAATTTTTAACACCATTTCACACCGGTTTGAACCTATGTTTACTACATCTGATGTCATATAGGTATATATATTTATATATGAAAAGTGCATTTATTTCTTCATCTTCATTTGAACAACAGAAAGAGATAAAGATAGAGAGAGGGGAGAGAGGAGAGGGAGCGGAAACAAATTCTAGTTTCTTTAAGTTCTCCAATTTAGTTCCAAATTAACCTGCAAAAGGGGACGATAACTGCAAGTTTGTGCTCCCTAAGCGGAAAAGTACTATGCCTATACGACATTTTGTATACAATCCATATGTGATTTTCGTCATGCATGGATTATGTATGATTTCCATATTAATTTTATAAGGACTATATACAGATTTTTAAATATTTGTATAATATGTATATAATCCTTATATGTAGGTTAATATAGAAGCCATATGTAATCCATATGTGACCAAAACCGCACATATGGATTATTTAAAAAAAATATATACAATTTTTTCGCCTTGGTACCAAGGACTCGTTAACGCGATGACAGTGCATGCGTATAAAAGTCGTACCGAGAAATCACTGCCGCTACATACACGGCACTGAAATCAGCTCGAACTCAACGCGGAGCGCAACACGGAGCTCGTGAAACGACTCACGGTCAATCTGAGAGAAGAAGACAAAGCGAGCGCGCAAGACATCCCGATGCATTAATGAGATTTCCTTTCCGGCGGCGTCGTAAAGATCGAAGCATCCGCATTCGAATCGTCCGGACCACACCGAAATCGCGGACGGTCGCGCGTTGCGGCGAACTCGGGGCCGCTCGTAAATCGCGCCGCGGGTCTCGCGAACCCCCGTCGTCCGCGCGCGACTCACAATCAGCGTCGCGGAAGGCACGCCGCGGCGCGCCCCTCGCCGCAGCGCTCCGTCGAGCGCATCGAGTCGATGCATCTCCGCGCGATGCACCGCGTCGCGGCTGAATCGCGCCTCTGTCCGGTTGCGCGCGCGCGCGCGCGCGGTGGCTTGCGAAATTCTGCCGAATTACGTCACGCGGCGTGTAACTGCGCCAATTAGCCGAATAATGATTCCGAACTGCGGGTGTAATTAGTGCATGCAATTAAAACGCAATTAGCGGGCGCTCACGCACGACCGCTTTGCGGGGACCGGCTTGCGATATAAATACGGGAGATGCTCCACCGGCGCGACGGCTGCGCGGATTGTGTCCCCTCGTCTCGGAGTGATTGTACGGGATGCGTATCGCGCGCGCGGTTCGTTGGCCGGCGAGGAATTCTTCGATGGAATTCGTTAGATGCGGTTAGTGGTATACGCGGCGATACAGAGTGTACTGAGAGAATCGTTTATTTGTAGTCAATAAATGTTTGTTCGAATATGGCGAAATAAACTTTTTGTTGGACCAAATAAATGTTAATTAATTATCGCGACATTTATTTGGCACAAATAATTAATAATTAACATACGCCGAGGAAATAGTTTTTTTGTAGTTAATAAATGTTTGCTTGAATGTGGCGAAATAAATATTTTATTGGATCGAATAAATATTCGTTAATTATTACGATATTTATTTGGCACAATTAGATCCTTTAAGGCAACTGTTTAAATGAAACAAACATTTTAATAATTAACATACACCGAGAAAACAGTTATTTTGCAGTTAGTAAATGTTGGTTTGAATATGGCGACATAAACATTTTATTGGATCAAATAAATATTCGTTAGCTATTATGATATTTATTTGGCACAATTAGATCCTCAGAGGGAACTGTTTGAATTAAATAAACATTTTAGTAATGAACATAAATTTTCCTGTCCAAACGAAATATTTATTTCGCCGCATTTGAAATTACATTTATTAACTATTGATAAATTGTTTTCTCGACGTAGAAAGCAAAGCAGACACTGCCTTCACGTTTTTTACCTCTCGAAAAAATTCAGTTTAAAATTTCTCACATCCGATGAGACGATTTAAAAAACGGAAGAAAAATCGATACACGCGAAAGTAAGACAATCGGTGCGACGAATTCGCATTCGCGCATATGTAACGCGCAACACTTGTGGTACGTTGGCACGTTCGATCGCACGATATACGAATCGGCACATGTGGTAGCGCGTAATACATGTATGCATATAACGCCGTGGCGCGAGCGTGCCTGGAACTCGAGGCGTAAGCAGATTTCGCGGCTCGGCGATGTTTAGCGATTTATTCTCGATGGAAAAGAAGTACGTATAAAAGAAAAATAAGGAAGCGCCGAGCGACACTTTGACACGGATTGTCACATGTGCTCGCCCCGCGGGAGAAACTTTATTTTTACGACCTTGACTCGCATTTCGTGAATTTGTAATGAATTTTTTTCGCCCCGACCGATTGGAATTGACGGCCGAGAGACATAGGCGGGCACATCCGGTTTTCACGAGTGTACGATAACAGTATTAATAACCGATAGTCGTGACCTCGAGGACATCGCTAAAAATAATCGACGTCGAAGGAATTCGCGTTGCGCTTCCTAATTCGTTCGTCGATGTAATTCAACAGATCGGCGTAATTAAATCGACCGCTATTTTGCATTGGTCCCCGAGAAATTTTAATTGCCATGAATACTGAGAAAAAAAGATATTCAATTAAATCGACTTTTACGGGTGGGGAATGCAAGATTATTTGCTTCAACTAATAAATTTGATTATGGCGATTAATGGCTATTTGAAGGAAAACAAGTTGCAGTATATTCAAGTAACTAGATCTGCACTACTCCCCCACTCGTAACCGCTGATTTAGTCAAATCTACGGCATTTTTTTCTCAGCGCAGATCTCGAGCGATTTTTATTCGAGGTTGTGCCGTTTAAAAAGAAATCAGGTTCGCGTATTTCTTTCCTCCCAACTATTATTATACTCTCGAGGCCCTTATTTGATCGTCACAATCGAGCATCGATTTCTCGCGCTCCGCAAAAATAAGTCGAAAGTGATTCCGCCAATTCGCTCGTGCTTTATTTGCAAAACACAAATCGCGGATAAAGAAGCGATTGCAGTATACTCATATATACGTGCAACCTTGTCGATAAAGGAAAGGTAAGGAAAAAATCGACGGAAAGTCATCGACTAGTTTTCGACGAAGATATTTAGAAATACACCGAAACACTTTCGAGCAACAAAAACTCAAGAGGAGCATATTTTTTCACGGAAAGGATCTCCGTAAAGAATATTATGCACAGTATTGCGTATACGTACCCGAACTTATCACCCTCTCCCGCATTATCAGTGACCACTGCGACCCGCGATTTTGCACGATTCGATTACACCGGTAATGAAATCGCAAAGAGCCACGACTTCGGTCGTCATTCAGTTAAGAAACTTTCTTAACATACAATGTTCTTCTTTAGATGTAACGCGTCCACTTATCTTAACGACGTACTAATTCGTGCGTGTGCTCACGAGCGATTGCATGCGAAGTATCGCTTGAACACGCATAAGTAACTTATAGATAACCGAAGTACCGACCCCTCCTGATAAACTGTTGAGTTCTGCACGCTTGAAAAAATCATCTGCAGTGGCAGTTGAAGAATTCGGTCTTTTCATAAAAAAAATATTCATATTTTTAGATTCAATTCGTAAATTGTATGATGTAATATCACACGAAAAAGAAAGTGATCGAATAAATAATTATTCGTCGAGTTATAAGCGCATTGGGGTCATTCCATGTCAAATCTATCACTTTCTGGAGCAAAGTTTCAATTTTCTTTAAATTTGGACATGTCGTTGTGAATTGCACTGCAAATAAGTATGCCAAATAGTTTTAGAAAATATTGAAAAATGTAAAGATTATAACACTTCAAAGTTTTCGAGTCAATTAGAATTCAATAAGTTGTAATGTTAAAAGGAAAAATCGCAGCACAATGAAATTTGGTACTCCCACGCACGTATGCTAAAAACCTCTGCATTGCAATTGACAATAACATATCCAAATTTGAGAAAAATTGAAATTCTGCTCCAAGAAAGTGATAGATTTGGCACAAAGTGACCCATTTCACTCAACAACGTTGTGACGTCATTGAAACGGAAGAGAGACCAAGTAACGAGAGCGAGAGAGATAGGCTTATAAAACGACGACGCATTGCTGCATTTCTAAAAGTCATTTTTGAGCTCAAATGAGGCCGAAAATGAAAAATGAGAAAACACTGGGTAGATAATTTTTGTTCGAAATTTGTCGAATCTGCGATAAAAGAAATTTGTGAGAAAACCGAATTACGAAGAATTCTCGAAAAAGATCACGAAGAAAGGCCTTAAATATTGTCGCGCGTCGTTCATTAATATTTATGAATGATCGGCAAAACGACAATTCTAAATCGGTGAATCATACGCTCTTGTCAAAGTGGAAAGATTATAGCGCCATCGATAAGGAGCTCTTGTAGGTGCGTTTCGCGAGTGACGTAGCTATATATTCCGCACGATTTACGTCTCGTGTTTAAAGCGCTTTCCCCACTTCGTTCTGTCAGAACAACGCGCGCGGTAATCATCGTACGCCGCGTAAGTGTTAATCGCGACATAATTACACGTTCCGGGACTCGACGGACGGCCGGCGATAAGGGGCTCGGACAGGAAAAACGCGCCGCTGGAAAGGTTGAGCGACGAGTGCGCGTCGACGCGTTCCGTTGATATCGTTGCGATCGCTTTACCTCGGGGCGATTTTAGATCCGACTGTGCGAAAGCCTCTCGATAATTCCTCGCGAAGCACAGATACCCATTCAAACGATATATGAAAATTGCGGGTAAACTTACCCAGATAGACAAATGTATACCTAATACGTAAATAGTACAGACGCTTTAGGTACACGGAGAGAAGAGTATATTAAAATGATAAAACGCATCTAGTTAAATACGTTGAGTTATTCTAACCAAAATACTGGTCAGTTGGAGAACAATTATTTTTCGAAACTCATGCAGCAAAATAAACGTACATTTTAGAACAATCAATTATTATAATTTCTATGAATATCGTGACGATAATACAAGCCTATCTGGGTAGCAACTTCATTTTTATTCGGTCACCTTCGCCCTTTCGCGACTCCGAATCACCGAGAATTTAGAAAGCGATCGAAGCGAATCACGTCCTCGAGGTGTAAGGATCCGCGAGACGAGACGTCGCGACGAGGAGATTGCCGCGCGGTATCGATCAAACGTCGTGTTTTTGCGACTGCGTAAAACCGCCGCGCTTCGTTCGCGCAGCCGGTCGTTTCGGTACGACGATTAGAAGTATAAAAAATGACAATAACGCGCTAGTCACGCGAACGCGGACTATATACCCACGTCCGCTTCCTCGTGACACACGTTGCACCGTGTGCGCGCGATCTGCACATCCGCAGTGAGAAGCATACAAGGACAGGTCTCGCTCGTAATCCATTCATTGCGGGGAACCGGAGATAAAATCGTGGAGCGGCCGTGAGATCGCGTCGGGCGATAAATGACAGCGGGACGGTACCAAATGCGAGCCGGTCTCGTCCGAACAAATTGCAGTTTATGAATTCGCCGCTCGATACGGCCCGCCGCGGGCGAAAGGGTGGGGCGGGCGAGGTACATACTGCTCTCCTTTCTGGTCTGCCGAACGGTGCGATATCGCTCTATTTTTCATCTCGAATCGCGTCGTCTATTATGTACTATACGCACACACTGAGAAAAAGAATTAGGTTAAAATAACAAAACGCATCTAGCTAAATGCGTTTAATTATTCCAACCAAAATACCGGTCGATTGAACCAAGTATCAAGTTATTCTAACCGAATGTTTAGTCATCATAACCAAAAAAAAAAAAAAGTGGTCAGTTTAATCAGGCACAAATGGAGAATTCATATTTCACGAAATGGCTTAGTCATCGTCTCCAGGATTTTGGTTAAATTGACCAAATTCTTTTTCTCCGTGGATGTATTGGAAAGAAGCTTTATGTAATATTATACAGCGCACGCGTATATCCTACAAAAGAAATCATCGCAAGGATCTCGGCCCGCGGATTTAAATCACCCATCGTCCCCCACTGCAGGATCTCCCCCGCGGCGAATCGGTTACACCCATTTCGTACACGTACCTACAGCGTACCGTGTAACGATACCCGCCAAAGTAAGTAATGGTACAACGGTATCCCGCGCGGCGCTTCAGACATCGCGACGTGTACAGTTGCACTCGTGTGCACGCTCCCCATTGTACACACAGAGGCACGCGCGCGCTTCGCGGCGTCCGCTATTACGGATAGGTGCGTCACGAGGCACCAGCCTCTGCACGAGTAAGGCAGTAGGTAATGCCGTGGCGAAAACTAGTAACCGGCATGCCCCGCGCGCCTGGTAACCGGCGCGAGTATGCAACCCAGTCGTCGAGGCCTCGAAGATGAATAGTCCGGTCTGCATTGTGGATGGGATATTCTTGCGCATCGGCCTCTGTCATTAACGGTGAAACTCGACTCCGGCGATTACGGCGTTACGGATCGGCATCCGGGTTCCCGTCGACGCGGAGGTTTCGATTCTCTCGGCGGTGGCCGATCGCGCGGGAACTCGCGGAGGGTTTCTTTATATTTACGGGTTCTCCGAAGGGAGATTAAGATTTTTTTTTATTCGGCGCGAAACGTCATTCGTTCGTTTTGGGATGAATTTCGTCTTCATTTTAAAGAGATAAGCGTGTAAGTTCATGATTTTCAAATGAAGACGCAAATATTTTTAGGGTAATTCGAAAGGACGCTTCGTCCCTCAATCGGAGGCTGTGCATCTTCGAGACTCCGATGACGAGGAAAGAGAAGAATGGACGAAGGAGAAAGTCAGCGTTTAAGCGAGAATTAAAGAGGGATATGACGGAGTGTAGGAATTACCGATTCGTGAATTAGGCGCTCAGCGTTGGTCGCGATTATCTCGTTATCCGTTAACTTATGGTTGAAGTTTATTAAAGACTTTTTGTAGAACGTACTTCGATCTACAAAAAGTTCTATATCAATGTTGTTCGAAATTTTACGAGTCTCGCGATAATCTCAATTGAAATGGAAGTGCGTCTTTCTTGAGATTCGGCTGTCCAAGTAATCGAAGCTCGAAGGATCTTTGAAAGAATCGAACATTTCCTCAGAATTATACCGTATGCGTTATATGCATATCCTGTTATTCGCGACAAGCGGCGAGTAGATATATAAATAGAACCCCATGCAAACCACTCCTCTCCTCGATTTGTTGATAGATCGGGACTCGCGATAAAATCTTCCGGAACACCGACGTCGTTCGCGGGAAATATGCGAGAGCACGTTTACCTATATTTCGGATAATTATACCGCGCGGGGGCACCATCAAAATCTCCCGAGGCCCTCCGCGGTATAATGAGCGGCGTCCACGGTTCGTAAATCATGGATCGTAAAACGAAATGGGAATAAAAACGATGCTACTTTTTGCCCGCGCATATAAATCGCTTCTACGTCATGAACCTTTCGACATGACTCTTACATGTATTACCGCGACTTTCCTAAGACATTTTCCCCCGATCGATTAAGTCTCTCTTTTAAGAGAATTATAATACTAATGCGCGCGTTATATCGTTTCTAAAATGGCATGCAACCTAATACCGAGTGCATCAGCCTCTAATTGCAATCGCGCACATGTGCTTCCATACACTGAGAAAAATAAATGCGTGTCAAAAAAATATTTGTTGAATCAAGAACATATTATCCTTACAAACTTTTAAGAATACAGATTCTTGATTGAAGAATATAATATTCTTGATTCAAGAATACCGTTGTGAGAACAAGAAATTCTTTCTGCGCAAAAAAAAAAAACGATTACTCGAGCCTATCAAATATTTTCTCGCACTAAGAAAACCATGGCTTGATCCTGGAATTATATCATACTTTTGAATGAAGAAAACATTTTTTTGGCACCACACTGAGAAAAATAACTTGGTCAAAATGACAAAACGCGTCTGTGTAGACGAGTTTAATTATTCTAACCAAAATGCTAGTAAGTTGAACCAAATATTTAGTTATTCCACCTACATGTTTAGTTATTCCAATTACACGTCTAATTATTCTAACCATAAAATGATCCGTTTAACCAGACAGCTAGAGGATGCATATTTCGTCAAATATTTTGGTTATGGTTTCCGGGATTTTGATTAAATCGTCCAAGTTATTTTTCTCAGGCAGCAATTATTTCTCTCAGTGTATGGGGTGCATTAACGCGCACCAACGTAAACGTATAAAGCGTCCTTTCACGTTCCTTCCAACGCGCGAAAGCTCAGAACACCCGCGGGCGTGTCCGGCGTTCCGACGACGAGAAATGTACCTACTTGTCGTCGTCGCATCGTTCCCTCTTTCCCTCCCCGCAGGGAGTAGCGCCGCGGCGGTGCAGGGATCTCTACGGATCGAGGAGAAAGGTGAGGGAACGACCTCGGGCGATCGCTCGAGCGAGCGCGCGCGGACGACGAGACGAAAAAGTAAAAGGAGAGCAGAAAGATAGGCATTTTCGAAGCACTTACCCAACCCGCCGCGCTGCGTCGCTCGTCGGGCGCACACGCGCGCGTACAACAGAACTTCAATTTATCGAAGCACGCCTCTGGCACTCTGTTTGTACAATTGTGCGCCACCTCTCTCTCTCTCTCTCTCTCTCTCTCTCTGTTTGACGCGTACACGGTTACGCGTTTGTTATACGTAAGCGAAAAGTCAACCGTTGCGTGACGGACGTTAATAGGGTTTATCTCGAGCAGACGGAGTGGCTTTTCATTTTCGGATGACGCGCGAAGTGGACGTGTTTTGCAGCTTCTGGACTTTGATTATACAATACATTGAGTTTATTCGCGCGTAAGTATCTATGACTTTACTGCGAAAAATAGTGAGGTTAAAATGACAAAACTTTTTTTCTTGACATTAGCAATTATTTCTCTCAGTGCTTAGTAAGCGCAGACTGTATTACAATTTGCAGCAATTGATATATAGGTAATGTTTACATGACATTTTTTTCCCTGCAAATACCCAAATGCAGGGGAAACTGTTCACTTTCAAAAACGTCCGTTAGCTGCAACGAGTCTCCTTCGTAGAAAGGATTCTTACCACGTAATAATTGCCGAGATTCATGTACCGATAAATCGAAGGATTTTTACCGGCCGGATGTAAGTCGTAAATTTTTACAGCAAATCTCACTCACGTCACGCCGAGAGTGCGGTGCGCACCACTACCCGGAAGGCATGCGTGCGCGTATAATGCAAATTGCAAAACTAGGTGTCGGTGCTCGCCTGCATTCGCGCCGCGCCAACGTTTACATAAGTTCGAACTTGTGAGCAGTCCGCCGGCCACGTAATGGCGTTACACATATGCGTCGGATCGTCGCGAAGGTAAAAGAGAGGTATCACGGCGTTTCACGCGGACGGGCGATCGTTATCGCTTACGGCGCGACACGATCCTGCCTTTTAAACGAGATGTTCGCGCGCGACGTCCGATTGGCTTGACTATAGGTACGTTGCTCGAGTGTCGGATGGGTGGAACAAATCGTCACGCGAGATAACGGACGGGCGATCGGTTTGCGTGAAATACGTAGGAAAAAAAAGTTGCCAGTTCGAGTATATAACCGAATAAAAGTTATTTTATAGTCACATAAAATATACCGTATGAGACTAAACTTACTCATTATTTCATTATATGGTTATTATTACTGTTTCATTATTTGTAAGCTTTTGACCTACATCGATATAAGACTTTGTTGTAGATAAAAGTGCAATAAAAGTTATTTTATAGTCACATTAAATATACCATGTGAGTAAATTTACTCGCCAGGAAAGAAATTTCAATCGTTTTTATCTCATTATTTATTAACTTTTGGCCTATGTCGATATAAAACTTTCTTATAGACAATGAGATGATAATGATTTATATTTCTTTCCTGGCGAGTAAGTTTAGACTCGTGCGGTATACCATATGAGGCTAAACTTACTCGCCAGGAAAAAAACTTCAATCACTATTATCTCATTATTTATGAGCTTTTGGTTCATACTTGTGTGATACTTTTTTGAATGTTACATTTCTATCTACAATAAAGTCTTATATAGATACAGGCCAAAAGTTCATAAATAACGAGATAATAGTGATTGAAATTTCTTTCCTGGCGAGTGAGTTTAGCCTCATACGGTGCACAGTATTTCTTCCATGCTAATAAATAAGTATAGAATACAAAGCCACGCGTAAATACACACGTACGCTGCGGTAGAAACGCGCGTCTAAATTGCCCCGTTTTCTTTCTCCAATTTTATTTCCATACAAGCGTAGGCGATGCACGACGGGAGAGATCGACGCGTGGGACACGTCGCACATGCCGAAAGAAAGCACAAGTGCAGCGCGTTCCGCTCGCGTCGTGTCTTCGATCGGAGAAATTCGGAGCTCTCTAGCGCGCGATAATTCGACGCGGCTAACGTTGCGAGCGAGGCGTCGGGTGACCGATCGCGATCATAAATCTCTCCCGCGCGTCATATATCGAGAGTTTGATAAAAATCATCGACCTCTCGCAGCCTTGGGCGATTTTTATGATTTATTAACCACGCACGGTCGAATCGTTCCGCGCAGGCAACACGGTCTCGGTTGTTATGTTTTCAACTTTCCTGCTCCCTCGTTCCAGTGGCAACGGCGCAGATTTTGAAATGGAGAAATTGCAATTGGACATACCGCGCGCGATGGATCGTAATCGATTGCCGAGGAAACTCCGCAAAGTGCCTTTTGATCTTGATGAATCGCAGGATCTGAGCTTACCGATAAACGAGAGATCGAATTGTTTCATCGTTAAATGTTTTGAGTTCGACACTAAAAAAAATAACCTGGTCAATTTAACGACAGTCCTGGAGACCATAACTAAACCGTTCGGTGAAATATGGATCCTCTCTCCATCTGACTGATTACACTGAGCATTTTTTGTGCTGAAAAAAATAACCCGTTCAATTTAACCAAAGACCTGGAAACCATAATCAAACCGTTTAGTGAAATATGGGTCCTCCGTCTGTCTGGTTAAACTGAGCATTTTCTGCACACATTAAAATAATTAGGTTAAAGTAACAAAACGCATTTAGTTAAACTCGTTTAGTTATTCTAACTAAAATGCTAGTCAGTTGAACAGAATATTTAGTTATTCTAACTAAACATCCAGTTATTCGAACCAAAAAATGGTTAGTTTAACCAGACAGAGAGAGAGGATCCATATTTTACCAAACAGTTTAGTCATCGCTCCTAAGATTTTAGTTAAATCGATCAAATTTTTTTTTCTCAGTTTGGTCAGAATAACTAGACATGTATTTAGAATAATTAAATATGTAGTTAGAGTAATAAAATATTTGGTTAACCTTACTAGTATTTTCGTCAGAATAACTAAACTCGTTTATCCAGATGCGTTTTGTCATTTCGACTGAGATATTTTTCTCAGTGCCTCAAGATCCGAGCACTCTCCTAGCGTGTTTCCTCGTCACCGTTGGCGTACTGGCGCATGAAAATCGGTATCTCTGATCCTGCCGATTTTTTTCCCTCGGGGATGCACTCGCAAATAATCCGTACGCCTGCATACGAAGAACGTATACATCGCGTTTCGAAACTTTGCTCCGCTATAGCCGAGGGAGAAAGCGGTAGGTTATGAGCGACTGTCGGGGATCGCATGGATCATTGATTTATAATCTTACCGGTTTACGGTTGTTCTACGTGCCGCGAAACAGGTATGCGCGTTTATAGCTATTAGAATTTAAATAGGAACGTATATCTCTATTGGATATCTCAGCCTCTTCTCTCTCTTTGTGCTCTCCTCGACAATTATCGTAAATATCTGAAGTCCATTTTGCAGATGAAAAATGCGATTACGTGTCTTTACGATTATTGGTCTATCATCTCCTCGCTTTCATCTGTAAATATGCGAAATGCTCGATTGCGCGTCTTCGCACGATCACACGAATCTGTTTTCCCGTGCAGCATCCATACGATACACTGCGCTCTGCATCGAGGATTTTATCTGCAGTCTTCTAACGAGAAAATAAAGCTCCATTTCGAAAGTGTATTTCGCGTTTCGACACCCTGTATACAAATGCGAGTTCACTGCCAGTTCGTGTAACGTACGACGCTCTCTGTATCGTGACATTGAACCTTTAATCTGCTACTATATTCTTATCAGTGCATAAGTGCCCCTTGGCCCGGCTTGGGATTACGATCGTCCGTATCGACGAGCTGCACACATAAAAATATGTTTGCTTGCTCGGGAATGCGATCCTCCGAATTTTGTCGAGTTTAGGAAAAAGGCGTCGAGATGGATAAATTTTGATAGATAGAGGAAATTTAGAAATATTCATGTGGAAGAATAGTTTCTTTATATTACATATGAAAAGAAAATCGACGCGATTATTTGCGCTACTAGAACGATACTATTTACGTCAATAGCATTTTATCACACCTGTACAGTGATCGATATCATCGAGAAACTGTTACGCGGTTATTGTTGCAAATAGACCGAATCGCAACGATTCTTGGATTACTTTAATTGATATATATGTGGATTCTCGTTCAGATTGAAAGGATCTTAATCGTACTTAGATATTATGAATCAACCAGAGTCAACGGAAGCTACAGTGTACAACATTTGTGTTACATTTAATATAATTGTACATAAAGCTTTTATCGAATATGTGATTATGAAACTTAATGATATTCCGTTGTGAAATTTGTAAGGGAAATTGCATAAGTGATGTATTAATTTTCATAATTATGGAGTATATTAATTTTCATAACCACGTATTGGAAAAAAGCTTTGTGTGAAAGTATAATATTAAACATGCACATTTTTTTACAGTGTAATGCATTTTCTAACACTCCACGCGTTAGAGCAATAAATCCATTTGCCACGCGGTCTCCATTGTTCAGATTTATTACGAATCATGAAAAAGTCAGAGAAATCAGATGAAGTCGCCAATATCTCGGTACTCTTTCGAGCGAGAGAATGCATTTCCTCAAGATGCATCAACGAAATAATATCAACTTAAAAAAATTCAATCGATCGGAACATCCGTCCCCTGATGTGGCAACTGAAATGCTAATTTACTTGAAACTAACGGAGAAAATTCTCGCCACTTCGAGGACAACGCGTGGCAAACGAGCGAAGACTAGAACGAATATTTACAGTTATCGCCTTGCGACGCAAAATTATCATTCCAATTATGCTAATTATCCATATAGCAGTAGATCCGCGTGTTCTGTTCACGTGATATTTTCCCTACGGTTGATTGCGTATCTGTATGGCACGACAGATGTGCGTACAGATATTTACCAGTGTGCAAAAATTCATGACAACATAGTTTTTCCCGCCGAATCGTAGGATACGCTTATTAGAATCAAAATAGGCTGTAATTAGTGTTTACACACATGCGTATGACGCGTGTGTCAAAGTCCGTCACAGGTGTAAATTTAATATATGCAACGTTTCTGACCTGGTGACAATATTTAATCATCTGTCAATTGTAAAGCGAGTCGTCATGTCCGTCGCCTTCAATCGCGAGTTTTTTCTTTAAAAATATCAGAAGGAAACCGATATTCGACTTGTTAACAGCCGACTAATTGAACGATAGATAATTGTCGGCCAATGAAGATACGGTCTGCCAACGGAAAAGTTAAAAAATATGATTTACCTACTTGCAATATTTGTTTCATTCGTCTCTCTTGGCGTCATCAATAAAAAAAAATGTAATCAAACTATGATTAATATTTTTTTAACACCTCTATCGCATTTTATAATTACATTGTTCCAATCAGAAGCTACACCGAGAGAACAGTGTGTTAATAGTTAATACATTTAACTTCAAACACGGCGAAATAAATATTTCATTAGGACAAAAAATATGTGTTAATTATTAAAATGTTTATTTCATTCAAACGGTTGCCTCAAAGGATCTAATTGTACCAAATAAGTCTTGTAACAGTTGACGAATATTTCTTTGGTTTAATAAAATGTTTCTCTCGCTACATTCAAACAAACATTTATTAACTATAAATAAACTGCTTTCTCAGCGTAAGCTCTCCCGTTTCCCTAGAGCTTCCTTCAACATCACGCACCCTATTCCGAATCTTGTTGCAGCGACAGTATTTTTAGAGGTATCGAACGATCGGCTGGTAGAAAAGATCTACCTATATATATGGATTATATATATTTTGTACGTAGAACCTAATTATATAAATTCGTGTTATGTAATTTATATACAATTTATATATAAACTATATACGGACTGTATATGGTTTATATATAGTATTATTTCAATTGTTTTAATTTTTATATACAATCCATATATAATACATATATACTTATGGTTTATATTGGAATCGTATATAAATTTAATAAATCCAAATTTTTATATGTTTTATATACAAAATATATATAGCTAATCCACATAGATTTTTTACACCTGTGGTCTCTTATCGCGATGCATGCCGGTGTGAATAAGTTCCATCGCTCGAAAGTATCTCTTCGCGACTGCTCTCTCCACACTGCAGTGTACTTTTAAAAAACTCCACCAAGTTTCAGGTCAGGACTGTACCCGAGGCACGCATCCTTTTACCAGAAGAAATGCATCAACTCGAGATCACTCGAATCGCGCGTAACGATTTCTCGCGTAAAATTCGCAACCGGGCCGTAATTAAGACTCGAGCGGTTTCGCTTCCCTTGTCGGTGTAAGGTCGTCTTTTTAACGAGCACACTGATTGGACATGCGTGATAGCGGAACCCTCGACTGCAGAAATAATTATTGTGTAACGGCCGAACGAAATTTCTCGTCCGGTACAGGCAGTGGTGCTCTCGATGGCATATTGATAAAAATGACAGTAAAAAATGTCTGGTTAGAACGCAGTGTCAACTGCCAAGGCCTGCACGCTGATGACAAGGAAGCGATATTTGGCTTCCAATTAAGAAAAATGTACCACCGAGACATTTCGCCCCATCGAAGGCCGCCTGGTACACGAGTTACGCCAGTTGCAAGTGACGCATCGAGTTCCTGGAAATAAGTTTCTATCGCCTACATACCTATACGCATGGTAGGGCCGCCCGTGAAATCCACCGACGTGCGAGGAATATTTATCCCCGGTACCCCCCCCCCCCCCCCCCGTGACTGCTTATCGATTACGTCGATCTTCAGGACACTTGTCGACGGATCGGATCGTTCCCCGCGTTCTCGGAATGATTAATGTCGGGATTGTAGCGAGATAAGGGCGTTCGATACTTGCATAATGACGTTATCTCTCTCTTAGATAATTATTACGTACTAAAGTATAATGTTATCGACTTTTTCAAGACCTCTGCCACGCAAAAATTACGTAAAATACGAACTTCTCTCAACGATGCACCGCGGCAAATTACTGAGAATTACTTGGAATTATCCGGCAAACACGCCTCTATATTCTCATCAACTTTTAATGGAGAAGATGCGAGACTCCGTATATATTAAATTTAATTAAAGCGAGTTCGTTTGAATTTAAATCAAATCCGCAGTCAATTTACACCGTATCTCCGAGTAAAACTTCTGATAGACCACGCGTCGGAAGTTTCGCTCCGAACTTAATTCTTGCAGCAGAAGTGCATGCCAATGCAGCCGAAGCCGCGGAGCGTTGCACGTGTCGCGAATTGCTGAATGGGAAAACTTATCGGCGAGACTGATCGGCGTTAATAATTAACGCAGTTCCGATAATTGATGCGGGAAATAATGGAACCCACCTGATGAAGGATAAGGATAAATAGAAATAGAAGAACAAGAAGATAACGACGAAGAAGAAGCTGAAGAAAGGGAAGAAGACCGCTACAAATCCGCGCGAATCGCGTTCTAATTCGCTCGCGCGTTCGCGCGATATCGCGCTTTATTTAAAGGCCGGCGAGATTACGGGCGACTCCGTGTAGGAATGGGTCAGTGTCGCGAAAAGGCGCGTATCTCCCGGTGGATATCGCAAGGTTGTAAAGAAGGGTCGTGCACTCTTGTCGCGTGTTTCACCTTTCTCTCTCAATGACGTCGCGCGTCCGGGACGGCCGAGAAAAATGCGGATCCGCGCGCGCGCCTGCGCGGGCAGCCTGTTCGTAAATTCAGCCCGAGAGGGCCATCAACGTATCGCGTCGGCCTTGCCGCGAACTCGGGTCGTAAATTGTCTTCGGTGAGGGCGACGATGACGAGGAAACGAGCGATTGTAGCGCGAGCTCGGGTGCTGTTCACGGAGATAACGTCGGGCGCATTGCGAAAAGTATTTGTGGAATATTCTCGGAGAGATGTTTCGTAAATGCAACGAGTTTCTTCGATACTCCTGCAATTAATGGAGGGTCCGACACAGGCTTCGTAAGGCTACAGCCTCTGTTTATTTCATTTCAGGTGAAATGAGGGAAATTTTGGTAAAGATACGCACTGAGAGAAAAAGATAGTAAAGTCTACTATTTGTTTACTATTTCGATGGGTTGCTAAGGATCATAACTCGGATTAATAGTAAACTTTAATAGTAATATCAACCATGATTCCCTGATAAGAATTACGATATTTGTAAATCATTTCGCAATAGTAAATAAAATTTACTATTTTGAGTTTACTGATTTCATATACCTAGTAATATTTATCACTTATTTATAATCCCATGTTTATAATTTTCTTTTAAATGGGTTCTAAATGGGGTTGGGTATGGGGGGAATGGGTTCTTATAATACAAAAGTGATTCTTTTAATTAGAACAATTTTTACTCAGAATCATAGCTCAATTTTACTTTCGCCTTTTCTTTCAGTGCGGGATAGTTTTAATTGAAAAAGGAGAGCTTCTAGAAATAAGAAACGTGCAATGGTTTAAAAAAATTTTTTAACAATTTTTAAGATACACGATTAAATACCAATAGCGAAGAAAGAATATTTTTGTAACTTAAAAATTAATATCTTAAATAAATTAAATTTGAGTATAACACTCTGATAGGAAAAGGGACCATTTATCGAGTCTAGTTTCCGGTATGAAGAAATTCTACTAGGTTATTTTATTTTAACCGAAATATTGATATGGGTAAGTAAAGTAGGGGTTATAGTACCATTATAGCAGCAAAGAAAATTGACAATTTTGATCCATTCCACGTAATCTAGGATAATGAAAAGACAAACTCAATTGAAAAACTAAATAGTAAGTGGTTCTAGGGGAAAAATATCGATTTATAAGGAAAAAGGGGGAAAATCGCGAGTTTTAGGGTGAACAAGGAGAAACTTAAAGAAACAGAGGAATAAAGGAGAGTAGGGGAAAACACTATGAAGCCTACCAATAGTTTCATGGCATTCAGCGGTAAAACTTTTAATCGAAAATTCTCCGAGCATTGTTTATTCGTCCAACTAAGTTTACGTACGAGCCAGCTGGACGTTGCGATACGATCGATCGGAACAATTGGCCTTGGTCGATTGTCAATGGCTCCGCGAGCCCCTAGCGTCGGCCAATGTCGGCGATAACTTATCGCGCACGTGATAACTCTCCTGCGTGCTGCAAAGTCCTCGACTTTGCTACACCATACGAACGCATCATCACTTTTTCGAGCCTCTGGCCAATATTTTTACCGCTACAGAGAGAAGCATTTCGTATGCGTCTATAGAGATGACGATGGCCCCGTTCGATTGTTTGGTCATAAAACGTTCGATAAGTCATTTTTCAATGGTATACGTGGTCCTTGACACCCGTCGACCTCTGTTTCTCGCGTTGAAAAATGATTAGCACGATACCGACGGTCGAAATTCAATTAATAACGACCGAGGCAGCTACACAAAAAAAAACTAATTTTGTCTTAGTTAAAAAAACATCGAAAATCAGTTATTACAGCAGCATTTTTAGCTATGGTAACAAAAATGGTTTTCCGTTAGGATGAAAATGTTTGATAGTCTTCCTTGGTTGCGATAAAAATCGAAATTTTCTTTTTTTTTTTTCGTTACCTTAACAAATTGAACCGTCACCACTATTTCAACTCAAATACTCGCTGCAGTAACTTAAGTAATGTTATACCAACAAATTATTTTTCTCCGTGTATACTTTCGTACATGACTAATAAGTTAATAATATTATAATTAACTGATTATTTGACCCCCCCCCCGTATCTACGTGTCTTCCCCCTTTGACGTATTGTTGAATGGAAAAGAAATCAGCGCGAGAAATGTCAATGAACGTCCAGCCCCTTTCGAAATATACGTTCCCATTCAAATTCAACCAAGAAACGAGACGATTTCGCTCTTATCGCATATCGTATATGTACCTACGAACTCGCCGAGAGTCCCCGATACACCGCGCGGCGACTGCACGCCGAGCGCGGGGGGGGGGGGGGGGGGGTACGAAGTTAAATGCCCCCCCCCCCCCGGAGATTTATATATCTTCGGGACGAGAGATTATTGTGCCAACGAGCCGACACTCCAATTACCAAAGCTCCTCGCGACGCGATTTATCGAATTTACGTTCCCGCCGTCGTGTTGTAATTGAACTCTGATATTGCTATTACACGGTCGATTCGTTAGAGTACTTTGGCGATTCTTTGCTTTGTATTTCTCGTCTCGTCGTTAAAAAATTGTTTACTTGAAAAATAAAGGCGCTAACTTCGCAAAGCTTTATTCATCGTTTGATTTGGATGTTTAAGCCCGTTTAATTCGTCTCCCTTGATCCACTTTTAACATCCTAAATTAAGTCTAACTCGTTACTGATAGCTGCAGGAAATAAATATGTAATCGCCAAGAGTAAAGTGAAAACTGAGGAGAAGACTTATAAATATTCGAGTGCATCTTCATGAATACCTAGAGTAGCCTTACGGAGCGTAGGTATAACGAAAATGTTGGGCCGATTACTCGTGCTTTTCTACGCCAGTGCCGTCGATTGCAAGGACGCGAGATAAATAACGCACTAACGCACCTGGATACACGTCGGAATTGCATAAACGGGGTCGATCGGGAATATCTGTATGTATTACTATGTGATTCGTCTCTATAATTCAGCTTTCTCACAAATTTCTTTTATTTCAGATTCAAAAAATGTCGACAAAATTATTTACCCCGTATTTTTTCATTTTCCATTTTCGACCTTATTTGAGTTGGAAAACGACATTTTGAAATTCAGCTATGTCATCGTGTTATAAATCTGTCATCTTTCTCGCATTCGTTACTTGGCAAACGCATTTATTGTGCGACTCTTTTGCGCTTCGATAACGTCAAAACGTTGTAGAAAAAAATGCGCTTATAACTCAGCGAATAATTATTTCTTCGGATAATTTCATTTTTCGTTTGATATTAAATATCCATACAGAGTACAAATGCACCGAGAAAACAGTTTATTTGTAGTTAATAAATGTTTCTTTGAATATGACGAAATAAAATTTTTATCGGAAGAAGGAAATATTCGTTAACTAATTATTGCGATATTTATTTGGCATAATTAGATTTCTTGAGGCAACCACTTGAATGTAATAAACATTTTAATAATAACCATATATTTTGTTGGCCTAACGAAATATTCATTTCTCCGTATTTAAAATTACATTTATTAACCCCTTGACATACAAATAAAACGGAATTTGCTACAATGCCATATGAAGTGAATAACGTCTCCCCGACGTCATTGTATGTCAAGGGGTTAACTATTAATAAACTGTCTTCTTGGCGTGGAATTTAAAAATATAAATATTTTTCTTACGAGATCGAATTATCGGACGGCAGGTCTTAAAGATCAAATTATTTCTAGACCAATGAGACGCGAGCACCCTTCGTCTCATCGATGCCTCCCAACGATGCGCCACGACGATATTGGGATCTGTGACATGTCTCGATACGCCGTCTGGTGGCGAAAAGTAAAACTATTCCTAGTATACCGTTTAGTGGGTTAGCGAGTGACTGGCATTGGATTAATGTATGTATGTCGCGTATTCGCCCAAATGCTTCTCGCATTTGGGCCCTAGACCGGTGCGAGGGAAAAATTCGACACTCCTTGGGACCCTTTGAGTCATAAATTAGATCCGGGAAAGTTCCTCAATGCCACAGGGTCCCGTGTACGCGAACGTCGGCCGGGACATAGGAACCGAGCACTGGAGTTTTCTCAGGATTTACAACACTTAATCCTGCCTTCCGCATTTCCCTGGAAATTTCTTCGCGTTCCGCAGTTAGCACTCCCACCTCCAGTCGTAAGAGAAAACTAAAAAAGTCATACAACAAGCTCCTGGTCGAAGAGCGTCCAGTACGTTCAAAAACCTCGGAGCGAACAGAACATTATTATATTATTAAAAATTATACCTTATTCATATGTTGAATTAATAGAAAAATGGAAGGTGTAAGATACCTGCCCAAGAGCAAATCGCGTTCATAGTTAAAGCCATTCGTAAATGTTCGGAAGACCAAACATAAAATAGTTTGAGGAGAGGAAGGGAATGGAATCGGAATCCAGGAAAGAATGCTGTTGCGACGAAGGAGTAGACAGAAGCGAAGAAACTGGAGAGAGAGGGTTGTAGTTTGGTAGATACGTAGATTTTATTTTCGGGTTAATAACGAATGTCCGGGAACACTTAGAATGTGAGTGCGATGCTTGCGTAAGTGAGGAGCAGGAGGAGATACGAACACGATAACGAATTTTTCACGACTGCCGGGAAATGGCTCGCAAGGAAGGGGTATGCTTTGGCATAAGGGCGGGTTTTTTCCATTTCACGATGTGAGAAGAAAGTTTCGAGAAAGTGGAAGAGTAAAAACGTGAAAAAGACTCCGGGGTTGCGCGCAGATACGTCGACGTTCCGTGATGCGCCCGTCCAGGGACAGGCATATGCGCGTCTCGAAGGCTGAATTTATATTTATGGGAGGTCAACCCTGGACGATAACGGAGGGCAAAGGGTGCTCATGTCCTCCCGCGAGTCTAGTGAAAGTTGGGAAGGATTCGCGGAGCCCTGCACGTGCCAAAACAATAAATAATGACTTCACTCCCATAAGACTCTGTATCGGTAGTATACTCATTTCGGCCATATTGGATTTTTCGAACTAAGCTCCTCCCCCATGTCAGATCCCAATATCCGACGGCTCCTTCCAAAGGCTTAATCGACGGAACGTACGTTTACGGATGCTGCTGCTTTAGAAACGGGGGTTAATGGCAAATGGTCTCGTATAGAAGTCACGTGTAATAGGTCCGCTTTACCGGGCAATAAAAGTAGCAGTTAACCGTGTGCTCGACGGATAATAAATAAGACTTCTAGTCGCGCTTGTTTTACGCGACTCTCGCGGTCGATCCTTGCGGACCTTTAGGGGCGCACGATGGGGACAGGAGGTATTCCCTACCATGCACCGTTTGCAGACGCGTTATTTCGAGCAACTATTCGTAGCTGACAATAGCGATTTCGCGAGTATACTGAGAAAAAAATATCCATTGACTTTTATCTGAATGTCAGCTGTGTAAAAAAAATATGGTTAAAGTATGGCGAAATGCTAGGAAAAGTTGAACCAAAAAAGTCTGGCTATGGATCGTATCCTAGATTTTCAGCCAGACAATTTTGTCATATCGGCTGAAACGTAAAATTTATTTAATTTAGATGTGCCATTTTCATTCAATTTTGTTGTATGGGTTTTTCATTATACAACTATAATGATTTATTCGGCACAGGAATATAGTTCATTAGCAATAATTTAAGAGTTTAATAAAATAATTAATTAAAATAATATTAACTGACAAGAACAGACATCGATTACAGCATAACTTCGTAAGGACAACTGGTCCCAACTACACGTTGTAGTTAGGTAATTGTTTCCATGAACCTCATCGGTAGTTCAGATAATCTGTTTAAGAACTTAGATGATCTTATCCAAGCATTGGATCGATAATTAACCGAATAGCATAGTTAATTCAATTACCTAATCGTTGTTTCAATTTTTACACATCTGTAGGAACTGCATTTGTGGTTAAATCAATAGAACAAGTCAACTCTATGCCGTGAAGTTGGATCTACTAAATTAACTTATTTTCATCGATTCTCCTTTAGTCATGTCAAGCAAAATTCGATTAAATTGACTATATCGAGAAAACAATTTATTTGTACCTAATTAATAAATGTTTGTTTGAATATGGTGAAATAAACATTTCATTGAATCAAGTAAATATTCGAAAACTATTACGATATTTATTTGGTACAATTAAATTCTTTGAGGTAACAATTTGAATGGTATAAATCTTTTAATAATTAATTAACGTAGTATATATTTTATTGCCCTAACGAAATGTTTATTTCACCATATTAGATTTATCAACTGTTAATAAACTGTTTTTTCGGTGTACAAATCCTTTGACCACATGGTGCATTTGCAAAGACAACAATTCTTTTCTTCAGTGTGGGGAAACTTTATACTTCCGGGTAAAATTTAACAAAACGCCGTGACCGAAGCCGCAGCATTTCCGAATAAAACACTGAAGAGGGAGAATACGCGCGGCCGAGCGGATCAACCGCAAGAGCCTACAGGGATACACGTGCATATAAGAGTGAAATGTCAGGCTGAGAATTTGCATTTCCTAAATGCCACTGCGTGAAACTCGCGCGTCATCGTGGCGGCGCTACACAGTGCGCCGTGTAATACGACGAACCCGCGGGTGACGTAATCGTTGCGAATATAAATAGGGGAGGGGGAATCTGCGCGAGAAGAAGCGCGAGTATTTCGCGAAATTTTTCCTCGAAGGAGGGTGCCTCGGCGAGCAGCAGTCCCACATTTTCCTCCCTCTAGCTGTGTCCCCACCCGAACTCCCCCACGCTCCAGTTCCTACACCCGCCCCCGATCAACCCTCGGGCTAACTGTCAGTCCCCTGCGGCATGTCCACTCTTAATTATTACATAAACTACAATTAAGTTACAATAATAGGTCACCGAGCCCGCGGAAATGCTGAGAGTGAAAGCTGAACGCGGCGCGCCAGACGTTGTCTGCATAGGAGTAGCGCGCTCTACTTGGTATACCGCGAGGGGGTCTGGCTCCGTCGTATCTCCTCGCATTTCTCTCCTGCGGAACGTCATGATTCGCGCGCCGAATGCATCGGACCCGGCGATTTTCCTCGTCGACTTTTTAAAGTCGAATTCCCTGAATTCTCTAGCGGTTTTTCATTTATGCAAAACACATTAATGAAAAATTGATGTACGAACCGCTGTGATAGAAGGAGCACCGAATCGCGAGCGGTAACGGACCTGCATTGAGAAATATTATAATTGCTGATGCCAAAAAAAAAGTGTTTTCTTCAATCGAAAACATGATATAATTTTAAGATCAAACCATGGTTCTCTTCGTGCAAGAAAATGTTTGATAGGCTCGAGTAATTTGGGTTTACCACTAATTTTTTTCAATGCAGATTCGAAAAATTTGGACAAAATTATTTACCCCGTATTTTTTTATTTTTCATTTTTCGTCTTATTGAAGCTAAAAAACGGTGTTTTGAAATGCAGCTACGTCATCGTTTAATAAGACTATCTCCCTCGCACTCGTTGCTAAGCATAAGTACGTCTCTCTGGCTTTTCAATGACGTCACAAACTTGTAGAGAGAAACGCAATTATAACTCTGCGAATAATTATTTTTTCAGGGAGTTTCTTTTTCGTTTGTTATTAAATATGTATAGGGATTACAAATAAAATCTAATAATATTAATGTTTTTTGATATTATTTTTTTCTTTTTTTTTTGCGCAGAAAGTTTCATAGTCCTATGACGCGGTATTCTTGAATGAAGAAGATATATTCTTCGATCACGAATCTGTATTTTTCAAAATGTGAGATCATAGTATGTTCATGATTCGAAAAACATTTTTTCGACACTAACAATGTGTGAGAACGATTTTCATATGTAGCTCCAGTCTCGTGAAACGAGGGAACTAATGCAAATGCACAAGAAATTAATTGTGTATAAAAATAAAAGAAGTTCGAGGAGAGCGCATCGTGAAGACTACGATAACATAGCCTCTCCCTCTCTTCCGCCCCGTTCCAACAAAAAATTCCACATCGCGCTTCGAACGACCCGACACGCCGCGGCAATTACAGATAAAGCCTGCATATCAGGCGGCGGACAACGAGAAACGGTCGTAAGAAGCGTTTCGGATACATAGATTGCCGCGTTAATAGCACGAGCCGCGCAATAACGGGGTTAACGATCCGCCGGAAAGACAGCCGGTTCCTTTCGGCCGTCCGACACCGACGCGGACGACGCTGCCGAACGGGAGACGCCCACCCGCGGGCCCGAGGCCCATTTTTCTTCTTCGACGGCCGAAGTAGCCGCGTATACAGCTTTCTTGGCTCGTGTCGTATCACCGCGATTAGATCTCTTCACGAGGGACTCGAGAGAGAGAGTCGAATTCTCTCCCGCACCAGAAAAAAAATGATTTTGCAATCTTAGCAAAATTGGATTCTGCTGAGATTACTTGGCTATCGTGACAAAAATATTATCCATGGCGATGAAAGATATGTCGAATAATAATACAAATGGTTCTTTTATATTTTGCAAATATTTTTACCGAAAATAATTTCACTGCGATTGCAGCTACATTTGCTATAATCGGACACACATTTTGCTGCCACGAATAATACTTTTGTCGTGACAGCAAAAAGTTTTCAGCAAAACCCGGTTTTGCTGGGACTGCAAAATCTTTTTTCTCCGTTGCGCTCTTCGTCTAACGAGAAAGTGTCCATCGCGGAGGCGTGAATTGCCCGTGCGTCGTCACGCCCGTCGATCTCAATCCTTCGCGATCGTTTCGGAGACGTCGCGCGAGCGCTGCGCGATTTTCCTTAGCGATAAATTTCAATAATTCGTATCCGCGCGCGCGCGACGATCATTATCGCGCGACGCTCGTAACACTCGGAAAATGTACTTGTCGCCTCGCGGAAAACGCGAAAGCCGACTCGGTAATTTACTTTGACGAGCCGATGTCGGGATTGCGATGGTAATGTGCAATTATACGCGCGTGCGCATATATTGCGCTGTGCGGCTCGTTTCGTATTCATTTTTCGTTTTACGATATTTATGAGTCGTGGAGCGTGGATTATTATACGAGGATCGGAGAGGATCTTTCCGCTCGTCAAATGAAGCGGATTGTTATGATTGCGTTTTGTCGCGATGCACGAGTACACTGAGAAAAATAGATCGTTGTGGGTAGTATAATAATTCAACTACTCATAAGGATATTGTAGGGCAACTATATTGTGATTAGTACATGCATTTCAACTGGAATCATACACTGAGAGAAAAGGTCTAATTGAATACGAACTTGTTCGCTCATAAATAAGAATTTGTTCACATCGAGCAAATCTATTGAAATTAGATACATGTCTTGCATACCTGTTTAATCCATTACGAACCTAGTAGAATATTTATCAAATTCAAATAGACTTTTATTTGATGTGAATAAATTCCTATTTATCTCAAATAAATTTTTCTATTATAGGTTCGTATTCAACTAGACCTTTTCCCTGAGTGTATACTCGTATTCCAATTAAGATAAGAAGAAAGACTGCCTCAGTTGAAGAACAAGTTCAAAATCGATTATCCCGAAATCAATTGCAGATGTCGAAGAAAAGTTCCAATAGAAAATATTTCTCTAGATTTTTACTGTAAAAAAGCTACTCTATATTTTTCGTGTATCTCCACTGCGTTTTAAAATAATCGCATTCGAAGTTAAATAGAAATTAAAGTATCTATCCCACTTTTACCCCGTTGGCAAAATCTTGCATCACTAAATATTTATGAATAAGAAGTTCAAACGTCATAACAACCTCCAAGCAGCGATTTGTTTTGCTAAAATTAAAGGAAAATTACGCTTGTTGGTAGGAGAACTCATCGCAAAACACTAAGAATAATTACATCACTACGTTTAGGAACGAGGATTTCTGAAATAAGAACTCTCTCAGCAGAAGAACACAGATCCTCGTGTCAGCAATCGAAAATTGAAGAATAATTTTATCAATATCCATTTTTCTCATTGCATTTAACGCGGAACGCTCCAACGCCGAAGAGCCGAAAAACGTCACCGCGCAGCCAACCACCGCAGCAGTGGTAACAGACCCGCGCGACCAGACATCGTAGACCGTCTGAGCCACGCCTGTCGTAAACGCTCGCCTCTTCGCGGAATTAGCCTGCAACGCGCAATTCGGTCGAATGCCGGGGCAAATGACTTGCAATCGGTTTCCCTCTCGGTGTAGTATACACGACCGTGTAGAATATAGCTACAATGTCTACGGTGCTAACGGAGCTGCGCGACCCAGTTTAACCACGAGAGCGGCAAAAATATCGCGAATTTCGGCGAGAAACGACCGATTCCATATCCAGTTCTCGCCGCGAGCGACAAATAGCGGCTCGATGCGCGCGATTCGGTCGAAACGCAAATACACGAGGCGTCGATCGTCGGCGAATCGACAAAGCCAAAATGGCTACGAACTTAATCCCCGCCTTCGTCGCTATGCAAATCCGCCAGACTGTCCGAGCGTGAAATAACGTCACGCGGTAACCCGAACGAGGAGAGCGCGCGCGCGTTTACCGCGTCCAGAAGCATTTTTGCGACCGCGGGGAGGAGGGCAACGCTTACCGCGAATTCCGTGGCAGTCGGCGTCGCGCTCGGCGCGATTGCGCAATCGAAATAATACCGTTTGCGCGTTTCCGGAAACACCTAGCGCGTGCGCGCGCGCGATGCCCGATAGCGATTTCACTATCGTTCCGCCTCGGAGAACGTCGGGGTTACTTCCGACCGACCGAGAGGCGGCGCGAAGACGAGCACGTGACCGTGGCGCGTGCAAATGCATCACGGCTGCACTCGAGACCGGAAGCGGGGGCGCACGACACACACTTCGCTGGATGATATCTTTGGTGCTTCGAACGACGATTGTCGAGCGTTACGCAATGAGTATATCTACGTACAAATGCGAGCATTTTTTTTTTCTTTACGCACGAGGGTTATGGAAACAATACTCTTTAAGGGGTGTCTTTCAATTCTGGGAATTTTTAAAAGAGCTCGTAGGAATTTTTCAGGTGATGGTCAGCATACACCGATGCAACAGGTAGAAATCGCACAATGGCTATTCGATCTTTTGATTTTGCAGGCTTCGCAACCCCTGTTTATTTTATTTTAGAGAAAATAGGGGAAATCCGAACAAAAAATTAAAACGAGGACAATTTTGATTAAAAAAAGAGATCTTCCAGAAACTAAACACGTCTAGTGGTTTAAGAAATAACAATTTGTAAGATATACAACGAAATATCAATAGTTATTACGTGAATGAAGGATGTTTTTGTAACTTAAATCTGAGCCTCGCAATCTGATTTAAGGAAACGAGATTATTTGTCAAATCTCTCTGGTTTCCGGTAAGAAATATTAATTCAACTAGGTTATTATACTTGAAACGAAATATTGGCGCAGATAGATAGAGTAAGAGTTATGGTAACATTTTAATGAAAAACAATTTACAATTTTGATCCTTTTCGCGTAATCTGAAATGATGAAAAGACACTCAACTGAGAAGCTGAATAATAAGGGGTTTTAGAGGATAAATATCGAGTTACAGGGTGAAAAGGAGAACACGTTAAAAAATAGGGGTATAAAGGGGAATGGGTTAATATTTAATGTTGTCCAGTAAATATCGAAATCTTACTCAGCAATCACATCACTTACTGAGCCTGCTGGATTAATATGTCTGGAATAAAGTTTTATGTTTCCTGAAACGAACAAACTGAAAGTACGCCGCATCTTTCACGCGTCCCAAAATAACTCTACGTAGATGAGAGCTACGACGCTGGGAGAAATTTTCTTGGATTCAGCGGAATAACCTAAAAACCGCTAGCGTGACCGAATTTACTGTAAGTACACAAATAATCCTAATATTGCTCGAAATATTCTCGCCTGCCAAATTTTGTTAGCCATCATGAATGGTAATTGGCATCCCCTGCAATTTTTTAAATCCAATAATACATTTTTAGTCGATCGGAAATAGAAAACCGCTCGCTAGCTACGTGGTAATAATTAGATACGATCGATTAAAATTGATTTCGGTGCATAAAAATAAGAAGAGAAAGAGACAATTCGGGACTATCGATTTGTGTCAATTTTACCAACATAAAATAATGCTAAAAAACGCTCCTTAATTAAAGTCTCATCGAAGGGGAATTCGAAAGGCATGGTTATATTCAAAATATGTAGGAATTTCGATAATCACTTGAATATATCGCGTCTAAGGCTAATTATAATCCTTAACTGGAAAAAAAGTCTGAATTATTAAAATTATACCTTATGTGATTTCAATGAAATTGTGAGTTTCACCTTACCAGTTACGGGTTAAAGTTCGAGCTTGTGAGCACGGAGAAAGAGAGAGAAAGAGAGAGAGAGTTGCGATATCAGTATAAACCGAAGTCGTAAACGGCGGTGTAATAATTTTTCCAGACTCGTTAGAACGTCGCCTGAAGCCATTCCGAGTTAAGTGCCACACGATCATGCGAATCTTTTAATGGAGATCAGTCGCGGGCCGAACATCTGCCGTGTTCACGGATAATGATCTCTACCTTCTCGCTCGTGCACACACGCTCCCTTTTAATTACGTTGAAAAAGATATTTAACCGGGCCAGCGAGCTATCGCGTTCGAGACTTATGCAAATCGACGCGCCGTTCGTCCCGAGTAAGCGATCGCTCAGCCGCGACAGCCCGAAAGCAGCCTCGCCCGAATCGCGCGCGAAATCTTCGGCCCGCAATTATGCGATAAAAAAAATAACGCGAGCAGAAATCCGCTGACTCGAGAAAGGCGCGACATTGTCGCGTCGCGGTCGTGCGACGAAACGGCCTTTCGGGGAAAGGTTCGGCAACAATATTGCGCGAATTCTCCGCGGGCTGTACGTAACTCCGAATGAAGTTTTGACAATACATCTTCGCGATGTTTTAACGCGCGCGATGCAATCTCGGTGGATGTGTCGACACATCGCGGAGTAGCGGGATCCACGTTCCTTCGATCGTCGCACCGAGAAGATAGTTTATTTGTAGTTAATAAATGTTTGTTTAAATAAGGCGAAAGAAGTATTCTATTGGATCAAATAAATATTCGTTAACTATTGTGATACTTATTTCGCACGATTTGATCCTCAGAGGCAATTATTTGAATGAAATAAAGGTTTTAATAATTAACATATGTATATTTTCTTGTTCTAACGAAATATTTATTTCGCTCTATTTTAAATTGCATTTACTAACCTATTAATCTACTATTTACTATTTTGCATTTACTAACTATTGTCTCAGTCTACATTTTCTTGTCGTAACGAAATATTTATTTCGTTGTATATGAAATAAAATGTATGAACTATTAATGAACTATCTTCTCGGTGCGCAAATACGAAACTGCCGACATTCTCGTCGGTTCGATTAGAATATTGCGCGATTGCGTTGCCACCAAAAATTCCCCCCGTATCCTTGGCCGTTCGAATGCTAATGTGCATCTTGTCGCAACGACGAGATACACGAATACGAAGCAGCGAGCCGAACGCGCCGCGTCTCTCTTGTGGGTATAGGTGCACCACCGCACCCATTCATTGTCATAAAATTTTACGAGCAGACGCGGCTCATAATTAATCACAAAGGTAAAGCGACACTTAATAATAGTCCGCGTGGGGCCGGGGCTGCCCGATTAGCATAATCCGGTGCAAAGGTCTCCCGTCACATTTAATAGGGTCGATATCTTGGAAAAGAACTGCCGTATAACCACGTGCAGCGACGATCTTCTCGGGATACGAGGGCTTGCACATTTCTGCAATCGCCTTTCCTTCGGCGAACCGCGTTTTATGGTATATGCACGTGTCGTCGTGTGTTCTAATCATAGAAGTGTATCTAAATTCATTTTTAAACCGAAATTTGATTTATTAAAAGTTCTAGATACATTTTAATTGACAGTCTATCTATCGTAGAGTTTTAAATTTGATTTACTGGAATTATCATTTAATTCGATATGAATTGAAACGTGAATTAAAAAACTTCTCTATGCACTAAGAATAAAAATTTATTGTTCCAACCAAATTGTTTGCGTTGAAGGTTACATTTCGTCAAATTAACCATTTTGTATTTGGTTGGACTGTATATAGTTGGAATAACTGAATTTCCTCGTTTCGTTCGATAAAATTCATTTTATCGATAGATGTAAAGCAATTCAACTTCACTGCTTTGTTAAATGAATCCGAGTTGGTTTGTTTGGACAAAAATTTTTGTGAGACAAACGGTGGAAGTACCTATATTGTTAATTGAACTGAGAAATAAAATCGTTTGATTCAACTGAATTTTAAAGTTACGGGCGGCCATCTAAATGTATAATTATTTAGACAAATATTTAGCAACTAAGTACCTAGTTATCTTAATTAAATTTTAGTTACTCAAATCACATACCTGCTGAAATAACTATATATTTAGTCGGTTTGCCCGAGAGGTTGGTGTGGCTGGCAAATTTCTTTTTCTCAGTTCACGGGTAAAACTCATGATGTCTAATGGAGATATAGTTACATGTGTGTAGGAAGAGATAATATGGATTCAATGTGAGAAACAGTCGGAAGCTTAACGATAACGAATGTGACGTTATAGGTATCTATTGTCATGCACTTGACTCGACATTGGAAACTGGCTGCAGTTGCAATAATATTGCAGACGCTCGCACGTGCAATATGCATATATTGACGAGTGTGCGTTAAGGTATTTGCAGGGGTTCGTGTTTTTTGAGCCGTGTGGGAGGTTTCCAACGTGTGATTATTTGTATCGAACAGGTGAAAGCTTATCGTCGAAGAGAAATTCTTAATTAGATGCATTGTTGATGCAGTTGATTGAATATTCATCGACGATGAGAAATAGAAATGCTGGTATTAACGAACGATTCAGATACGAGATCCGTTTTGGAATTTCTAGCAAAGCTGTGTAATACGTAGAAAATCTGATTGAATCTATAAATTCTCCCATACGACGATTGGCCTGTACTGACAAATACACAGAGAAATAATTGCTAGTGTCAAAAAAATGTTTCCTGAATCAAGAACATATGATCTTACAAATTTTTAAGAATACATATTCTTGATCAAATAATAAGTATTCTTAATTCAAGAATACCATCGTGGGAAGGTGAAATTCTTTCTGCGCAAACAAAAAATAATTACTCGAACCTATCAAATATAATATTTTCTTGCACGAAAAAAACCATAATATATTGATACCAAAATTATATCATGTTTTTGATTGAAGAAAACACATTTTTGACACCAGCAATTATTTATCTCATTGTATAGCTCCTAATTTGTCACCAAAACTATATTGCACATATTGTAGAAATAAAAAATGCACACTCATTACGCAAACGACACACGACAATGCTTTTCAATGCGATGCACTTTTCGCTGACACTCGAGCTACGCCCGCGACTGAAATGCAATACAAACGGCGGCTTTCCGGCGAAACCACTTGGTGTCATGAAACTCTCGAAATTACGCTTCCCAACGAGGTTCGCGCGATTCTTTATTAAATAACGAGACCCCTTATCGAGTGGGGGGGAAATTCTTGCGTCACAACCGGGGAAAGCCATGGATTATATCGACTGGAAAATATTTCAAAGCCATTCTCTCATATCTGCTGAATATGGAAAGTAACTCATTTCAATGCATACATTACTTTCATAGAATTGAGCGGAAAGATGAAGAAATAAATTTAATCGTACTACACTGAAAAAAATAACTTGGCAAATCAAACCAAAATCCTGGAGACGATGCCCAAACCGTTTAGTGAAATATGGATCCTTTGTCTGTGTTTGGTTAAACTGACGATTTTTTCGGTTAGAATAACTAAACATTAGGTTAGAATAACTTGATATTTTGTTTAATCAATAAGAACGATTTTGGTTAGAATAATTACCTAATATTTGGTTAGAGAATATACATATATTCCTCTCTGTACTGATGAGAATTTCGGCATTCTTTCAACTTTTTGTTCAAAAACCCCTCAAGAGTTTTACGAAATTAATCCGGAACTTAATCCCTCGGAAGAGTCGGCAATTCTCGGAGACGAGGGCTCCGCGCCGTTTGATGCACCACGAGTGCATCGCGCCGGACCGCGGCGTGACCTCGCGCGACTGCAGTTGGCCGTTTGCCTGCGTCGTACCCACTTGTCGTTACGTGAACACGTTCGATACGAGCCTCTCGGCGCGGATTGCATTTCTCGGCGCAACGGCGAATGCCTACTAAACGCGCTTTCCAATAAAACGAAGATTCTGAAAAAACGCCTCGCCATACACCGCCGCCGCGCGTAACGCGTGCATACGCGAGTGTTCGCACGCGTTATTATTACGCGTCCGATAATGCCGTTTCGCCCGGTGGAGTGCACGGGGCCTTTATATGGGCGAGCATCGAACGACTGCGTATTGCCTTTGTGGGAGAAACTAATATCGCGAAATATGAGGATAAATTGTACGCGGGAATAATTGGTGCGGCTCGTAAACGTCAGGTTCGATGCACTCGCAATGATGTAACGATGGCACGCATTGAGCGAGTTTCCGTTAAGATGATTTTTCGAATTGGACGCAGTGAGAAAAATAACCTAGTCGATTAAACCGAAATTCTGGAGACCATAACCAAACCGTTTGGTGAAATATGGATCCTCTCTCCATTTGTGTGTGTTTGGTTATACTGACCGTTTTTGATTAGAATAACTAGACATGTAGTTGAAATTATTAAACAGGTAGTTAGAATAACTAGATATTTGGCAGATATACAGTATATCATAGCATGTGAGGCTAAACTTACTCGCCAGGAAAGAAACTTCCATCACTATTATTCATGAATCTCATTATTCCCATTATTTATGAATTTTTGGCCTATATCGATATAAAACTTCATTGTAGATGAAAACGTAATCTTCAAAAAAGTGTTATACAAATATGAGCCAAAAGCTTACAGATAATGAGATAATAGTGATTCAAGTTTCTTTCCTGGCGAGTAAGTCTAGCCTCACATGGTATAAGTATTAGGTACTTGCCAATTATTGTTAGTGCACATGCCTTCATTATAATTTTTTTAATAGTTATACCAATTATAATAGGAGGATTTGGAAATTGATTAATTCCATTAATATTAGGAGCTCCTGTGATATAGCTTTTCCACGAATAAATAATATAAGATTTTGATTATTACACCCCTCTTTAATTTGTTATTAATTACAAGAAATAGGGATTACTTTCTGGGATTGATTGTTACACTTTGAAACATCCTTTTCTTCAGTGTGGTCGCTTCTGTTTTCTTATCGCTAAGAATTAACGCAATTATTTATCCGCAACAATGCCACGTCCACACGAGATTTAGGGGAGGGTTGCGCAAATTGAACCGGTTCTTAAAATGGCTCGTTAACTCTTCAAATAGTAAGACACGGACGACTGGTATATGAAACTACGTATTCGGAGATAAGTGGTCCAATTTGGAAGTTGCTCCGAATAGACCACTCCACTTTCTCTAACTCCAATGTATTAAATAACAAAATACAAAAATTCTATTAATCAGAGCTTTTATATTTTTATAACGAGAATCGCCGCAAATTATTATACCCTGCGTTACAATAATTTGCGTTAAGATTTTCATATTCGCGCCTATATCTTTCAAATTAAAGACCCGCACCGCATCGCCGAGCGGAGAGGCCACGATTATACGGTGTATAATTGCGGATGTACAGTTTACACGATAACCGTGCTATTCGAAACAATGAAAGGGTTTTCCTTCCGCGACGCCTTGCGGCTTTCAGAAGATGAGACACCGCGCAGCATTCTCCAGCCGCGTTTATTGAACTTCGCGGTTATGCATATTGCGAGATGAAACGCGGGGAGAACAAAGGAGGGCCGAATTCTCCGGTTCCTTCGCGATGCACCTGGGTGCGAGGCGGACAATGCGGATTCTTCGCTAATGGGTTTGCGCGCCCGTTAATTTAATCGATGACCATCCTACGCAAATTTCGCCCGTTTCCTTTTACTTGTTTCTCGCCTTAACGACGTGCCATTGTACTTCGCATTACACGGCCTTCCACCGCGAGATAGGGAGGATCTCCGAATGAAATTTCGCCGTCTTCTTTCATCTCGACGAAGGAGGACGAAGGAAAAAGTGACGGGGACTCGTTCGACCGGTACGCGAGAAAACGAGTACGCGAGAAAACGAAGAGAGCTAAACGAGCATGAAAACACTTTCGGTGCCAGGAGGAGCAATATTGATAACGATTGTAATCGCTAATCGCGTATACGGGGTGAAGTATTTAAATTGAGACACACTTGAATATCTGTAAAACAATTAATGCATTTTAGGAAGAAATGCTCTTTGTAAAAGTTATTTTTGTCACTCAGTGTCAAATACTCGGTTTCATGGGCGTCCTCGACGCATGTGAAGTCATCTTTCACACACCAATTCGTGAAAAGTTGCGCAGTGCGTGAAATAACCTGCGCAGTGCGTGAAATCGTCAACCTCGTATTTGACACTTGTGACAAAAAATAGAATTCGTTATTCGGTTGTTTCGCGCCGCTTTAACGAGTGTGATTGCCGTACTCGCTTCGCTCGTGCGGCAAACTTCACACTCGTTAGAAACAGCGCTTCACGCCCTAATAACGAAAATAACTATTAACCCTTTGAGAGTACGGAATTATTTGAAGATTCCTATGCTCGCCCAAGTAAACAGATGACGAGTCTCACTCGTCAAATGTAACCAAAGGGTTAAAGGGGGAGAAAGAACTGTATATTTTATTTTTCAATTAGTAAACGTCTTCAAGACCATCTTAAGGTCAACGTTTTTTCTTTACATTGAAAGAAAATAAAGAAATAAAAAACTGTTCAGAGAATATTTTTCCGTCTTTACGTGTAGATTAAGGATTTTTCGAAAAAGTATAGGCATCCGTTTAAAGAAAAAACGTTGACCTTAAAATGGCCTTGAAGACGCGTACTAAATGAAAAATAAAATATACAGCTCTCTTTCTCCTTCTAAAGCAAATAACTTTTATAAAAAACGTTTTTTTCTAAAATGCGTTATTTTATACACAGATGTACATGTGCATCGATTTAAATGTCTCATGCATATTGCTATTCCCGGTGTCATAGATTCTGTCGTCGGCGGCTTTTCAAAATGCCATTCTTAAACGTACTAGCCGATGAACGATTCATTATCTTGCTTTCATTAGTCAGAACAAACGCCACCGTAGCTCATGAATCAAGAGAATTAATTGTTCACTAGCTAGTACGTTTAACACTATACTGAGAAAAATAACTTAGTTAATCAAACCAAAATCCTGGAGACGATGACCAAAACGTTTAGTAAAATATGAATCCTCCACCTGTTTGATTAAACTGACCACTTTTTGAATAGAATAACTAATCATTTGGTTAGAAGAACTTGATATTTGGTTCAGCTGACCAGTATTTTGGTTAGAAAAATTAAACGTATTTAACTAGACGCGTTTTGTCATTTTAAACTAATTATTTTTCTACTACTAAGTGTAGGAACGATCGAACGATGACGCGTTTTAAGATGGTCGTTCTGGCGAGCGATTATCTCGTTATCTGTAGATTTTTGGCCTATACTGCTATAGAACTTTCTTGTAGACCGCAATATCCTACTATAAAAAAAAGTACTCCACCTTTTTCGACGAAAACCTCATGGGTTACGAGGTAACAGAGGTTTAATGGTACTCTGAATAAAACACCAGTTAAATATGACTGTCTGCGATACCTAGTTTCAGAGAGTGTCAAAACTTACATTCTGAAAAATCACCAGCGACAGAGTCCGCGATGCCAGTTGAGTACGATATGGAAATTAACGAGGAAGGGTGCACCGAAAAGAAATATTCAGGCTGAAACTAAAGCAATATTGCAACTGCAGCAATATTCCTCGCAGCGTCCACTACGTATTATACATTCTCTCTGTATGGAATTCAGCAGAAATCATTAGCGAGCATCGATACGCTCCACATTTGAATCCGAAGAAAATCCAACGCACACTTCAACGCTCTTCCCCGATATCATCAAAGACGTACACCGGAAGCGCGCCCACGACATCGCCCACCCGATTTCACCCCCGACTCTATTTATAACTCCGACCACAGCGCGAACCCCGTGGCAAATTCAAATGTAAGACATCAGACGCTTTCCCCCGCCATGAATACATTATCGCCACGCGTAACGGCTCCGCGCGCGACGTAAGTACCTACGCGTCAAGAGACATCTTCCCCGCGTCCGCGATCTTTCCCGAGTAAATGACTTCTCGCGCGCGACGGCAATTTTCCGGAAAGACATCGGGCGCGAGGAAAGAGGACGCGGCGGCCATGTAATTACACGGGATTTAAAAGGAAACTCGAGAGTGCGCCGCCGCCGCCGTGCGGATTTGCATAATTGCTCGGACGCCGAGGAACCTACGAGACGAGACGCGTGGGCGAGAGAGAGAGAGAGAGAGAGGGAGAAAACGGCGGGGTGGCGAAGGCGGCAACCGGGAATATTTGCGAAGCGACTGGAATTAATTAACGGGCGCGGATCCTCGCGTGTGCCACGCGGAAAGAAACGGTCGGGATAAGAGCGGAGCGGTATCGCGTGACGGGAGGCGATCGACTGGGAGGAGGATGGATCGTCATTTGGCGCGGCTAGTCTCGGGCGCCGCGATGAGATTGGAAAGCTCGATTGCGAACGATCTCGGGATTTCTGATCGTGGATCGGAGACGGATAAGACGATATTCGCGTCGAGCGTAACGAAGATTTTCTCTGATTCGTTCGCGATGATTGAATCTGCGGCTGTTTCTATGCGTCGGAACATGGATGCATATGTCGATGATTTAATCTCGCGTATGCGAAGCGAAGAATGTATATGTGACGAAGTATTGATACTCGGATGCCTACGGAATAATCGTGCTTGTATGTCTATTTCTCTATTTCTCTCTCTCTCTCTCTCTTTCTTATTTCTTTTAATGTCATTTATTTTTACATATTTTTATTAGGCGTACAACTTTGGTTCCACCGTTTTTCTGTAGGTGGCTAATGGGAAAAACGGCGGGAACAAAGTTGTACACCTGTTACAAATAGTTTTACTATTTGCTCGTTTCACTTCTTACCGTTACGGTTGACGCTTTTACCATTTATTTGTACTTATTTGTACTTAGTTTTAGTATTTACTCATGTTATTTACTTTTACTATATTTTACTTAATTTTACTATTCTTCTTGTTACTTCTCTTTATTTCCTCTTACTATTTTTTATTTTTTCCACTGACTTACTTATTATTGACCATTTATTTTTACCACGTTGTGCTCTGTTATTTTTGCCTTTCTTTTTGTGTATTTAGGAGACACCCGTCTTAGAGCCTATTCAATAAACGCATCTTTTTCTTTTTCTTTCGGGGGTCCATTCGGGTGGCTGCCTTCGCCCTTTGGAACCGGTTACCTGCCCACGCAAGGAGGCTTCTATCTTCCCCACCTTTAAGAAAGGCTTATTTCATTTTCTCATTTACGAGAGCGCATTAGGGCCATGATTGGTGCGTGAGGCGATTGCTCGTTTATTTGCAGTTTTCAGTTTTTAATCGCTAGTTGTATAATTGTATAGCTATTATCGTTTCTTCTTCTCATTGTTACATATTTAGTTGTAAGTATTTTTCCCTTAGATTCTTTACGCTGTTCTCTTACGCTTTTTGTAGTTTGCTCTAAGGAGACCTTGTCCCAGAGTTAATAAATAGTCCCTTCTTCTTCTTCTTCTTCTTCTCTCTCTCCCTCGAATTAGTCGTGTTTTTTAGACCTATTTCTGAACGTCCTCGGAGGAAGTATACGTCTATTACGTCTTTTATTTCCTTATGAAAATGTAGGTCAAATTGGGGAGTCAATATTACCGGAAGATCGTTCGACTGGAATGACAGCTGGCCGCTAATTACGACCGCGATACCATCGAATACAAAATTGACATAACCGAGCGTCGCTACAAAATTCGAGGATCGCCCCGCCGCGCTGCTCCAAATAAAGCGTCTTTGCAGTGCGACTCTGACATGCGTTCGCGGATGTAGCGCGCGATGAGCCACGCGGCATCCAGACAAGACGACTGCAACGACATAAAGAAAATTCACCCGAGGGACCCCTCGGCGGCGGAAGCGCCGCCGCGATAATCAAGGATGTCGTCGCCTCGTCTTTTCCGCAATTAACAAACGAGGAACGGGACGTTTGTCCGCCGAGCGTGCGGCTGCGGTCCATCGTCGCGGCGGGCAACCGGCGCGAGCAAATCCGCGTGCAGCGGAACGAGAGGAGGAAAATAAGGTCGCGTTTTCTCGCGCGCCGCAATAACGTCGCAAATTAGCGAATAATCGAAACCGGGGTGAGAGCGAGACGGTTTCGCAACCGATCGACCGGACCTATACCTGCCACGCGAATGACCAGCCACACCTCTTACCTTTCACGAATCTCCTGCCCCGTCCTGCCTTATCCTGCCCGGTATCCACCCCGCGTTATCGCGGCCGATAGCGCAACACGCTCGGCGACGCGCGCTGCTCCGCAGCCTCCGGTTGCAGTTTCTCGCGCGGTCCGAGCTCCGCGGAGCGCGGCTTGCGTCATCGCGGGAAACTCGCGGAAATTGCCGGGGAATTTGCGTAGATTTTAGCGTGATTATAATGAAAAAAATAGTCGAATTTTCGCGCGATGAGAGTGCGACGGGTGAACAATTGGGGTCTGCATGAAAGATCGAGGTTTTTCGGGTTTTCTTAGAGATTTAACCCCTTCAGACCTGGTGCACACGAGTATGTACATTGGATTTTAGCTATTTTATTAAAAAATGTTACGCAAAAATACAACTTTGTACTGTTTGCACATAAATATAAAGCAATTTTTTAAATAAAGATTGGAGAAATATGTTAAAATATAATAATACCCCAAAGGCTAAAACATCATTAAACATTTTTGTTTACTCTACCAAAAAAAATCAGGTCTAAAAGGGTTAAATTAACGCTGCTTCGTGGAAATAACATTGGGACAAAAATTTGGTCAATCTAACTAAAATTTTGGAGACGATGATCAAGCTGTTTGGTGAAATATGGATCCTCTACATCTGTGTGTTTCGCTTGGCTGACCACTTTTTGGTTAGAATAACTAAACGTGTTTAACAAGAAGCGGTTTGTCATTTTAATCTACAGCGAGAAAACAGTTTGTTAATGGTTGATAAATGTAATTAAATAAGGCCAGATAAATATTTCGTTGAAGTGAGAAAATATATGCTAATTATTAAAAAGTTTATTTCATTCAAATGGTTGGCTCGTAGGATGAAATTGTGTCAAATAAATGTTGCAATAGTTGATGAATATTTGCTTGAACCAATAAAATGTTTATTTCCCCATATTCAAACAAACGTCCATTAGCTACAAATAAACTATTTCCTCGGTGTAATTATTTTTCCCCGTGTACGACCATTTTTCGTGAGATGAATTAAGTCGAGCGATGTAAAAATGAGATGAGTAACTTTGGAGAAAAAAAGTCGTAAAGCCGGCATGAAATTATGTACCGTCGTGTTCGTATCGAAGTATCCGCGCTACCCAAAAGGAACCACGGGAAATGCATAACAAGAAAATGCGCGTCTAATATGGGCGGCGCGTAGTTGCGCAATGAGCTGCAGTTAACCCATATTACCGAACGCAGAGCATTCGGAGGTAGTAAAAAACTCGAGAATTATTAACCCGCAGCCTTCGACGTGCGCCGCGATGCGGATACGCATCTCGGGATGCCGTTTCCTTTTGGAAAATGGATTTGTGCAATTCGATCGTAAAACTGACTAACGACTGATACAAAGATTCGCATCGAGATGCGATCTTTGAAGCCCCATGGGATCGTATAACTGTCCGTTGCGCAACGTCGTTCGTACATTAGGAGAAAGTAGGGTAATGGCGTCCACTACGGTTAAAGATGATAAAACAATACCTAATCCGACTACCGGAGACATTTATACGGCGCCACTTAAGATAAGTCGAAAGTCTTAATTATAAATCTAGAAATACCGAATGGGGAATCCGGCGAGAGGCTGCATTCCGTTTCGAAGGGAACATTCGCTTTGACCGCAATTATCTTCCGAACTCTAAATTTGTCATCAATGTTGATGTAAAACTTTTTTTCGAGCGAGGTACGATATACAAAAAAGTATGATAACAATTTAATCCAAAGTGCACGAGTTAGGAGATAATCACGTTTGAAGTGAGATAGATTCCAGAATTTATCGATAATACACTTCCAACGCTAAGCATCGCTTCCAAAAAATCGAAGCAGAAGGAAAATCGATCGAGCAGATATTCGCGATGTTAAATAGCGGAATATTAGTGTCAGGAAAAAAAAACAGACACCGTTATCTTCAAATGCCGATTTCGTTGACGCAACACAGCGACCTTCCAATCGATTCGAAACCGTCGGTACACACGATAATATGTGCCTTCGGTGTGTCTCGAAATCTTTACGCACACGTACACCGCGGCGATATGAGAATTGTAATTATTTGATCGAGGGATTACGCAGTTATTCGGGCGGTGATTAGGTGCTGTGGCATTTGCGTACGAAGTAGGCGGTCCAACCTGCAGCCACGACTGGCTCTGTCGGGCCTGGCAGTCTACTACGGTAACCTACTTCCCGGCAGGAGACATTTCCAAAATGTCACACCAGCAACGCGACGGCACAACGCCATCGCGAATCGCGACGACCTCTTATCCGTGCGCGATGCGAAACGCGTGGGAGGAAATCCTCGCCAGGAGGTGCGAATCGAGCACGGAGGGAGAAAGAGAGAGGTCGAGATAAGGAATTTTTACGCGAAAGAAGTAAGAAAGCCTGTACGGCTTTTCCCTCGTGATAAAAGAACCGGTTTCGCGATTTAAAATTAAGCATATCTATACTTTTCGCAAAATTATCGAAGCTAAGAATAATCGTTGCCTCGTATCAATAGTTTCACTCTTCTCTCGCCTCCGTGATGTACGAGCAATTCGTTGAAAGTTTTTGCTCGCAGCACCGGGATTATGTCGATAAACTAGGATTATAGCAGTGGCTTTAAGCGCGCGCAGGATCGGGGACGAAAGAAGGCGGGGAAACCGCGCCGATAAAGCGGAGCGACATACGAAGTGTAGGAGCACGGTTAACTTGTACCGCGAAGGCTTTCGCTCAAAGTACGATTATCTCGCTAAGCGTGTTATTTAGCCCAACATATATATACGGATACAATTTTTTGAAGATTACATGGATCCGCTTACAATTTTTTGAGCTGATATACAGGCGAACATTTTTCGCAGCTGACGACAAAAACCCCAATAAAAATTCAATTTCTTGACTGCTTTCATCCGAAGAATTTAAATGATCGGACATTTTGTTACACCGAAAAAACAGTTTATTCGTAGCTAATAAATGTGTGGTTAAATATGGCAAAATAAACATTTTGTGTGGAATCAAGTAAATCTTCGTTAATTATTACGACATTTATTTGACGCAATTAAAGCCTTTGAGGCAGTCACTTGAATGAAATAAACGTTTTAATAATTAATATACATATATATTCTTGAAGATTCCATAGATCTGCTGAAAAATTTTTAAGCTGACACACAGGCGAAAATTTTCCGTAGCTGATGAAATAATCGCGATTAAAAGTTCTACTCCTCGATTGCATTTATCCGAGGAACTTAAATGATTGGACATTTTATTACACCGAGAAAACAGATTATTCGTAGTAAGTAAATGCTTGATTGAATATGGCGAAAAACATTTTGTTGGATCAAGTAAATATCCGTTAACTGTTGCGATATTTAATTGGCATAATTAAATCCTTTGAGGCATTCATTTGATTGAAATAAATATTTGAATAACGATAAACATATATTTTCTCGCCCTAAGGAAATATTTATTTCGCCGTATTTGAAATTACATTTATTAATCGTTAATAAATATTTCTCGATGTACGTAGCATTGAGTCTAAACTTACCCGCCAGGAAAGAAATTTCAATCACTATTATAATATCTCAATATTTATGAACTTGACCTACTGCGATATCAGACTTTGTTGTAGATAAAAATGTAATCTTCAAAAAAGTATTACCTACTCAAACAAGAGCCAAAAGCTCATAGATAGTGAGATAGTAGTGATTGAAATTTCTTTTTTGGAGACTAAGTTTAGACTAGTATGGTACATCTATAAATATATGCTTTCCACTTAACGATACAAAAATCCGTAACGTTACACCTCGTGATTGGACGAGTGATTGAACTGAAATCGAGCATTAATTACTCGTTCGATAGCATACGACGCATTAATGAGCATCCTGAATCAAGAAAGACGCGAAGGACTCGAGGTGGTCGATAACCCCGCCGCAATGCATGGTTGCACTCGTTATCAGTCTCTCGAGATTAAGTGGATGCATACATATATCCACGTCGATATAAAATCGACATTGCAGTATCTCCACGTCGAATTCAACGATCCCTGCCGCGCAATCGCATTCGCATGCGCGCATTGCATTCTCGCTCCCCCGATAAAGCGGACACCCACACCTCCTGCGCACCTATGCTAATCCCGATTTCTGCATCCCAGGCGCAGCCAACGAACCGTGCGGCGTCGTCGCCTCCGCGTATCCGTCGCCGGATCGATCGAAGGACGCGAAAGCTCGCGTATCGATGTTTAGAGACAATGCAGGTGCGGCGAAAGTGCGCTTTGCGAAAACTAAACGAAAAAAGGGAGAAACGAATCCCGCTGCGTGATTGCCTGCATTACATACGCGCGTTCAGTGAACACGTCGATTCGATTTTATTGCGGTTTATCTATTTGCGCCTGTTATCGGGTTTTACATCGACCACGCGCGCGGCGTGCGCAGATCTATAATATGCAAGTGCAGCGATCGGTTTCCGTTCAGTCGCGCAGTTTTTTTTTCATCCGCGGTGATAGGCTCTCGCGGCGCGCGAGCAACGGAAAGTCGGCGATCGAAATAAAGGATAGCGCGTTATTGTTACGAGTGAAAGACGATGATGTCGCTCGTTCGCCTTCCAATGGCTCTCGGCGAGCGGTTCTCTCCGATAGGCGCGACTTCCGCAATAAAATCCCGTAGGAAAGGCCACGGGATTTTATTACCGCGGGCCCACGAGTTGTAATATGTCGTATCTGCCCTGTCATCGTACCGAGGATACGGCGAGAGCGAGTAAGAGTCCCTCGTGTAAGCTCGCGCGGTTTCTTAACGGGTGTTTTATTAGATATGATTGGTACCCGAGGACGTGCCAGCCTCTGTATCCTTTTCCCGCCCTGGGGGCTACGTATCGACATCTTATTGCCGCGTAATAATGATAATCGAACGTAGAAAATGTATGAATGGAATAAAATGGGAAATTAAACATTCTAAAAGAGAGGGAAATAAGGGGTATAGATGCAAAGCCGCCAAGTCACATTTTTGTGAAATCCGAGTCAGACACGGAAATTTGTTCCTTATAAGTACGTGCAGCTGCAAGCGTATTTTCTACCTTATATTATTGACGGTGTAAAGTGGAATTTGCACCTAAATTATGTTCGACCTTATGCACGTACTTATAAAGAACAAACTCCCGTATCCAACTCAGACTTCACAAAAATGTGACTATGTGACTTGGCGGCTTTTGCATCTATACCCCTCAAATGTACCATCGTCTTATCTCTGCACTTATGCATGCGAACGAGTATATCGATACCTGAAAGCAACAGTGAGATAAACCCCAAAAAATACCAATTTTAGGTCCGATACCACCGATTGGATCAAAACCCATTTACGATGTGGCGAAAAGATGTGGTCGCCATCTAATCGACGGAGCGTTTCAACTCGGAGTCGGCCTGTGGACTCATCAGTAAAGCTAGGCCGACTCCTGCCTTAGACGCTCTGTGGCCCTCCGTAAGAGGCGGGCAATTGCGGTCTTGTATGAAGACCTCGGCTGTAAAACCTGTTAACTGATATGAAGTTCCATGCAAGTTAACAGGTTTTACAGCCGAGGTCTTCATATAATGACTGCCCGTCGTCGGACCACTATCGAGAGCCGAGAGCCGTGGGCCGGGAGCCGTGAGTCGAGGGCCGAGAGGGTCGGCGCCATCTGGCGTCAGGCCGCCGCAGCGTGACGGGTCGCCACAGAGCTAACTATGTATGTCAAACGTAAGCTAAAACCGGCCTTTACACAATGCAACACTGAGATATCTCGGCAGAAATACATTTTTAAAATACTGTCAAAAAGGGAAACTCAGTGTTACATTGTGTAAAGGCCGGTGTTAACTTACGTTTGACATAGTTAGCTCAAAAGGTTTATCTCACTGTTGCTTTCAGGTATCGATATGTATATTGAGATAAACCCTCGGGAATAATACATAATACATGTGTACGACATAACACGAATCGAGCGTGCTCGCACGAGCGAGAACGCGCGCGAACGACTAATTGTAAGTTCCTAACGCTTAACGCGGCAGCAGTAAGTGGTCCGCGCGCGCGATCGTTGAATTGTAAAATAAAAAGCTCCGGGGCATATTGCGGGCTTTTGGGAACTTCATAATTTAAAGCATTAAACATTCATACGTCGAGATTCGCGTGGGTAGTAGTGATTTGCTTTCCTTCGCGGCTATCGTGTAGAGGGAGGTGGCTCGCGTGTAGCGCTATTCGCGAGGATATTTCTTTACCCTGGAATAGAAAGGGCGGATGTCCTAAAATTCAAGTTTTTGGATAAATGTATATTCTAGAATAAAGAAGCCCGATCTTTTCATTGAGCACGGTTAAAATGCTGAATTTTAAGTCGTTCCTGACATGTTAATTTAAAAATGGCAGATGTCCAATTCGAGTTAATATTTAAAAGACCTATGTGGACATCCGCGATTTATGTTTATGCGAATACAGGGTTTTGGACAAACGCCCTTTCTCTATTCCAAAAGGTACAGATTTAGTCTTGCGTATCTCAGTATTTTCTCCGAGGAGGTTTTATGAGAACTATTGACGTTTTATAATTATCTTTCTTGTTTTTCCCCCGAAGCGAAGGAATCCACTCGTCCATTCCAGACGAAAAAGTTCCGTATGGATTATACAGGGTGTCCCGCAATGACTGTGACAGCGGGAAATGGGAGATTCCTTATTAAAAAGTAGGCGTATAAAGTGCAAGTTATAATGCCGGGAGGGTGATAGTTAAGGAACTAAAAGAGTTTTAAGATGACCAACAGGATGATAGTTCCATTGGCAAACGTCGTTGACTCCTAAACAGCTTGACGTAAGAGGCTCTGTCCAAAGCCTGCGCGCATACGTGACCGACACATTTCAAACGCCGAATTGTTCTCAATTATTTTTTTAATGAGGCCTTGGATGGAGCTCCTTGCGCTTACCTGTTTACGTGTCAACGACGTTTACCATCGGAACTGTCATATTGGTCATCTTAAAATTATCTCTTTAATTCCTTAACTCGACATTATAACTTGCACTTAATACACCTAGTTTCTAACAAGGGTTCTCCCATTTCCCGTTCTCACGATCACTGTGGGACATCCTGTTTACAGTCCACATATGGATTTGGTCCTATACTGCATGAGTCTAAACTTACTCGCCAGGAAGGAAACTTGAATCATTATTATCGCATTATCATTTGACTTATGCTCGCATAATAGTTTTTTGAAGATTATATTTTCATGTATTATACAACGACGTGTGTGTACATCGATGTAGGCCAAAATTTCCGAAATAATGAGATGAGATGAGGAAGATATGATAGTAATTAAAGTTGCTTTACTGGCGAGTAAGTTTAGACTCATATGGTATATGAACCATATATGATTTCTATTTAAATCATAATATGTAATCCATATAAGACCAAATCCGTGTACATGGCTATATATACAAATTATATAAAACTCTTCCGTTAGGCACAGGCGGAAAAGTTCTATATGATTTGTATATAGTCCATATATGGATTATACATGATTTCTCTGCAATCAGATATGGACCATGTATAAAATTGTTTAATCTTTAAAATTATTGGATACTCCATATAATAGTCCATACATGGTTTATATAGAGAAATGATATATACTCCACATAAGACCAAATCTATATATCGCACCTCCGGAAGAACAATGACGGAAGTGCAAATTTTGAAATTTTTTAATTAAACCCCTCAATAGTCTTAAAAATCATCATTGTTTCCAGTAAATCGATTTTTCTGAAGAATTAAGATTTTTGCACGTGAGTCATTGTTCTTCCAGAGGTGCGATGGACAATATATAATCCATATAGAACTTTTCCGCTGGAAATTCCCATACGTATCAAACGCTAAAATTAACGGAGCCATCCTTGAGCCCCCGCAAGTGCGGTACTCCGCGATCGACACTAAAAATCTCGCCCGCGCGCCTCGTCGGGATCTGCCGGAACGATCGGCCCCCTTTTCGTTCCCTCGCGCGTTCACGTACGGTGCCCGAACCATCGCATTCTCCACTGCGCTTGATAAGATCGTCGAAACTCCTTCGAGAGCCGAGACTCTCGCGCGCGATCCATTTCTCCTCAGCTCCTAGATATCTCCACGGCGCACCAACCGCCTAGCTGTCTCGAGGCGGTCTTACCAAATCGATTCGACCGGTACGGCCCGCGTGTAAAAAACTACGTCGCGGATACATGTGGCCCGATGAGGATGATGTCACGCTAATTGCTGTTACGATTGCACGGATATTATGCTATGTGAGGTTTATTTAGGTGATGTGTCGATATGGCCCGGGTTACGGACGCTAATCTCGCATTTGGGAAATTTTATGGGTCTTTTTTTACATTACTAAAATAATACACTCTATTTATAGAGTCGTTATCGTCGGGACTCGTCGAGATGCACTCGTAATTAAGGGGCGTTTTTCAATTCTGGGGACTTTCAAAATACAGCACAGGAATTTTTCAGGTAACAGTTAGTCAGGATAAGTCGATTCAACGGATGACAATCGCTCGATCAATATTCGACCCTCGTTGGTTAATATTTAATGTCGTTCAATAAACATCCTATTCCCACTGAGTAATTACAGATGTTCGACTAACAATAAAATTTAATGTTTCCACTTAAAGTCATAAAATCGAAAATACGTCATATCTCTCACGCGTGCCGAAATAATTCTACGTAGATAAGAGCTACGGCGCTGAACGAAATTTTCTCAAGTTCGGCGGAATAAATTAAAGGCCGCTAGTGTGACCGGATTTACTCTCTCTCTCTCTCTCTGTAAGCGTATAAATAATTCTAATATTGCTTAAAATATCGTCGCCTATCTAATTTTGTTAGCAATCAAGGATGGTAATGAATAGGCTAGGAGCATCGCCTGCGATTTTCTTAATTTAACGATAAATGTTTAAACGATTAAAAATAAAAAACCGCGTATTAGCGGCCGTGTAATAATTTAATACGATCAAAATTAACCGGGAAAAAGACATTTCGGGACTACTGATTTGAGTCAATTTTGCCAACATACAACAATGCTAAAATAATGTCCCTTGAGATATAAATAAACGATTTGCTCAAGGAGCCGATGCAATACATTTGCTCGGTATACAATGGAGCATAGGTATGATTTGTACGACAAGTGCATTTACGGTTGCGGAACGGGATCGGGCACTTTCTCCGATCTGTTTCGCGAAAAGGCGAAGAACGACTCGCCTCGTCTCTCCGATGCTCTCGCGTGATTCCCGCCGTTCCCGTTATACCCTGCTACAGATGAATTTCTCATATGCGAGCGTTTCGAGTCATTGATGACCGAATAATAACAAGGGAGGACTTCAAACGTCACCTGCTAATCAGGCCCGTCGACGAACAGCCGTCAACGAACAGAATGGAACGTTAGAAATTGCTATGAAACGCAAACGAGCCTCGTTAACTGTCCGACTGTACCCACAACTTATTCAGGCGTCGTAAAAAAATATGCGCAAAAAACACGGATGAAAGTCATTAGGAACGGAATAGAAATGATGTCTCTTCTGTCAGCCATTTCTCAGAGGATCGTTCCTCTACTTTTTACAGTCTCCATCTCCCCGTGCTGTATTAGAAAATTAGAGTTAATTTCTAGAGCACGGTGTGAGTCTCCGATTCGGTCTGCCTTTTTTTTAGCGGAGATGCAAAGTTAACTGTACGTTTAGCCCTTTTTTCTCGGATCCGATGTTTTTCTCCGATGTGACTTGTAATGAATTCTAAATTGTACGAAGTATAAGTACCTGCTCGTTATTTCATCGTGGATGCTTAAAGTTATTTTTTGATTTACGGAAGGAGATCCGGAGCGGAAAGAAAATCATTCCTCCCCCTTTCCCCACTTCCCCTAATCCGCGCCCGCCTTGATAATTTGCAATTAACCCCAGGACATGGAATAAGTGCTGGCTCACTCTCCGTTTTCAGAGACGTATAAAACAAAGTGCGCGGGTACGCTTACTTTGCGAAAGAGATCAGAAGCGAAAGGAGTGCCGTCATTTCTGCGTTAGCTCCTATTTAGAGGATCATTCCTCCTTTTTTCTCTACTTCCTTTCCCTCTCGCTCGGTAACTTATAATTACCGCGGAGTAAGTGCCCGTTCATTCTCTTTTTTACAGAGACTTCACATAAAGTACCCGGTAATTTACTCTCCGAAACAAATCATAAGCGAAAGGGGTGTCGTCACTTTTGTGAGTTCCTACTTAGAATAACGTTTCCGTCTTTCCCTCCCATTTTTCCTTCCCTTTCTTCCTAAAAATTCTGCATTTCCATACTTTTTAGTAGAAAAATGAAGACGACAAAAATAATCTTGTGCGTATACAAAGTTCTTGTAATAAATTCATTCGCACTAACAAGACTATTTCTGTTACCCCTCCTAATCAATTATTCTAAATGATTTATCGTGTCTACACTGAAAATAATAACCTGGTTAATTTAATCGAAATCCTGGAGACCATAACCAAACCGGTTGATGAAATATGGATCCTCTCTCCATCTGTGTGAGAATACCTAAACATTTGGTTCAACTTACTAGTATTTTGGTTAGAAGAACTAAACTCATTTATCAAGTTGCGTTTTTTCATTTAAACCTAGTTATTTCCTCTATGTACTATAAATTAATTAGGCGGCATTATAAAACGTCGATGGATCTTGTAATCCGTGGAAGGCCTCGATAATCGATCCAGCGTATGCCTCAGAGATTTCTCGTTCAATAACTATTGTTTATCACCTGTCGCAACAACCTTTCTCTCCGGGGTAGTTACGTACTTCGATGCTCGGTTTACGGCGCGAAGTTACTAAATCAGGAGCGAAAACATTGCTCCACAAAAGAGCGCATTGAAACATATTTATATTCTCGTATATATTATGCGCGCACTGACGTGCATATGTGCACCGGCGCATGCACTTACGGTTGCACGTACGATCGATATATCATCGTCTCCCATTGTCTGCTCCTGCATTTCGTCGTGGCGAATGCAGGTACCGCGTGGAGATAGTAACTGCGACAGTAAGGGACGTGGAAAAGCCGAGCTAACTTCAATAACGATTAGGGGTACGTGGATGGATCGATGTTATCGAAATAAATCGTAATTTAAACTACACAGTCTTCATATTTTTTTCTCTAAATTTTCTAGGTCCTCTCATTTCGACATAAAGAATATTTCGTTTAAAAACCATGGTTTTCCCCAAAAAGGAAACCTTCGAATCGTTACACGTGGTCTTAGTTTTTTTTAAGGATCCTGTTCTGATTGGTGAAACCGCCATGTTTTACGTACACTCTTAGATGCAGAGTCTATCTTGATAATGAACATGAGGTGGTGTTAGTGAGAGAATTGAGATCTAAAATCTAAAATCGATATAGGGATCTAAAATCTCGGAAAAAACATAGCGGCTTCTCTTCACTAAGAAAACAGTTTATTTATAGTTAATATAGTACACTTAATTATAGCGAAAGAAATATTTCTCTGGGCCAAGCAAATATTCGTTAGCTATTACTCTATTTCTAAATGAAAAAGACATTCTAATAATGAACATAGATTTACTAGGCTCAACAAAATATTTTTTTTTCGCCATAATCAAATATACATTTATTAACTAGAAATAAACTCTTCTCTCTGTAGGTATAGCGAATCCAACTAGGACCGAATTCTTAAAGATTGCATTTTCATGCTAATACCTAAGTTTTAATTAAAGAAACATTTCTAAAATCTAAGGCAACGCGCGCAACAATTCGAAGGTCTCCTTTGTGGGAAAAACCACGTACGGGTTTTTAAGCGAAATGTTCTTTATTTCGAAATGACAAGACTTATAAACTCTAGGGAAAAGTACGACGGCTTCATAGGGAAATCAAAGGGAATTGACTCTTTAACCACAAGAGATTAATAGACCGCCTCCAAAGATATTTTCCCCCGGGAGATAAATCACCCCCAATTTCCGCCTGAATTTTTCACAAGACCGCCATGACACTCGAACGGGAGCCCCTCTCCCGGGCTGCGCGCTATAAGGCAATCGTGAGGTACCGCGCGCCGGTAATTAAGCGGTTCTATTATAATTAGCGGGGAACACACGAGGCATGCCCGTCACGTACATAATTGGCGCCATATAGGTATACCGGAGAGCGGCGCGGGTACGGGCCGGCGGTCCGCGGTAGAGATAGAATCGATCGGATGGAGAACCGATCCGATTTAGAAATTACGAGGTGATGCGGCACGGCGAGACGCCGCCGCCGTTGCCGTGGAATTGGCCGATTCGACGTCCGCGTCGGGCATCACGACTCTCTCTCTCGCGCTTCTATATCGTTATCGATTCCCCGCATCTTCGAGAGCCGTCGCGATTCCTGAGGGCCTTTAGTTATGTTCGCCGCTTGTAAATAAAATATGACGACGACGCCGTAAAGGCGTCTTCATTATCCCGGCGAGCGTTCCCACGGCGCTTTCCGGGCCACTGGCGTTTCCATCGCCGCGTGTAGCGCGCTCGGCTGGCCGCGCCGAGTACGAGTCCTTTCGAAACCGCCGCGAGGACCTTCGCGATGATCGAAGGTGCCGCCCCATGCGACTCGGGATCTCCCGTCGGGAGAGATCGATAGCGCTCGGCGCGGGAGACGTGGGGGTGGCGCGAATACGGGTCACGGCTTTGCAGTTACTTCGGGTCCGCTGTGGGAATTATTTGAGGCGGCCGATTAGCGCGATGGAAATTCTGTGCGAGCGATTCGAGGATATCCCGGGCGACGATACGCTGCGTCCATCATTCCGCGCTTTCTCCCGTTACGAATAATTGCCGTCTAAATCATCGCAAATTGGCGAGAGATGAATTCTCCCAAATTAGCCGACACGCGTGTAACGCGGAGCGCGCCAAGCTGAATCTCCTCTTTCGCTCGGCGAGGCGGACGAATTCGCCGCGTTAAACGAACGTCCTCCGAGGACTCGTAATTCACGTTTTCGAGAGAAGCGATAATTTATCCTCGTTATATTCGTGACGTATATCCGGATGATAGGGCGGTTCTGCTTTGGCGTCGGCGCGTAAATTAAAGGCTACGTATAATAAAGCCATGCATATGCATGTGTCGCAAAAGCGTGAGTGTCAAGAGGCGAGTGAGCGATAATCGTACGTCGAGTATTAATGATACAAATTTGTTGACATTTCACGGGAGAATTTATTTTCGCTACAACGTTGGCGAGATGCCAACGATACGCGCGCAACTTAAGGTTAATTAACGATTTCATCGCGGCGGCGAGTGTAGCGGGAGCGTTTAATTGCTGAAAAAAGTGCGGCGGAGAGATTTGTCGGTGGCTTTTTTTCTCTCCGCTTCGCGATCTATTCTCAATGCTTCTATCCTCCCCCCTCCCCCCCCCCTCGAATTTAATACCGCGAGAGACCGGGACATAGTTAAAGTTCATCGCCAATTAGGCTCTCGCCTCTACTTTCGGTGTAATTTATCATATATTCGCGAACACGCGTATACGTTAACCTAGCGGGTTCTCTCGCAACTTCATCGCGTACATCTGTCGGACTTTCACCAATTCCGGAACGGCTCGTTGTTATATTCGTAGCTCTTGGATTGTTCTCTCGGTGGCACCGTGAAGAGGATCGAAGCTCGCGAGAAGATTCAGAGAGAAATGTGTAGTATACCATGTGAGGCTAAACTTACACTCGCCAGGAAAGAAACTTCAATTACTAATACACCGAGAAAATAATTTATTTGTAGTCAATAAATATTTGTTTGAATATGGTGAAACAAACATTGTATTGAATCGAGTAAATATTCGTTAAATATTACGATATTTATTTGGTACAAATTATTCCTTTGAGGCAACCGTTTGAATAAAATAAACATTTCAATAATTAACCTATATTTTCTTGTTCTAATGAAATATTTGTTTTGCCGTACTTAAAATTATATTCATTAACTGTTAATAAACTATTCTCTCAGTGTATCATATTATTTAAGAATTTTTGGCTTATATCAATATGACTTTATTGTAGATAAAAATATAATCTTCAAAAAAGTGTTATACAAATATCATCCAAAATCTCATAAATAATGAGATAATAATGATTGAAGTTTCTTTCTTCACGAATCAGTTTAGCCTCATATGGTATGCACATGAGGAATCTCGTTCTAAGTGAACTGATTAACGACAAGACTGCCAGTCGTCCCTCTACCTAGTCCGCTCGTCAATACACTCTTATCACCCTGATAACATGCTTGAAAACGAATTTTCTACCATGTCTATGCGTTTATAAGGAAACATGTAGTAGAATGAAAATTTTTAGATGACTCCCATTTATTGCTGTTTATTCATTTAATCCTATTCCCTTCTTTTTCCCTCCAACGATCCACACACTAGTATACTGATAAAAATAACTTGGTTAAAATGGCAAAACACGTCTGGTTAGTCGATTTTAGCTTTTCTAACCAAAATACTAGCAAATTGAACCAAATATTTAGTTATTCTAACTACTTACATGTCTAGTTATTCTAATCAGAAAATGATCAGTTTAATCAAATAAATGGAGGAACCACATTTCACCAAACTGTTTGATTATGATTTCCAAGATTTTGGTTAAATTAACCAGATTATTTTTCTCAGTGATGGAGAATCCATATCTCACCAAACAGTTTGGTTGTAATCTCTAGGATTTTAATTTGATCGATTAGATTATTTTTCTCCATATACATCATCCCCCAAAAATAATTAAAATACTAGCAAATTGAACCAAATATTTAGTTATTCTAACTACATGTCTAGTTATTCTAATCAGTGAATGGTCTGTTTGATCAAATAGATGGAGGAACCACATTTCACCAAACTGTTTGATTATGATTTCCAAGATTTTGGTTAAATTAACCGGATTATTTTTCTCAATATACAATACATCATCCCCAAAAATAAAATAAAGAAACCACGTTCGCCGCGATAGCTTCCATCGACTCCTTCCCTTCCCCCCGATTCTCCCTTCATCCGTTCTCCCCGTTGCCCCGCAATCGCCGCGAAGGAGGAACGCGTCGTCCCGAATGACCGCGTCCAGCTCGAGACACAGTCCGGCTTCTAAATCAGCCGGCAGATACCTGCGCGCAATTACCAATTAGCGAGCGGTGCGTGATCGGTACGCGAGCCGCGGTAGTTCGAGCGCCGGAGATCGGGATCGCATTGATCCAGCGCGGATCTCTTATTGGACTCTCAGCCGAGCCGCGGTAGCCGCGGTAATCGGCATCTCTTGCGACAGGGCTAACCCGTGCCGCGCACCGAGAGCAATTCGATCGGAACTCGACGTCTGACGGGTGCCTGTTGAAACCACGGCGCGCGTGGGATCTCGAGCCGAGACATTTTGATACGACCGATAAGGGTGGCTGTGTAACGGGCAGCCGCTCGACCGATTCGTCGTGTCAATCGCGGACTTGGAGTCGACTGGCGCACGCGATCACCGTCGTCGATCGAGGCTTTAAATTGACAGACACGTCGTGGGAATTGTTTAATAGTAGCTTCCGGATGAAGAGGGAACGCCGAAAAGAATGCGGAATTTAATCCCTGCAGACCTGGTGTACACGAGAATGTACATTGGATTTTAGCTATTTTATTAAAAAGTGTTACGCAAAAATACAACTTTGTACTGTTTGCACATAAATATAAGAAAATTAAAAAAATAAAGATTGCAAAAATATGTTAAAATATAATAATACCTCAAAGGCTAAAACATCATTAACAATTTTATTTACTCCGCGAAAAAAAAAATCAGGTCTGAAGGGGTTAATAAGAGCGAAAGTTGTAATATGACAAATGCAAAATCGTTCTCTTGAATTTTCTCAAGTGTCTCTTCGAGATCGACATACTCGTATTTATGTGCGTAAGATATTCTAGAATTACTTCGCGCTCTTCAGAAACATGATTTCCGACTTCGATCGATGGACGAGGATCGAAGAAAGGTTCGAATATTCAAAGCGAACGCAGAATAACCGAGATGTAAATACTCTTGAATTTGTAAGATAGAGAATCTGCGAAATGAAGCACCGTGACAGACTTTGATGTGAAAGCGAAATCGTTATCATTGGTGAACACGTCGTCCTTTTGGTTAAAAGTTAAAAAATGCAACGATATCAGTGCAATTTTTCGATGTGCTCTGCAAATGCTACTTGCATTTTAAAAGTAGAGTTTCTGAGAATAGATAGTACTCTTGTTTCAAAGTGTTTCCCTTAGGCATCACCTGTAGACTAAGTGAAGAGGAAATTGCAAATAAAAAATGATAATTCCTGAAATTGCTTCTAAGTGTGGCGAATGAGGATTTCTATTTTTTTTCGAACAGACCGTCGGATGCATTTCTAACTCATTTAAATAATCGCTGCTTTACCGCATATCTCTCTATTTTGAGAGATAGAAAAATGCGAGCACCCCATTGCATCTCTTCCCCGCGTTTCAGACTTGTATCAGTCGAGCTACATAGTCGGTAACGGCGAACCCGTTCCTTTCACAGAATTGAAGCCGTGAGCTAGCGCCGCGGCAAGCACCGATCGTTACTTCAAACTCGTAGAGAATACCACCTTGGTAGCACGACTTTGCCGTGCACTCATCGATACGAAGGAGGACTGTTTGACCATTGCCGAGATCTCTGAATCCCTTCGACATTTCCTCGGTTATTTCCCCGTGATTCTTTATTCTCATTTTAGCACATGCGTAAAAAAGCAGCCCTCGCGAAGTAGCGAGACGTGGTAGCAAAATTAGCGCGCAGCATCCCAATGGACCACTAATTATCTTTAAATGAATTTATCCTTACACTGAAAGAAAGATCTGCTTCATTCAACCATCGGTTAAGTTAAATACGGCGAACTTCACGGTGCAATTGTTTCAATGCTATAATAGTGCGAGGAAAACTAAATAGAGTTGAAGCAACCAATTTGAAGTTTAAATAAGTGAATATCTACTTGAAACAATTACACCGTCAGGTTCGCCGTATTCAACCTCACCGATGGTTGAATGAAGCAATTTTTTTTCAGTGTACGCTATTTTTTTCAAATCATAGCTGATAGTAACTAACATTTCACCTCTTCCTTTCCTCTAAAGAATTGCAGCTCGACTTAACGAACCGGCTTTCCATTTCGCATAATTTTGATCCCATATCTATCGAGATTCTCCCATTCTCTCTCTTGTACCGCGCGGTATACACTTCGAGTCTCTCGCGGAAGCTCGAGGCAACGTCCGTCTTCTCCTCAAACGGGGAAAAAAATTAGCCGGTTCGTTCGATGCAAGCTGCAGCGGCAGCAAGCAACGAAGCAAGGGGATTCCAGTTCCCGACGCGTTAACGTGGTGTTACCCGCGAGATCACCGATAGCGCGGTGGTAGGTAGTTGTATCGGGACATGCAATGATCCCTGATAATTACCCGGTGATTACATTACCGATAACGCGAAACGACCTGTTCGTGGTCGGGGCATTAGAAAAATTCACCCTATCGCAAATTGCATTCGACTCCGCGAACCCGGGCTTTTCTGCATCGAGGATGAAATTGCGGCTGAAGCGACGAGGCTATTCAAACGGGAGTCCCTGGTTTGTAAAGTTTTATATATGATTTTATATCGCACGCCTTTCGAAACGATCGGATCGAAGCGACGATATTTCGTCACTGAGAATGTGTACAGAACGGGAGTACGTTCTCCATACATGGGTGTGAGATAAGAAGCGAATTACACGCTAAAATAAAATCGGCTTCGCTTTTGTTAGCTGTTAAAAGTGAGTGATTCTTTTCTTTTCGTTCCAAAGTAGCGATGGATATTTCACTCTTTATTCTGGAATTTACATCAATCAACTACGGTGAGTTTCTAAAAATATTTCTTCCTTCTCCATTGTGATTAATTAAAGTTTTCTCATTTAAATTCTACTTCAGTTGGACATAGGTCGATATTTCTCCTGTGTCAACATGATACACTGAGAAAAAAATAGTACATTCAATAATTAAATTGCGCTTTTACGGATGGGGAATGCAGAATTAGTTGTTCTGACTGATAAATTTGGTTATAACGATTAACGGTTATTTGGAGGAAAGAGGCTGTAGTCCATTCGAGTCTAATTATTAGTCCAAGTAACTAGATCTGCATTTCCCCACCCGTAATCGTCGATTTAGTCACAAATTTACTATATTTTTCTCTCATCGTAAGTGATTGTATCGAACATTCGATGGCAAACCAAACAGGTGCATCTTAGAGTCATCTCTTAAATCGAACTCTAGTGGCATTATCATGTGGTAGTCGAAATTCCAACCTTCTAGAAGTCTTCAACTCAATTAAGGAAAAGAAATCACTAGAATACACCCCTATGCTTTTCCATCAAACATTCTGCATAAAGAATATCACGGCACCGATAAGAATGCTTCCTGACCGACTTCGACGAAATCACTGATTAAACTGCCCAATACGCATCTCTTTGCTCACGAGACGAATAAATTAACGATTCAAACAGGAAATCGTCCCGTGAAGCCTTTACAAGATTTCACCTCGATGCACCGCCACAGACTGCACGCGTTACTCGTTATCTTTATCATTCGTTCTAGCACATTAAAATCACGATTAGTCAACGTACGTATCGTCTCGGCATGAATATGTTATAAACTTCCAGCTGTTTGCCTCCAGGTCAAATTCATCTTAGCCATGGTTCGGCCTCTTTCGACTACTTTGATTCTCCTTTTGGGTGAGTTTGTCAAATTTACCAGAATCATTAATTCGCCACGGAATTATTGCGATCATTGGCCACCGATCATTGCCCTCGCGCAATCCACGTGATATTTTTAAAGACTCTATTGCCACAATTAAAAAAAAAAAGAGGAAAATATAACCGAAATAGTAAAACGCAAGAGCGAGATGAAATCGCCTTACTTCGTTGCGCCTGATCGATTCTAAACTTCGTTACGCGGTAATGAAACGTTATTATCTTCAAATCGTAAATCGTGATCCGATCGCGCCGCAATATAACTGCCATCCGAGGGGGGGGGGGGGGGGGGGGGGGCATACGATGAGTGCGTGTACGCGTATCGAAGTGTAATTGAAAGAGGAACACCGAGAAAACGCAATTAAATGATTCCCACAACCAAACGACTTCGCGGTGTATGCGACTCCACGAGAATTCCCATCCGTCATTCGATCGTATTATCGCTGACGAAGAAGATCCCAACCGACAAGGAGAAATCGAGCGAACGAAGATCCGATCTAGGGAGTTACTTTTTGTTCTGTAGACTCGCCGAGAGAGAAATTCCTAAACGCAATCGCCGATGAGAATTACGCGTAGAATCCACCTTTCATAAGGTCACTCCCCAGTGCGAAAACTTCGACGTCATTTCCGGATTCCGCGGCAAGGGATTCTTGACGAGAGAGGATATTTATTTTTTAGGACTTTTTACGCTGTCGCAGTCGATTCCCGATCGTCGTACTAAGACCGTCCCGTCTTTCGAGATCGATCGACACGTAGCGAAAGAGAGAATAAAAAGATCTCCCGCAGTGGACGAGGACCAAACGTCCGATGATCCCGATAATTCACTCGCAGACGCTGAAGACGATCGTGAAATCTTGATAGCCAAACCGGAGGACGATTCGTTACTGGAGAAATGTATAGAAAGACCGCCGAAGGCTATGGGACATTTTAACCCGTCCGCCCTGGCCCTACTTGACTCGCTCTGCCAATATTTCGGTTCGAAAATCGTTAAGGGATTTGTCGATGCCATTGACGTCGAAGCGATCGACTCTAGTGACAAGAACGACCAGAAAGCCTTCGAAGAGACGCTGGAAAACATACGTCCCAAAATACAAGGATGTCTGGATACGGCGAACGAGCTTTTCGACGAGACTGAGGCTATCTACTATCACGCCCAATGCGTGTCGAAATTCGTCGCTAAATCTGATGCACTTTCGCAGGTCGTCTGGTTGGTGGCGTTTCCCGAGACGCTGCGCTTCCTGGAGAGAGCCACGAAAGTGTACCAACGAATGAGCGAATTGGCCAAGATACTGACCAGAGCTGGAGTGTTGCAGAATTGGGATCGCCCGGAATTTCAGTGGGCGAAAAATATAGCAGAGGAATGGAGGAAGACGCCTGAGAAGAGTGACGAGCGTTTGGAGAAAATGATGAGGGAGGCTCCGCGGTTGGAAGAGCAGTGTCAATTGTCCGTTCAACTCCGTGAGCTCCTTCGTGGATCACGATCCAAGGATTGCCTGACTACCATCATTGGAAATCTGTTGATCGTTGAAGATACGTTGCGGGAAGATGGGAAAACGTTGAGTCACGAATTCTTCGAGGACGGCGATACGTTCCAACGGCTTTTGGCGGCCGTGAAGAGCGCCCTGAAGAGTACAAAAACTCAAGAGACACGGAAAACTTTGGAACAGAAGGACGAACTGTCCATCGCGCGGTCCAAGGTCAACCAGTTGAGGCGCGACAAGGTGAGGTGTTTGAACGCTCTTCGAGAACGAGTCGACAAGGCTAACACTCGCGTAACCGACGTTATGAATTCGTCGGAAGCGTCGGAGTGCGTTCGCGAAGTGATCGAACGGGTGGAGTCCCTCGAGGTGTCGCTCGTCGAGTTAAATCCTTCGCTTTCGAGAGAGTTTACCTCTCTGAACGTATCGCGGCTTCAGGAGAAGATCGAGGAGGTTTTCGTGCGATCGTTGCTGAGGAACTATGAGAAGGTAAAGTTCCTGCGGCCGATCATTCGCGACCGCGTCGCCGTGTCGAAGAAGATGACCTTCCCAGATTTCTCGTGGGCCAAGAGATTCGAGAAGAAGTGGCGGGAGTTGGAAATGATCAGTGATGCTGATGCGAGACTCGAAGAAACCTTCCGCACCGTCGGCAACGAGACGTCTTGGTCACCCTGCGACGCTTCCGAAGAAATCGAGGAGTCCGGGCGATCTCTCGACGATTGTTGGATGGCGGTCGTTAACGAAATCGTTCTCGTCGAGTCTCTTATCGCGACGAGCGGAGTGACCCTGCAGACGATCTTCATGGGCGAGCCTCTCCTGATGAACTTGGTTTATATGGTCGACGAAGAGCTGTCGGTTAAGGACGATCCGCAAACGACTCGAAGGAAAAGTACGAGCTTCCGCAAGAGCCTCTTCGGGGATGAACTCAAGGTCGACGGTAGTGTTATGGCCGCGAATTCTCACGACTACGAGAATCTGGCGAAGAAAGTCATCGAAGTTACTGCGGAGGAGTTGTTCGGTACTGATATCCCTTTGCAAGCTGATGAAGCGGGGAGTAATATTCTGGAAGAGGCAGGAAGAAGGTCTCAAACTCATCGTTACGAAGCGGAATCGCCGGTAGTGACTAATTTCGAGACTTCTGACGATTCCGAATTAAATCATTTAGAGGAACCAATGATGCCAACTGAGATTCCTACGTCTTCCACCGAAGATTCTTATCCCGAACTTCATTCGCCCACGTCCGGCGATGACGAGTCGGAATTAGAAATACTGGATGAAGATGAATACATTCCCCAAATACGACTTGAAGAGGAACAAGCGGTGTATGCTGCAGTTCCCAATATTTCTGTGGATGATTGTTACCCGACGTTTCGTCCACCGATGTCGAACGATGATGCCTTGGAGATGACAACGAACCATGACGTTGAGTCAATTCCGTCGAGACGAAGCAATAAGAATCCATTGTTGGATGAGAGTGCAGTCCATTCTCAAGAAATACCTTACATTCGATTCATCAATCCTTTTACATCTAAACCCTCGTCCAAAGTTTCAGATGAAATGCATTCCGATCAATTTCAAAATCAGCTGGCCCCGGAGGGCGAAATAGTCGAAGCTCCAACAGCCCTGCCCCTTCCATCAGACAACCGCGATGATGATTACCTTGTGCCAATTCAATCCAAGGAACCAACAAACGTGGATTCCAACGATATGGTCCCTCATCAGTTCCAGCGACGACTGAAAACTGATGACGGAGTCGCTCCAATTTCTCAAGCGAATACTTTACCGCGATTCATTGCACCGGATATTCGTAAGTCGAGTTTAGAACGTGCCGATGAGGATGGGAACAATTTATATCGGCAATCGCAACAAGAAGAATCAAGTATCGATGGTATTTTCGGTGCATCCAAACGGTACATCATTCGGGCCCCTAAAAGACCAATGAAGAAAGATGCACCGCGTAAAGTGAAGACCAATGGAAGAGGAGAGGGACCATCTCGTCGATACGGAGGGGACGACGTGCAAGAAACAAGCGGGCGGCTAATAGATGTCTTGAAGAACCCCCTGCTACAATCTCTCATCACCGCGTCGACGGGAATTCAATTTGATACCGATGCGAACGCAAAGACTATAATTGCCGGGATACTCGGAAGAGTGACGGATATCTTTGTGTATCCGATCGTAGGGGATGTCGCTGGCAGGGCGATCAGGGGGGGTGTTCAGGGTGCGGCGGATACTGCGATTACGAATATTAAAAACCTCCTGTCCATATAACGCCGTTGGCAATCAAGATTTCTCAAAGTCGATTGCATCGTGCTTACCATATTTCCCACAAAAATATAAACCTTGATTATCATTGTCTTCTTCAAATAAAATTCTCCTCATTCGCTCCTTTATACTTAGGAAAGCGATTCATTCTTAAATGGGTTTAACATTCTTTTCTAGGGAGCTTCGCTTTACCGCGTTCAACGTTTGCAGTGCGACCCCTACATTCTCACCCCACTAATGACGTTTCGAACGATTTGCGAGACGTTCTGCGAAACCTGGCAATTTCCGAAAATAATCCGCTGCTAAGACCTTACGTCGAAGACCTGCAGGATATCGCTTCGAACTTACTAGCTCCACTCTTAGACGATAGTCGTCGATCTGGCGGTACAGAGACTATCCGAAGACCTGAGAATGTTTCATCCAACGGAACAGTGGATTTCTTAGAATCCTACTATACTAACGTCAAGGGAAATCGAGAAGAGTGTCTCGATGACGTTGACACGTCACGATTGCCTGAAAAAATCGACGACATGCTTTGTGCCGTCTTCGGCCGTGAAGGTAGAGCCGATATAATCAATTCAGAGAGTTTCCAACGATTGCTTGCAGTAAAGGCAGATAATCAGTTACCGAACGACATCAATAAACAAGAAGAATTATACTTGGAAGCATTGTACGACCTGGAGCCTGCGTACATGAAGTGTATGAAGGAATTGCGCAAAACTAACATCACTCGTCAGGGTCTGTGGAGCTACGCGAGAAGTCCCAAAGGGTGTGTGAAGACTCTAGCGACCACTTCCACCCCCATTTCTCAAATGGCGTGGCTTCTTTACCTACCGAGAACTTTGTGGAGGATCTCGATGATCTTGGGGAATCGCGAGCGCGTCAAACCCGCCATGGAGAAGATAGAAGAACTAACAGACGGACAGATTCACAATGCGTTGGCTCATCCGGATTTCAATTGGGCAAGGAATAAGATCAACATATGGAAGAGCGTCGTCAACGACACTGAAAGAAGAAAGTGGTTCTTCGATTTGCGAAGCGAGGGACTGCGAGGTATTTGTGAACCATCTAAGCCCCTGGAGGAATTAATTTCATCGCATAATTGGGACGAGTGTCTGAGAAGCTACATGGGCAATTTACTGGTCCTCGAAACTTTCCTGCAAAAGCACGGACAGAGCCTCGAATTCACATTTGCGTCGGATGTGTCAGTTGATGTTTCTCTAGCTAATTTGGTAACATTGATTAAGGAAGTTCTCGATTCGAAGTTCTTGGTCATAGCTCCGGACCAGGATCAAATATTCACTTTGAACCTGTGCGTCCTCGAATGTCAAGACACTCTGAGAGTTGAGTACGACCTAAAGCCACGAACCTTCGAGGAGTTATATCGCACTGAAGAAGTAGCGCGTTGCATGGGGAGCTTACAGAGGGTAGAAATCGATACGATAGGTTTGCGAAATGTCGAGAATCTTCCGGTTAATCGACAGCAAGAGATAAGGAACATTGCGGAGCAAAAGGCGAAGTTCAACAGACTTCACATGCAATCTTTACTCTACTCGTACATTAAATTGAGACCGATCAACGAGGTTTTCGTAAACTCACTACTGAATAAAGTTTTGGACCAGGTGGATCAGCCTCAATTTAAGTGGGTTAAAGATTTGATGAGTACTTGGCGCGAAGTTAAGTTGGAAAATCGTTTGAGGCACATGATAAGCGTTTTCGGGCGATCAATCATCAATAGATTTCGAAAATGCGAGGCTGACGATCCCGAAGATCATAGGGGTGAACTGACTCTCTGTTGGAAGAATGTATTAGAGGGGCTGTTGATCATCGAGTCGAGCCTCATGAAGGAGGATTTGACTCTTCAAATGGCGTTCTTCAATGACGATCTCTTCGTGAATCTCTCCTTCATGGCTCGCAGGATGCTAGATGAGAATCATTTACAGAAATTGTTACCGGTTCTGCAGATGGACGAGAATGCTTCACGCAATGCGGACGATAAGATCGTCGCGACGATTAACGAGTATCGTCGTACAGCCGGAAAGATGAACCAGGCCCTACGGCGATTGCTTCCGGTTGCTCTGAACGATACCGATCGTACCGCTACGTACCACGTTGGGGTAAATTTTTACACGGAGGTCAATAAAGGGATAGATTCGATTAGCAGTGGAAGAAGGGACATGAGATCGAGGTTTGTCGATGACGTCTCGAATGTGATGATAGGCGGGGTTACGGGAGCGGTCGCCGGTGTTACATTCGGCGCAGAGATATCCTCTTCGACCATTATCGGAGGAATGGTGGGCAGGATGGCAGAGATTTTGACGTATCCTTTGTTGGGAGACACTGGAAGTCTGAACATCAGGCACACCCTTCAAGGTGTCATCGATGGGGTGGGCAATACAGTGAAGGGAATCTTCGGAGCGTAATGAAGTTCTACAACACCGACTGGCAGATGAGAGTTGATTCAATAAAGATGCACTTCGCCGAGAAATTTCCCCTCTGCACTGAGAGAAATAATCACTAGTTCCAAAAAAATTTGTTCTTTCATGAAAAACATGATATAATTCCAGAATCAAGTTATGGTTTTCTTTGCGCTAGAAAATATTTGATAGGCTCGAGTAATTGTTTTTTTTTTCACGCAGAAAGAACTTATCCCAACGAAGGTATACTTGAATTAAAAATGTATGTCCTTCGACCAAGAATCTGTATTCTTAAAAATTTTTAAGATCATATATTCTTGCTTTCGAAATATTTCTTTGAAACTAGTAATTATTTCTTTCAGTGTACGATTATTTCCCGATATCTAATTTGCAATTCGTTTGGTTTATAATATGGAGGATTAGCGACTACATATGGCGCCAATTTCACAAGTACAGATTTTATACATCTACTTTGCTATAAGAATGATACATTCGCTGTACGGTCATTCATGTGTCAATACGTGAAGATATCTATGATGCAGCTATGATTATCGAACCGATGCTCATCTCATGTGAAACGATCCACCACGGTCTTCCCGCGAGTTTGATCGAATCATCATGCAGTTTAATCAAAAGTAATAAATCGTCGGGAAGTGTGACATCGCTATATAAACGAAATTTCCTACGTAGCGACGGGCACTTGCGTCGCTCATTTTAAGAAGACGACGGAGGTAAACAGCGGAAGAAGGTAATTCGAAGTATGAACATTTTTCGCTACCTTCTCATCCTTGCAAGCTTGCTCGTCGTGGTCCTCGGACGTGATTGTAAGTAAAAATAATTTGCAAGGTCGTCTCGAATAATTAATTGAATAATCGCGATGTACATATAATTAAAGCAGTAACGAAAGCTAGAAGAACGTTCTTATTAAAAAAATTGCACTAATCCTGCAGACGATAGAAACATCTATGCGAACGATGACACTTATGAAGGACATACTCGTCGTGCGCCATGGTCGGACAATTGGAATCGACGAGCCGTTGATGATTTGGGGAAAGTCGATCCCCAATCGGCGTTAGCTGATTTTGTTAAAGTGATGTCTCGCGGTGCCATGTTAACCCTCGAAATCCTTGCGTCGCAGGTACATTGAAATTAAATGATGATGATATGATGATGATATTAATACGATTGCTACTACAGTGATTATAGTATATATGTGCTAATGAATTGGCTGATACGTGAAGAGAAGTCATTTATACATTTTAATATGTGAAACTATAATAATACATTTATTTGCACTAAATATAAAACGCACTGAGGTCAATATGGATAAATATATGTTAAGCTGATTGATGCAAGTTTCCATTTGATACAAGTTTATTTTCTTATAAGTTCATATTGAATTATATAATACAATTTTTTCGGAGGATGTAGGTCGTCAGGGGAACGCAAGCTATCATGGATAATCTTGGAAGTCACGAAAATGGAAGTATCAATGTTCCTGCTGCGACTTCCGTTGGACAAAATCTAGGTCAAATGTCGAACAAGGCTTTAAAGGGTTATCTGCAGGACCGCTGGAACGGTCTCTTATCGCACATAATTCAGGAAATTGCCGATCGCATGGTCGAGGGCGTTCAAGAACTTTTGGCTCGTATCACGGTCACGTGTAAGTGTGATCACGAGATAACGTCTCAATTTACGGAAACAATTTATGGTAACATTAGAGAAATGTTGATAGAAAAAGAAAATTCTTGATTAGATTCGCCACTTTATAAACAAAATGTTATTACTTCAACGTACGTCTTCTTTTTATCTTAGGAATTGGAGGATATTTCTAATCCAGGACGAGAATGGACGTCGAAAATCTTTGAGCTTCGAGGAGGGATTATTTTAATAAATCGTTAATAAAAAATGAATGATTGATACACGAGTCTACTTCATTTGTGCCCTAAAAATAAATGATTGATGAAATGAAAATATCGCGTCCTACTATCACATACGTGCAAACTTGGACAATTAATAAACAGGAACCAATGTATTTTTAACTACCAATCCCCATGGTGATCCTTAAATAAGTGTTACGATTGGATGCTTTTACTTGGAAATGATGAATAACGCTATTTATTAATTTTTTAATCCTTCCTATAACTGAAATGCCTAGCAAACTGCAATTTTTTCACTATGCAAAGCCGATAAGGGGATCAACTTCAATACAACCCTATTACATCAATCGTATCTATTTCAAAATAATAACGATCTATAAAATGAATGCACCAAGAATTTGTTTATATCGACACCTGAAAGTCTAGAACCGCAATTTCCGCGTTATCGGTGCACTCGCGCAATCACGCCGAAGAGTATTCCTACGCCGACGCGGATATTCTCTTTGCGATTATCCACGTCGAATCGATAACGATGATACATAATGCAAAATCGGAACGATTTTACGGTAGTTAAAAGCTCGTTATAAGTGAGATAGCAAGAGTGTCCGGTGCGACAGTCCGTCCACTCGTCTTTCGAGAAGAACCAAAGCGATGGCCTTGACGGTATCGCTTCTCCTTTTGCTCTTCAGTTTCCTCGCGATTCCGAGCCCTTCGATCGCGGACAGTGATGGTAAGTTATGGAATGTACAGAGGAACGCGTCAACAGATAACATTGCCGAAGAAAAATTAAATTCTAGACAAAGGCTACAATCAGCAGCTGATCAATATGCTGTCGTCATACGTGCCGCATACGACGAAGCACGCTCCTTCGGAACACGTTAGAAGGGCTCATTATGGCGGACGATCTCACTCGAATTACCCGCCTTATCACCAGCACAGAAGGGCGCAGACCATTAGCGGAAGTGGTAAGTTTTAAGAGAGCCGGGGGAAACTCCTAAACTACTCGGGAAAAAGAGACACATCCCTGTTTAAATATATTTCTAATACAGAAATGCAAAAGCAATTCGGCATCACGCCAGGAACATCACTGAGAGAATTCCTCGAAATAGTAGGGAAGAATGTTCTTCTGTTCCTGGACATTGCCGCGAAACAGGTCGGTGATTCGAAGAGATGTAGAATTAATAAGTACCTGGGATGAGGGACTCGAAATTAATCGTATATTAATTCAAGGTTAACCAAGGTATCAACAAGGTCCTCGCCAACATAAATAAGCACGATAACGGCGGCATCAATGTTCCCGCGGCGACCACAATGGGTAGCGCCGCTGGAATGATGGCAACTCAGTTCCTCGGCCAGTTCTTTAGGGAACGCTGGACGGGCATCGCGGCTCACATTGTTCAGGAAGCAGTCGACCGCTATGTCAATGGCTCCGAAGAATTCTACGCCAGAGCAACCTCAAGAGTTTGAAGTACGAATGTAAATACACCGCACGCGATTTTAAATCCGTGCTGCTGTAACTGCGTCTTCCGCAATTCGACAACAAATTATGTTCAAAGTCTTGCGTTCCTTCAATTGATTTTTATGGGAATGAAGACTATGAGCTGCCTCGAATGTTTCATTTTCAGATGGGATTCCGTGACGAAAGATGAGAAACTAAGCACTATCGAACCTTTTTAATGCCACAAAAGGGAGAAAAAGTAATAGTGGAATTTTCCATACATATCACGAGAAGCAGGATTATCATCTAAACGAGGAAACGACCGATTCGAAATTTCATTCACTAAGCTGAGTCTTCAATTAATTGAATCTTTCTATGGCAATAAATCTTTAACGAATAACAAACAAAATAAAAATGAGATGCACATGATTGTAACATCAAAAACATGAACATCTATCATCCTTTGTTACGATACATTGAACTGCAATTTCTAATAAAATGTATTTATATATGTAGGTGTATAATACAGTTATAATCATTATTTTTTGTCATCTACGAGTTTTTAAGCGATAAAACCAGAGAGAAAATGCAAAATTTATCATTTCTACGAGAATCTAATTCCGCTCGACCCTGTTTCTATTGCCGCAAAAATTTATTACTCCTATCGATCTAATTTTCTTCCGTGTGTATCACTGCAGCGTCACCTCTGTTAACAATTTACGTATCGGTAATCTTCTATGACGAACGAATTTAATTAAAACATAATTCATCCCATCTTTCACCTTCATCCTCTCAGAGTAATATCAGTCGTAGCTCGAAAACCAAACGAAGTTCACCTGTCATATTTTTCGACATGAACAAAAATCATTATTTATTATTTCTTTTTACGATAATCGCTGTTCAAAATTACGGAATTGCCAACGTAATTTTGGACTCGTTTTTCTCCAGTTACTCCTACATATTGTCCAAGATAATATTCAATTTTATCGTCTGCGGTATGAACATTTTGAAAATAGTTGGAAAACAGGTAAGTCGCTGGAATTCGTTTAATACGATTGGTCGCTGCAAATTAAGCGAATATTTACCGAATGTGTAATTACGAATAAACGGCAAAAATTACGCGTACCTGACTGACAACATTTTTCTAGCTGATGATCGGTTCAACACATATGATACAATACCTCGAAACGAACGTTCCGCCTAAGGCGGTGTCCTTTCACGGGGAATTGGCGAGTACCTTGGCGTACTCTTTCGCGAAACCGGTCTTCAAGAATGACTCTGCCAAAATTGTCGGCATCATTGTTCAAGAGATCGTCGATCGGGTGGAGGACGGATTCAGGGAGTTTTTAAAGTACAAATTGGAAAAGCTGGCACGTCAGGCGAACTTATCGTCGGTGTTCGATAATAACGTTGAGTTTTAATAAAGCATAATGCATTCATAATAAAAATTGCATCCATTCCTATATTGCTCCGAATTCATTCGAATCGAATCTCCCGATTGAACAAATCAGTGATGACTCGGAATTGTATATGATCTCTCGAATGCTAATAAAGAATAATAATTTATCTATATTTATCGACTTCAAATTCGATTATTATTATATAAACGACTCTTTTAAAATTCTTGAAATGCGCTATAAAGAAGTCAACACCTTCCAACGTTTCCCCGCCTATATTTATCAGACGCGGAACTATGTTTTCGTTTCAAAATATCGTCGTTCTATCATCCGACCGAAATCAACGAATGCCGATACCAAAGCACGTAGGTACCTACCACTGCGAGCCAAAAAACAGAGTCAAGGAACGCCAAGCAACGAGTGCGAGAGAGTCTTACAAGCTTAAATAAGGCTGAAAATAAAAAGCGAAAAAATAAGTGATACATAATTTTGTCTGAGTTTTACGGATCTGCAGTAAAAAAAGAATTAGTGGGAAATCAAAATTCACCACAGCACACGGTGAGACGGTTAAAGGGAAAGCGCGAAGCAGCGACAAAACCTAAGTCGCATTTTTGTTCCCCGCGGCAAATGCAAACGTGATTTCCGCATTAGATTTACAGTCGCGTTCGCACGCGATTATCCGGCGATCTATGAATCCGAGATGCATTATTCAACGAGGAAACGAGAAGTGCATATACGTGTTTACCGATCCATTAATGCGTTCCACTTGTGCACCTCTCCTCCAGGATCCAACGGAGGGAAACGGGGCGCGAGAGCTGTGCCAACGCCTCGGTTTCCACGCCCGTCGCCACGAGGGTGACGATTTCCGAGATTTCGGTCGCTGCGAAATCAGCGGATTCGAAGGCGCGCGAGAACTAATGCGCCACGCGGAATGTTTCGGGGAATTATACGTTCGGCGACGACTCCGGAAGTGATCGAATACGTGGGAAATAACGGTATTACGCGTACATCCGGTTCGGAAGAGATTATCAATCAAGTCCTTAAAAATCCAACTCGTCCGTAATAATTAATTTAAATGAATCAAAATGCATCTTACGTGTCTTTAAGTAACTTTATCAGAAAAAGCTGGCATGCAGTTTTTTACTGCTGCTTTTACCTAATTTAATTAATTTCAATAATTAATACGACGTTTTACAACAATTAAGACCGGCTATTTTTCGTTCGTAGTTCAACGAGACAGAGTTTCTCTTATTCAAGTGAGTTGAATGCGCTAGCAATTCAGACTTCGGGGCACTACGCGCAGATGGCGTATACATTCACTTTAATCTAATGCATCGTGCACTCGCGATTACGGAGTCTGATTATCGAAAGGTCTCGAAATTAATCTATAATTACAATCTAATTGAACGGAGAGAAATTCTTGGTTAAACGAAGTGTATTACCTTCTGATTGGCAAATTTTTGATGCACTTGAGTTGCACTGTAAACAAAATTTGTATTTTTAATATACTTTTATACAAAGCTTTCTTTTCCAATAACTGATTATGAAAATTAATATACTTCGTAATTATGAAAATTAGTATATCTATTTCCTTATGAAATTACCCTTATACATTTCACAATGGAGTATATTAATTTTCATAATAACGTATTGAATAGAAGCCTTGCATGCAATTATAGGTATTCAATTTAATACAAATTTTTTTGCAATGTGGATTTCAAAAATGTATAGATGCAGCCTCTGAATCTTCCTTGCAACAGATCGAGAAAAATAAAACTCGACAAATTCACCTGTAAATATATCAGAGAGTTTAAAAATCTCGACTATATACGCGCGACGCTGACCCCTACGAGTCTAGGAAGATTTATAAACGATTTCCACGAATCTACGCAGGATATAAAACAGTGTTCATTCCGACGCAAGGATACCGAAGCTAGCGAAGCATTTCGAATGTTTCTTTTCCGTTCATCGGAACAATACCGCACCCCGAGCAATAATGGTTCCGCGAGCGCGTTGATCATAACGCGCGATTTTCATGCACTATTGGTTATACCCAACAATGGCACGTATTCCTATTTACTTTTCTCGAGTGCAACCGCGAACCGCTTATGTTTTGTCCGCGAAGACGACTCCCTCTGATTTATCGGCAAATCTATATCTTTGCGGCGAGAGCGGCATTCGAATTCCATTCTACGTATGCACCGAGGCGTGGATAAAACGGATCAAATTTGCGTGACGTCACGGGGTATTGATCAGGTGCGGCGGAATTCGCATATCCGCATGGGAAACGTACGTGGGACGAATATCGGATCGAATATATTTCGCTTATCGTTTCGTATTCGTTATCACGGCTTAAAGACGACTCGTGGGTGCAACGAGCAACGATGCGACATCGGCGAGAGGAAAGGAGGCGCGCGGAGAGTGAGCGATGTAATGGGAGACTTTGATAGATCATCAAAATCTCTAATTAAAATTAATCGTAGACTGAATAATTTTTTTTACTACACAGAGAAAAAGAATTAGTTGTATCTATAAAAATTACTTCAAAATTACCCTATCAATTAAGCACGTTCGATCTATAACATTCGATTGAATTCAGTTAAATTCAATTCAATGAGCCTCGAATGATTGCAGCTTTGCTCGGCTAGGGATTCAATTAAAAACCTCTCATCTCTTTAAAACTATTACGAATAAGAATCGCATTCGATAACCTGATAACTCCAGTAATACTAACGATAATAATCAATACAAATACTGCATTATACATAGAGAAAGAAAAAAATGAGTTGCAGCTACTCGAAATTAATTACAGAGTCGCAAATAATTTTTTATTCACATCAATGTAACTTTTCAATACATCTATTTGATATCGCTTCCTTGCAATCATGTGAAGTGGTATGTGATTGCAAGGGAGAAATATCAAATTAACATGAAAAAAGGTCAAATTGATCTAAGTAAATAATTACTTGCGACTCCGCAAGTAATTTTTAGTATCTAGATCCAATTAATTCTTTTTCTCGGTGTACCGAGAGTCAAATAATTTTCAAATTTAAGAACGAGATTAAAAGAGAATTTCTCGAATCTAAACGAATCTCAATCATCGTCAATTTCTAATAAAAACCGTTTTCCCCAAAAGAACGGTCCCACTCCTCTTCCGCTTGACGAAACCCGGAAGAGGTCGACTCGATGCAACACCCTCTAACCGCGCACCCCCTCGCGATACACACCCAGTCATCCCGAGGCGAGGATCTTTCGGAATAACGAAAGTAGAAGTAAAGAAAAAAAATGGTACGATAAAATTGGACCACCGCGGCGATTAGCACTCCCGTTTCCTAAGCTGTATTTATAAAGATGTTATCTCGGAGCGCGAGAGGACCGTAGAGAGTAAGCAGAGTGCCATTAAATGGACCAATTTAAAAGCGTTTAAAAATAATCCTATTATGCAAATGCGAGCGGAGCCAATGGACGTTGCAGCGCAAGAACCGTCCCGCGTGCCCATTCGTCCTCGGTGTGCGAGAGCGCGAGGCGCGCCGCACGTATTGGTGGCGTCACGGGTGAGCATAAAACGTATAACGCGTTATAACGCGTGTACGTCCCGTTGCCCTCACCTGGTGCCGCGCTGTACGCTTCGTAAATATGGGGTGGCTATCCATAATGCATCTGCCACGCCCCGAGAGTGCGTCTAGCGGTAGGCAACCTACAATTGACGAGGACCAGGGACCGGCGAACGCGTCTCGAAAGTGCCGCGGAAACAAATGGTAAGCTGTGGCGCGGATTCTGCTGAAGTTATAGGATCACTATTCGATGCTCTCTCTTGCGCGGAGGAAATCTCAGAGAAGCGTTAATTCGATGGACGTATTTTGGAGGGATTTGGGAAACCCGATTCGCGCGAGTATTAGTCGAATTCGGTCTTTGAATTAACAAAAAATGTTTCATTTTTAAATTCAATTTGTAATCTGCATACATATTCAATATATAACACGAAAAAGAAAATATCGGAAAGAATAATTATTCGTAAAGTTACAAATGCGCTTCTCTCTGCAACGTCATGACGTCATCGAAACGCCAGACAGATGCACTTATGCTAACAATAAGTAACGAGTGCGAGAGAGATAAACTCATAGCATGATGACGTAGCTGCATTATAAAATGTCGGTTTCCAGCTCAGATAAGGGCGAAAATAAAAAATGAAAAAACACGGGGTTGATAATTTTGCCTACATTTTTCGAATCTGCGATAAAAAAAATTGCTCGAAAACCGAATGTTACCCGTATACGAACGCTGCGAGATGAACCGACCGCCCAGAGCAATGGGACGCGCTCGTTTTACTCTCTCGATCATCAAGGGTGTTCATGCCTCGGACGAGTGGACGGTGCGCGGACGCGGCACTTTAATAGCTTTATTCATTTCTACGGGTAGGTGACCCGATTCACCCCGATTCGCCGTCCCTGCATCGCGTAGGACCGATACCACTGGATGGTGAGAATAAACTACAGACGTAAATCGTTTGCAACGCGGATAAATCTAGTAGAATTCTACATAACACACTATTTTTTAAAATTTGTATTTTTAATATAGTTTTATACAAAGCTTTATTCCAATACGTGATTATGAAAATCAACTTACTCCGTAATTATTAAAATGAATATATTTCTTTATGAAATTGCCTTTATAAATCTCTTGATAAAGTACATTAATTTCTGTAATCACACGTTGGATGAAAGTTTTATGAACAATTGTATTAAATCTAATACAACTTTTTTGTACAGTGTAGCTAATTACCGCATCGAGCTGTTCAAGTCAAATTCGTGCCACGATCCCTCAGCTATCATACGATTATCTCACCCTCCCAATAGTTAATCGACATCCAGTTTAAGTATCTCAATCAACCCATCCAACCCCTTCGAAAAATTCACCGGCACGAGCCCCCATTTACGTCCGAAGAGAAGCGCATCTATCCGCAATGATAGATCGGAAGATCCAGCCGGACCGGTAAACGGTCGTGCCAACGAACCGTGTCGAAGCGCGTCTCCCGCCTTATCGAGATCGTCCCGTTATTGTCGCTGCCCCGCGCTCGTCATCCTCGTCATTATCGGCAGTACGTTCCGATCGGCGAAGCGGGAACGGTATGCCACCGCGCGGAGGAAGCGAGCGATAATTTATCGCGGGACGGTCGTTTATCAACGCCGATGCGTGTGGAACTCGCGCGCGTGGTCTTTCACGATCGGAATCGGCGGACGAGAGCTGCCGGTATCGAATCTAACACAGTAAATGTCGCGCCGCCGGGGCGAGAAGCGAGCGCCCTCTCGCGGACTCGAATGCTAATGGGAGATGCGATGCTCGATGGCAAACGGAGCATTCCAGCAGAGCGGAGATCCCGTATCAGCAACCTTGTTCGTTAGCGGAGGAACTCGTACAGGGGTATCGGGAACCGCAGCGTGCCCGCGCGCGCGCGCGCGCGCGCAAAGGCTCTCTGTACCCGGTGTGGATAACCTCCTTGACTCCTGCACGGCGTCGAAAGCACCTCCGCGCGCGGTGGCCAACGCGCGGTATCTTATATACGTCGCGTTTCGATGTACGCGCGATTCGCGGACGGTGACGATAATCGCCGCGCGCGGAGCGGGCCGATTCCGATCCGCGGAGGATCGTTGGGAAGGCTACTGTGAATGGATGCATGTGGAGATAGGGGGAAGTGTGCTTCCGGAGAGTTTTAATTGAAGTTTGCTATTCCGTATTTCTGTGTTCTCCTCGTCGTTTTACACGGGGAAAAAAGTGAGTTTGCAGCCTTAGAGTAAAACTAAGTTTTGCTGGGAATTCTTTGCTGTCGTGGCAGAAATATTATATGTGGCAGCGAAAAATATGTTCGATGACGGCAAATGTAACTACAGTCACAATGAAGTTTTATTCGGTAAAAGTATTTGCTATTCCAGTAAATATTTTTGCTATTATCGGACACATCTTTTGTTGCCACGGATAATATTTTTATCATTATAGCAAGACATTCTCAGTGAAACCTAGTTTTGTTAAAATTGTAAAATCATTTTTTTCCGTGTACCGACGTGAAATCTTGCACACATATACTTGAAAACAAGGCTGAAAATACTATCTATATCTGGTTTACAAAAATCCACCCCGACTACTCTTTTCAACCCCCTCAAGTAAAATTGACACGTGCAACTTTTCAGATTTTCGCAAATATCTCAGAAACGGTTTGGAAATCGGCAAAAGTAGATGCAGATATTCTGAAAGCCCATACAATTTTCCGTCGAATGGCGTTCGACCGGATCCGATCGAATATTCATGAACCAAGAAATTCGAACTTGAAGTTAAAAAATTGTTTGAAAAGTGGTGTAGCGACATATGCCGTTGCGACACACTTCACTATATGCTTGCCTACCGCTACAAAAACCTTTTACAAGATTGACCAAAATCCAGGCAATGCCGGATAGACCAACTAGCAGGAAATAAAAAATAAGAAATAACTAATAAAATTCCAACCAATCGGAATCTCATTTCTTTTTTCTTATACTGTATTCACTTTATTCTGTAGTGGACTTTAAACGCGTTAATCCACGCGGGAGCTCTAGCGTGCATTTACGTGCATCCACATACCGATAAGTACGACGTATACAGATCAGTGAGGATCTGCCGTGCGAGCGGCAACGTCAGCTATCCAACCGAGTGGACGAACGATCCTTAGGAGTGGCAAGACGATTTGTGCGGTAACGCCCGTGGACAATGGCTATCGGACCGAAGGATCTACGAAGGATAACGCGCCGCGGTTATCGAGGGAAGCTGCGCCTCTGGACCGCGCGAGGTGCGGTCACCCGTAAAATGCTCGTACAATGTCACGTTACGTCAGGTGCCATCGCCGCTAATCCCATAACGATCCCAGCGCCGAACCGAACAATTGTACACCGAATCTTCCGCTTCATCGCGCGAGTCTCCGTGTCGTACGAGGCAGCAACACCGTTTCACGCGTGGGACGTGTGACGCGTGGGTGATTGGTGAGACGCGGCGGCAAGAGGCATGCATGTGGATGCGAAACTATTTGGCTACCAGTCGGGTTCGTCGAGAATTCTGTTTGAGTGAACTCTGGAGACGTTTCACAGTTTTAAAGTAAAAATATAAAAAAATGGTAATACAAATGTACTACAATAATTAATTTAAAAGATTGCAAAATCCTTTTTTTCCATGTAGCGAATCCCGATTACCCCCCACGTATTCATGATAAAATTATCCTCCTAATAAACTCCTCACCAGCCACTCGAATCGATTTTAACTCGAAGACTAGATCAAACCGCTCCACAGAGTCGTAATCTCTCAAAACCGTGCGAACAATAAGAATCCTCCCATAAATGCAAAATTACCCTCGGTGCCGTCTCGTTTAACTGCAGCCGAGCGTCGGATGTCCGCGCAGCATTCCGACACCCGACACTTCGCTCCCCAAGATAAACGAAGTCGTTAAGCGCGCGTCTCGCGGCGTGATACATTCGTAACCGCGTCCCTCTCGCGCGCGGTGTCAATCGCCGCGGCGTCCGACCGCCGACTTCGGCGTGGAATTGCGCGGCCGTACCAGCGCGGAGTGTCCGCGGTGACGCGCGTCACCGACAGCCACCTCGATCGAGTCGATCCGTGAGAGCGACACCGTCAGCCGCCGGTCATCCGGCCGTCGATCACCTCTCAATCAGAGAACGTAAAGCGTTTGCAGGCGAGATCGATCTGCTCCAGCATCCAGCTGGCCGATCTCGAGGCGAACTCCGTAGAGTCCTTTCGCGGCGCGAGAACGAAAGTGTCGTGTGACACTCGGCGACGAGGTTGTCGACGTGCGCGCGAGAGAGTCTATGGTAATTACATGGGAGAGACGGTTGGACGACGTACATCGAGGTGATTGGAGCGCTTCGAAGCTACATATGTCCGTACAGAGAAAAAGAATTAGTTCATGATGTCTAGCGGTCGGGGAATTCTGGAAAATCTGGAATTGTCAGGGAATTATGTAGGTCAGGAAAAAGTCAGGGAAAAGTCAGCAAAAATGAAGGATTTTCTGAAATTTTTCGAGAAAACTCAAATCTTACTGATAACTTACACTTAACTTCTGGTCTGTTAAAATTTTTAAGAATTAATATAAAAATCTTAAAAAAAATGTTCCGTATGCATACATGTATAGGTATGTATCTAAGTTCTATCTTCTTCTAAAGAAGCCATTAAATAATATGATTTGATAAAATTTAATTATTTTAATGTTCACACACATTTCTTAATTCTCATAACCTGTTCTATGAATATTAGTTAATTTATTCATTCGACAAAAAATGATTGATGCGTAGCACTTTATACTAGATTTATACTTTATACTTTATACCCATAGCGGTCAGGGAAATTTGATTATTTCAGACTGGAAAATCTGGAAAAATCAAGGAACTTCTTTCTCACATTTTGCTAGACAGCGTGTAGTTGGATCTACTAAAAATTACTTACGAGATCGCAAATAATTATTTATTTACATCAATTTGATCTTTTTTCATATTGATTTGATATTTCTTCCTTGCAATCACACACTATTCCATACGGTTATAAGGAAGAGATATCAAATTGATGTGTTAAACACACACAATTTCAGTGATATAAATAAGTAATTACTTGCAACCTCGTAGAGTACCATTGTAGAATTGTAAGTACTCATCTTTCATTGCAAAAACTACAATTCAGCATAACACTCATATTATACAATTGTATGAAATATTTACATTAGTGATATTATTGGATGTGGAATATCTTAAGCGTTGCTATGAACGTTTAATTAATTTTCATTTAACACAGTAGCAGTCACAACGCTATTGTCATGTCACTCCCGAGAGGATCGCTATTTTGCCATGTCAATGTATCGCTAATTCCTTCATTCATTGAGTACTTCATGCAAAATTATTTTTTCCATGCGGAGCAGAGGGTGATAATATCCACCCCTTGTGTGGAATTGGCTCGCATTACCACCCTCTCCTTCGCAATAAAACCTGTGGTATTCCTTTTTAACATTTCCACACAATAGGTACTACATAGTTTCGTTCCAAAATACTTCTAAATCGACGTAAACCCTCCAAATGAAATCCGCACGCGACTATCCGAAGCCCAAGCGCCTCGGTGAATAAAAGGGAAGGAAACGAGGAAGTATCGAGCCGCAGCAATATCGGCGAGTAATGTACTTACGACCACGGCAGAAGGATAACAACGAGCCATTCTATCGTAGGTTTGTTCCTCCCGCGGCCACCTTCGTCGCATCCCGTTGCAAGCGCGCAGCAGCACGGCCCACGGTGGCCGATACGCTGGAATGTGCCTCATCACTTTGCTTAATAAGTCCGTTCCCCCCTCCGCGCCCCCTGCCCATCACGCCGCACGACCGTGTGGATCGCGCTTCGATCGACGAGCAAACTCAAATCGAGCAGAATCGACGGGCCCCCCGACCCCTCTCTGGTACGTAATTAGTTTCTACCGTTCCGCCGGAGCGAGTCCTTCGAGACAGAGGATTTCGCGGCGCGTATTATCACAAGGATTTCTCGCTCGGAGCGGAAGGACTCGCGTTACTTCTTCCGCGATTTATTCGCAATCGACAAGGTGCATCGCTCATCCCTCCCTCTACTCTTCTTTGATTAATTTAATCGATCGTTCACCGAGAAAAATAATTTGCCGATCCGAGTAATCGTTTACATGAATAATATTAAGAATATTTGTTGGAATTGACATTGACTGAAATTATCACGGTCGAATAGAGGAAGAGAACCGCCATCGGGCGTCTGATTTTTTACCGTGCTATCGGACAGATGCAGGGATGCGCGAAACAACCGATTGGTTTACATGCTCAATTTAGGCAACGAATGTGATGTCATTTTTCCTTAATATGCTTTATATCTGACACTCGATTTCCTGCGGCATTTCTAGTTACATTGAAAGACATAATTCGGTTTTAACAATAATTTTTGTTATTGCAGATTCGAAAAATTTGGGCAAAATTATCAACCCAGTATTTTTTTCATTAGGTAGTCATTTTCTGTATTGTCAAAGCGGGAAAACGATATTTTGAAATGCACTACGTTATAGTCTGGTAAGATTATCATCCCCTCCCCGCACTCGTTGCTTGGCATAAGTGTGTCTCGCAGCTTTTCCAATGACGTTACAATTTTGTAGAGAGAAATGCACTTATAACTTGGGGAAAAATTACTATTTTTTGTCGAACCGCTTTTTCTTTGTTATTGAATGTGTATACGGATTACGAATCAAATTTTAAATTGTGAATATTTTTTATGTTAAGACCGAATAGAATGAATCTATACTTGATTCGATTAACATGTACTTGGTTCAACAATATGTTTGACTTAGGGTAGACCAAGGCGAATTGGAACATGGATCCATATTTCTTAAATCGTGTTGAAAATTAGCATTTCGATCGTTCGTATTACTTCGTCCCTCTCCGATGAAATAATACGAACAATCGAAATACTCAATTTCACCACGATTTAAGAAATACAGATCTATGATCCGATTCGTCTCGGTCTACCCTAAATACATATGTTTTCTTAGCACTATTCATGTCGACAGTTTAACTTGGTTCGGCAAATTATTTTTCCGAGTGTTTTATATGCGCGAACTGAATCAAAGATTTAGGATAAAAGTAACTCTCTGAGATTTTTCCCACATTTTTTCCTAAATTATTATATATGACGTCACGAGTAGCGGAAATGGTAGACATACAAAGAATAGAAAAACCTGCCCACCAACGACAGATTTCAATCGTTCCGCGATACGCAATCATCGACAACGCATCTCCCATTTCCTTCCAAGTGCACCACCTACGGAGGGCGATAATCAGTTTCGATCACCGCGCGCAATGCGGACCCGCGCACCGGCAAATGGCTTTGGGGTGGTCAAACGACATCAAGAGTCCGCCCGGGGCACAGTCAGCTGTGCTCAAAGACGCGAGATTGCAACCGCGAGTTCCCTTTCTTTCTACTCCCGACTGCGCGTCCACCTCGTCTTCCGCCCCGTCGCGCGAGGAGGAAGAAGACGAGGAGAAGGAGGATGCGCGAGGGAGGACGATACACTCTCTCTCTCTCTCTCTCTTCGGACGCGGTCGGCGGAGGAGCGAGAAACGGCGATGTGGCCCGAACGTCGGGTTACGCCGCGTGCTCCCGACGTCGTAACTATAGGCGGGTCCAGGTTTCTCATAACGCGTCTCATATCGAACTCACAGCGGGCAGGGCCCCGGCACAGTAGGCGCGAGGCTATTCCGTGCCTCCCGTGTGTATGCCCTCGTAAAAAGCTGCCATTTAATTAATTCCGCGTAACATTTCGCCAACACCCACAAGCCTGCGCGCCCACCGGTATACGGACAATGCCGCCGAGCGACGATTCGTGCGGCGGCGGACGGCGATAAAAGATCGAAATTGATACTAGAGAGTTTGCCGCGGCCTTCTCTTCTCCTCGCTCGCCGCGAGGAAACGAGGGAATTTCGCGCGCAGGTGAGAAAACCGATAAGGCGCGGAGCAGTTGTCCCGCGATAAACATTGCGAAATCGTCGGTGGAAGGATTTCTGTTTCATTCTCTTTCTCTGCTGGCGCGCGAGCGGATGCGTATAGGGAGAAAAAAAATTGGGTAGATCTCTTAAAAATTACTTGTGAGGTCGCAAGTAATTATTTCATTACGTGAATTAAATTTCTTTGTACATCAATTAACACTAGATTTACGGAAACCCGTCAATTTGATGGGTGACTTATTCAGAGTGCCATTCAATTTCGATTATCTAGTAAACTATGAGGTTTTAGACTAAATTGGTGGAATACTTTTTTGTAGACTAGATTTCGCTGTACAAGATAGGTATAGTAGCATAAACTAAAATGTCGTAGTTATCGAGATAACTATCTGCCAAGTGACCATTTTAGAACGTCGAAATCGTCCGTAAAAAAATCTTGCGTTAAATATCTCTTCCTTGAGGTAAACGCACCAGTGGCCGGACGGTTAAGATCAGTATCCTCTCTGGACTCCCATACAAATATATATAGCAAATTTGATTGAGTGTTCTTATCAGCTGGAATTCGTCATGGACATTCCTGATTTATTGAAGATTCTTTCCCAGCAGTAGATTCTTTTCACCACATTCAATAATTTATGTTATATCGTACGTTCATATGTCCGGATATCGGGACGTGTACGGTCACGAGTGCTTTTACCTTGCAATCATGTGGAAATATTTAATTAATATGAGAAAAGATTGAATTCACATAATTGGGACACCGGAAGTAATTTTAAATAGATTTAGCTACTACTATTTTATCTGTGTATGATGCAATATTACTTTTAATCATTATTGTTAATATTACCGGGGTTATTGGGTTACCGACTGCGATTTTCATTCACAATATTTTTGAAGGGATAAGAGCTTCCTAATTGAATCCCTAGCCGAGGAAAGCTGCAATCATTCAAGGATCACTGAATTGAATTGAATTAAATGTTAGGTATAGATCGAACGTGCCTAATTGATAGGATTCCCATTGTGGTACGCCTCTGCAACCTGTTTGAATACTATTGGCATATCGATGTATAAAAGATCAAGAGATCCTCTTCTTCTCCCTCTCTCTTTCAAAGAAAGTTGGCGCGTCGGCCACGGAACCGTTAATTACGAGAAGGATCGAGAGAAAAAGGAGCAAGCAGAGGGTAGACGCTCGCTCGCGCACTCGTCAAAGGGCCGTTAAGGCTAGAAGTCTTTAGCTGCGGCCGAATAACGAACGTGGACTTTGCTCGCCCCCGGGAGTGAAGGAACAATGAAGATACTATCGATTGTTTATTTCTCCTATTACGGTTTTAATAGCCGCGGCTCCAAGCGAGGCACAAAGCAATTGCTGCCGGTTAATGGCAATATATACAATCTATGGTGTTTTTAAGCACGGACGATTGACGAGACTAAAGGGGCTAATTTTGTAATTCGACGGCGATTACTAATTCAGAAGCATCTTTAGCATTATTTTATTATATGTCGGCAAAATTGGCATAAATCAGTAGTTTCGAAATATTTCTTCCTCTGCTTATTTTCGTGCGCCGAAATCAATTTCAATCGATCGTATCAAACTGTTATCAGGCTGTTAGAGAGTGCGGTTTTTTATTCCTAACAGTCTAAACATTTATTATTAAATAAATATATAGAAATATGGACATTTTTACGTTTATTATTTTATTTATTTCATTTATTTATTTATTTAAGAAAATCGCAGATAATGTCCACGATGGCTAACAAAATTTAACAGGCGGCAATATTTACAGCAGCTTAAGAATCATTTGTGTATTTACAGTAAATTCGGTCGCACTAGCGGCCTTTCGATTATTTCGCTGAACCCAAGAAAATTTTTTTCCTCACTCATGCCCATTTTGAGGCCTTTTCCAGCTTATTTTTAGACCGTAAGATGGCGTTTTTCCCGCGTGACACCGACCGATAAAGCAGATTAAGAAAAAATGACATCACATTCGTCGCTTAAATTGAATCAATCAGTTGTTTCGCGCATCCCACCTGTCCGATAGCGCGGTAAAAATCAAGCGCCTGATAGCGGGTTAATCAGCTTTCAGTGTTATCGTCGAGATCTCGGCGAGACTCGATGCTGCGCGTGTTGCATACTGGAATTGTGGCGGCCCGGCACCAGATGGCGCGTCCCCTCTCTCCCTCTCGTAAGTAATGGAACAATGGTGCGGTGCATAACACCGCAACCGCGTTCGACACTCGTGGGCAGCAGCAGGAGTGTCTGAAGCAGGAGTCGGCCTAGTCTTATTGGCAAGTACACAGGCCGACTCCGGGACGAAACGCTCCTGCGATATTATGATAGTGGCGAAGACTTCGAATTGGGGAGTATTTATATATATACAAAATAAGTTAATTTAATTTAACTATTTTGATTAAGACAAAGACTCTGTATGTGCTATAGAGCAGTGGTTATAAGTTTAGATGGTGAGATAAGGATGTATATGTTTATCTCTCCCTAAGAACCCACGCGTGCACTATCTTACTTAAAATATATACAAGTGACGCGTATGAAACCCTCGAGAAGAAATAGAAGGGATCAGGAGTCTGCTTTGTTAGCTTTAGTTCCTCTCTGGCAGTTCAGCTGCGAAGGCCTCCAAATAAAATATCTAAAATTCCCATTCAACGTTGAATTTATCTTTAATCAATTCCTGCCAAAATTCCATAATCCAATATGGAGTCGATCTAGCTTTACTCGGCTGTGTTATCCTGTTCCTCACTTTCTGCTGATTTAATGCGGGATTGCATCTATAATGCGGTCGATATTTTGAAAAACTGGTATGATCAAATGCCGCATGCCATCTTCCCAGTAATAGAAAGCGACAAGTAACTCGTCACTTAACTTGTTCCACGTCATAAGCCTCGACGGCGTTATGATCCAAATTGGAAGTCAAAGGCTTCGTCAACGTCAGGGCATGACTTTGACTAGTTGCGACTACCGGGATCACACTGGACTTCTCCAAAGTTTGTTGCATATTTTGTTTTTGCACCGTAGTTGTAATAGATTCAACCTCGGTCAAGTATAGCGAATGTGAACTGTGTTATATTCTTTTTAATTAGAGCTGTACCGCGATTACTACATTTGCTCGTAAGATCGAACATAGGAATGTATTCGATTGAATCAAATTCCTCGTTTACTCGTATTTCGATGAATCCTATTTTTCTCCCCTCTTTCCTTTTATTTCTGAATGATGAAAATTCGATGCAGATTTGTAATACACTGAGATAAATAATTGGTGGTGCCAAAAAAAAGTTTTCCTCAATCAAAAACATGACATAACTTCAGCATTAAGCCCTGGTTTTCATTGTGCAAGAAAATATATGAAAAGCTCGGGATTTTTTTTACGCAGAAATAGCACCTATCTCTTATGTCATTAGGCGGAATTCCGAGGTCTTTTCAGACTGCGTTTAATTAGGTCGTAACACGAGGCATGGTGAGGGGACGAGGACAACCTAATTAAACACAGTCTGAAAAAACCTCGTATTTCCGCCTAATGACATAAGATATTATTTCAGCGTCGCAGCTTTTGTCTGCTTAGAGTTGTTTCGGGGAGCGTGAGAGATATGGCGTATTTTTGATTTTGTGACTTTCAGGAAATATTCAATTTTATTCAAGGCACACTAGTCCAGCAGATGTAGTTGCTCAGTGAGAATTCGATGTTTATCGGATGTCATTATAAATATTAACCAATGAGGATCGAATATTGATTGAGTGATTTTCATTTGCTGAATCGATGTATCCGAACTATCACCCGAAAAATTCTTATGAACTATTTTCAAAGTGCATAGAATTGAAAGACGCCCCTGAATGAAAAATAGTATTAATCAAAAGACAAAAATTGTCGCCACCACGGTATTCATGAAAATTATTATCAGTCGACATCACCGCAGGAAAAGTCAGCGATAATATCGCCGATGGACCCGTGTCTAGGGGATCTCGTCAACTCTTCCCCCGTCCCCATCGCGAGGAGATCGAATATCACCGCAGTGAACGTGTAATTGAGACTTATTCCGGGCAGCGCGGTCAATGACTAATGCAGTCCGCGGCTCGATCTCGCGTGCCTAAATACATGTTGTCGGTTGCCGGTTTCGATCGCGCGGCGAGCGGCGCTCCCACCCGGCTGACCCGGGAGAAACATAAGGACGCGCGTCGCCCGCGTTTCGGCGAGGGGTTATACACCCGGTCAAATTGACAGATTGATTAATTGTCCCGCGCGACGACGCCCACGCGCCCGACGTTGACATTTCAATCCGTGGAACGACCATTGTCCGGTGAGCATCGCGTCGATCGTCGGCCGAAGTGGAGATCAATGGGCTCGTCCCGCGTAGTTAAAAGTGGTGAATTAAAAATATGTAAGGTGTTGCAGATACTATAATACAGGAACTCGTTTCATGAAAACAGTTCATTTTTAAATCCCCTCTAGTATTTAATAAAAAAAAATTTTTAATGTGCCCGTGTTTCAAATCTTCCGCTATCGCCGCGCTTTGATGACGTATTCTTTGTTAGCATAGAGCATGTGCATTTTCCAACTGGAAGCTCTACGGTTGCCATTGTTGTCAACTTCGTGAAGCGTCACTCGGCGCGTCCGCCTATCAACTCGGCGCTCCGGGTTCATATCTTTCTTATTGGTCTAACAATGTGTGCGTCACTTCCGCCGCGGCAAATATAGAAGTTCAAATTGATGTCCGAGTTTCCCAATTTTTTTTGCAGCTAAAGGAGTGTGATAAAAATTCGCAAAAAAATTTTTCTTTACTAATTCGTCATGTACTTTTTTAATGTGAAATAAAAAAAATTATGGGACGAGCCCATTGTCGGATTCGGGTATCTACCTCGGAAAATCAGAAAAAATGAGACCGTTCTTATTTTCGGAAGGGCGTATTCGCTGAGCTTTACGCGCGCTCAAGTTCCTCAGGCGAAAAAGTTCTACATATTATATAATCCATTATGTGGGTTTAGGTTATATATAAATTATACATAATTTTTATATTAACCATGTACCCAAGTGAAAAAGATTTATATGGATTATATATATATATATTTTGTAAATAGAACGTATATAAATTTGGGCTTTTTTAATTTATACTATATATAGCTTATATATAGTATTATTTAAATTGTTTTAATTTTTGTACAATCCATATATAATACATACTATATGGTTTATATTGAAACCACATATATGTAAATTTAAAAAGCCCAAATTTATATATCTATGTTCTATATACAAGATATATACATATACAGGGTGTTCGGAAAAAATACCGACACAGAAATAGGGGTGATAGGTTACGTCATTACAAGTATTTTGATATAAGGGACCTATACCCGCAAGCGCGCGCACCCCCTTCTGGAGATATCAACTTTTCAAGTTTATAACGACCGAGGTTGATCAAAGTAGAATAATAAGAAACGTATCAAGATGGTAACGAATATTTAATTTTACGAGATACAAAAACAATGTACTACAGCAAATGCTCAAAATGACGGCCACCCATGTCCATGCAACATCGGAAACGATTCTGGATAGATGTGCTACTGCGCAAACTGCTTGCGGAAAGGATAACCGCTTGGCTCAAGTCCTTGTACTTTTCGAAGATGATGCGGATACAAGGCGTTTTCATTTGTTTTTCAATTGTACAGGTAGACAAAAAACTCAATATCATTCTACTTTGATCAACCTCGGTCGTTATAAACTTGAAAAGTTGATATCTCCAGAAGGGGGCGCGCTTGTGGGTATAGGTCCCTTATATCAGAATACTTGTAATGACGTAACCTATCACCCCTATTTCTGTGTCGGTGTTTTTTCCGAACACCCTGTATATTATTTAATCAATTCAGATCTTTTCTACCTGGGTAAGGATTATATATAGATTTTTGAATGTTTGTATAATCCATATATAATCTTTATATGGTGGTATGTGGAAATCATATGCATGTAATCCATATATGACCAGAATCACATGTGGATTATATAAAAGATATAGAATTTTTCCGCCAGGGTCCGAAGTGGAGAACAATTTGGACCGGGGAATTGAGTTAATTTGAACTACGAACTAAAAGTTTCGTCCCCCGATCGAGATGCCCTCCGCACCAGAGATTCCAACGGTTCATATTTCCCACCGATTCCGCGCTCGTAAACCCGTCTATCGAGTCCCCATCACCCCGGAAGTATCGCGCACATATATAGCGCCAACACCCGGATTCCTTCCGCCGTCCATTAATCGACACTCCGCACGCACGAGCATCGAGCGCGCGCAACGCGTATACGAGGGACGCAGGCGGAGGAAAGAATTAGTAGCAAAGAGAGATTTCCGTGATTCCCTCGTTGCGTCGGTCCGATTCCGCGTCGGCGGCGTCGGGGCAAAACTTTCTCGCCTGGGAGTGATAAATATGCGTGTATGTCAACCGGAGATGATATCTCGAAGCGCGGCGATGGCACGGCGACCGCATGGAAATGCAGCGCGCGCTGCGTTGAGCCCGGGCTAAAACAGTCCCCGCATTAGAATACCGTCTGCGCGCGCGTACGCTTGGTACATCGTGTGCGCCGCGTACTACACAGTCGCGAGGGGCCTTCTAAGGTCGTCCCGTAGACGGGAATTCTCCAAATGCCTTTCCCGACCGGCTTCGATCGATCGGTCGCGAGAGATTCGACTCTTGGAGGGCGTCGCATCGGCGGGAATGCTTGGGTTCGATATGTCGAAGGACCGCGATTACTCGTGTGTATGCGCGTAGATGCGTTCAATTGGAGCACTTCTTCTTCCTCTTCTACTTCTTTCGACGGCTCCATCTGATTGTCACCTTAACGGGGTTTCGAATACGAGAGATCGAACAGTTTTCTACATACTGGCAAAAAATTGACTTTATCGAATTAAATGTGTTTTTGAATAATCCTGAGAGCACATTTATTTGATTTCAATGAATACCGATAAAACGTACGTAAATACTACTACACGGAAAACAATTATTTTGTAGTCTTGGCAAAACTGGGGTTTGCTGAGAATACTTTTTATTGTGACAGAGATATTATTTATCGTAACCAGAGGTATGTCGAATAATAATGAAGGTATTTACTGAGATGGCAATTACTTTGCAGTTAAATTTGCTATCACTGGATATAGATTTTCTGCGACGAGCAATACTTTTGTTGCGGTAGCAAAAAGTCCTCGGCAAAACCTAGTTTTGCTAATTGTAAGACTACAAAATCCTTTTTTTTCCGTGTAGTGGGCCCGTGCAGAAATTCCACAGACGAAAGAAAATGGGGAACGTAGATTCGAAAGATATGGAATGATTGTAGATTACGCGTTGTCTTTGCCAAAATCAATTTTTATCTTCGATTTTTAAAGAAATAATACAATGTGCTATTGTAAATTAACAATTCGTCAAAAGCGGAGAACTTAACCCCTAAAATGGTATCTTATTTATCGTTTTTGATTTGGCATAAAGGAAAACAAAGGTTTTGTCACGAAAAATCACCTTCCAGAAACAAAATATAAGATTCATTCAATTGAATCCTATTATTTGGATCAACTTAGTATTCATTCGAATATAATAAATGTACTCTTAGGATTATTAAAAAACATGTTTATTTGGATTAAGCAAATCTTTTTCTCTATGCACTGATACTGACTACTGTAATATTGACTGACTGTGCTACTGTAATATTGACGACTTGATGACATCCGGAAGAAGAAAGCAAAGTAGGACCTCCTCGTCCGTAATTTGACGGACGTAATCCGGATGCACTTTCGCGCTGCACTCTCGACGGAAAAGCCTCTCTCCCGCTCAAGACGATTGTACACACCTACGAAACCGGCGAGAGGTGAACGCGAGAAGAAGCGCGACGTCGAGGGAGTATCTAGTCCGGACGACTCGAGGGACGCGCGCTGTGTGCGACGGTGAGAGAAAAGGCGCCGTTGTGTAAGAGCGGGCGCCCCGTGGCGTACGTACACCGAAAGCATTGAATCACGTTCCGTTCTGCGAGTTAAGCAGCCGTTAAACCGGGTAAGGCGGCACTAAAAATCGACATAACTCCTCGAATATCGGTAGAGAGGGAAGACGAAGAAGGCCAGTTCCAGAGGGAGAGAACGAGAGGAAGATGAGACGAACGGCTAAGCGAGAGACGAGATACGGCGAAGCGTTATAGGGAGCAGAAGAGCGAGAGAGAGAGAGAGAGAGAGAGAGGGAGGAAGGGAGAAAAAGAAAAAGAAAGGGACGAAGATCGACGCCCGCGTGGCACAGAACGTCGTATCGGACCCGCTCTCCGGTTTACGATCGGCAGTGAACGCTTCGAATATCGAATAGATTCCGTGAGTACTTCGGGCGGAGCGCTCCCGCGCGCGCGTAAGAAACTGTCGATGAATCCGCATCGAATAGTTCCGCAGCGATAATCGACACGACTAATTACCTATACGCAACGATCGGTAATTGCTCATTTGCCGTGCGCCGATTGCTTCCTCGTTCTCCCCGACGCCCTGGACGATATCTATCCTCTAATAGAGCGCGACGGACGCGGCGCGGGGAAGTCGCTTTCGGGATTTATCGAATCGCGCGACCGGTCGAGATGTGGGATAATTGCAATAAGATCGACGGAGACTCGATTTCATTGACGGAGAAAGACGAGTTTTTTATCGATATGCTAAACTCCCTTGTTTAAGTATTTGTGTCATATTATGATTATACTGCACGTAACTCTTAAACGGATAGAGAAGGGACTTTTTGTGTTACGGCACTGGATTCCCAGCCCCCGAAAACATAGGAAATGACTACCCTCGAGCCGCCCTGTAACTCCCGTCCCAGTGTGCCCAGCCTCCGATTTCGGTCCAGAGTGATCGTGGGATTCGCTCAGACCTCGGAAGTCGGTAGTCGTTTCCTATGTTTTCGGGGGCTGGGAATCCAATGCCGTCGCGCAAAATACTCCAACTTCATCCGTGTAGAAATTGCACGCAATAATTTTTTACCGAGAGAGATACCGATCGAATCGTCGTAGTTCGACGGACGAAACCGATGTGTGTACCGTAGGCGTACATTTCGCCGCAAGGCCGCGGAGTGAAACGAGACGATCTGGCTCAAGGCAAAACGCAGTATGGGGCCCCTCTCCCGAGAAACTATCAGTCAATCAAATTTAAAGCTTCTATAGCGAGCCCCGAACGAAATAATCGTTATTATAATTTAATTTGAGAATCATTCATTGCAGCAACAACAGATTTGTTAATAGATACAAATAGAGAAAGACGCGATATCCAATACCGGCTGATGCTAGAGTCATGATTCACCATTCCACAGATCCCTCCCTCTCCCTTCGGACTCTTTTCACTCGATTTCCTCATATTTTATTTTGCGATGAAGCACCGAGTCGGCGAACTCAAAAATACGTTCATCACCTGCGAAAGTGAAGCAGGAAATGATTAATTTCCCGAGAGTGGAAGTATCGTTCGCTCGGCGAGCGATCGCGCGACGCACGATGCACCGCGTAGATAAGGAGGCCGCGGTACGACATCGGATGAAAAAGAGAGGAAGAGAGGAAAGTGCGGAGAGATAGCCAGAGCCCGTACGTCGTGCGCACAAATAGAAATAAGTCCACCTCGTCAGGATTATCCGACGATCGGCTCTGGCTATACGATCCGGGAAGCTAAACCCTAACCCAATTCATAAAGCACGCCTCGCGTGCGCGCGCGTACGTACACCGTACCACCTTCGGCACACGATGAGTAACGAGTTGCGCTCGGAAATTCCATCGGTGATCGATCCCGCGTCCCGATCGACGCGATGTGGGCTCGCTCCGAAAGAGAGGCGAGTTAAGATCGTTCGTTCTCTCATCGTGTCCACCGAAAATTAATCGTTTCGCCGTGGCACGCGCGTCGCTCACGAACAACGAGAGGCTAGAATCGCTCGAGGAGAGAGAGAGTTTAGCTACCGCACGTTCACGGGCGAAAATATATGTAAATTTCGAAATCAGAAATTTAACCAGGAGATTGATTTAGGTTGTAGAACTCAGACAATGTAAGATGCAGTTGCTGAAAACTATATTACAATTATTTACAGAGTCTTACGCACTAAACATAACCATAAACCTACAGTTTAACACCTACCTAAATCAATACAATTGTCGTTAATTTGCGAAAGTTATTGACGCTCGGATGTATCTTAGTTAGGCTTATCACGATGTTTACAGCTCGGAGCCAACTAATGTACTGCCCTCTCCGTTGAGGAGTAACTCATGTGTTGGTCGCCCGATCGCTAGTGTCGCGCGACTAAGTTTTGGCGCTAAGCGTTTAAAACTTACATATATTTGAAAATTATATCCGGAGAGGCCGGCACGATAAATTTTACTGTGCCACTAGGTACTAGCATTCCATGCCAATTCGGTCACTCCAAAAAATGAATGTATTCTAAACAATGTCTAATAATCAAGTTATACGAGTACAATGATTCTATCAAATTATACGTCAATCCTTCCACAAATCACGGAGTGATCGTATCTCCTTGTTTTTATTTTTGAATTTGAAGATCAAGCCCTATCGGTGGTAACTTTGTCTTTCCATATTCGACAACTAAAAAGAACATTTTGAACAAAGTTACACCTCGGTACTCCCAGATTTATGGGAGGATAATTTAGCAAAATTATTGTATTCGTATAATTTGATCGTCGACATGTTTTGGAATACATTCATTTTTTCAGTGGCCAAAGTGGCATGGAATGCTCCATATATAATGCATACGAGTATAAAGATTTTTAGCTGTTTTTACAGTGCGGTAATTCCCTCGAAAACATTAAATCGTGATAGATTGAATTATGCGATTTTCTAATTTCAAAGGAATAATTTTATTTCAATGTGGAAGGAACATTCGAAAAACTTCGTATGTACGTCTTTGATCGTAAACACAGTAAATCAGTTTCATATCTGTGTAGCTGCTGCAGTTGCATCGAATAAAATATTATTGAATAACGATCTGAGATCCCGAGTGCGAGCAGCGTATCAATGCATCGCCTCTCCGAGTTGACTAATTCCCATCCACATACGTGCATATGTACGCCGTGTGCGGCATGTGCATGTATATCCCACGACGCAACGTCAGCTACACGTATCTCTACCGGTAAGTCACTCGCATCGAACGCGGTGGGTTTCATACATACATCGCGCTTTGATTATGCGAAACTTGTCCCGATACCGCTTGACAAATTGCCGCGCGGCGTTTAGAGTGTCGCAATTTGAAAGTCTCGAAAGCTTTATGGACTCGCCGCGGCGACGGGGCGTGCTTGGCGTAATTGGCTTATCGTTTCCGCTAAAGAGAGAAAAGAATTGTCGGTAAGGAGGTAAAAAGGGGTATGCGCACTGCACTTCCCTCGGGATCATTGTTTCGCAACTTGGGCATTTCCGGTTCGTCGAGCTCTAATTATAATAAAGGGGGCGTAACGCGTGGGGGAAGTCGATGGGAATTAAGAGAAGACAAACCGAACACCGAAAAATAAAGCTATTTAAAGGCCCTCAAATTTCTCAACATTATTGCGGTTGGCAGTATTAAAAAAAATTCGCGAAAAGTTCTCAGTTGATTTCTAATGATTTTTTTGCATCAAAATAATTTGGAAACCATTTGATTGCAAACAATGACTAAAAATTTATTAATCGATTATTAAAATTGGAGCTGATAAATGTCGTGACTGAGAATTTTTGAAATCGATTTGACAGGCACCAATACTTTCAGCTAGAGAGATTAGACATATTATGTACTACGGACACTGCGAGGTAATTGTCGACCTATATGGTTCGCTTCGCACTATTGATTCCAACATATTTCACTGCGATACCTTGTTATCATACAGCGTTATTACTCAGGGCGCGGATGGTGCGGTAGCGAACTATTTTTCTAACATCTAGTGAATATTTTGTTTCAAGCCTTTCGCGCGAGTGCTGCGTGTCACTCATAGACGTAATGATCAATTTTTTTTTTCTTATTTGAATAACAATAATATTTCTGAACATAAATAAAATATTTACTAGTTTTATTCGCAATTAAGAATTTTTTACTTATAATACTTTATGAAAACCTATTTCCAACCTGTGAAAGATCATACCGAATGGTTTCCAAATTATTTCGCAGCAGAAAAAATCATTAGAAATTAATTGACAACTTTTCGTGAACTTTTTTTTAATACCGCCAATCGCAATAATGCTAACAGAGGGCCTTCAACGAATGCTGCAACGCTTAATTTCAATTGCCACGACGACGATCGACAAAGTGGCACTCGCTGACGATCGCCAATGAAAAATTCTTCCATTATTGCGCGCCGCACGACGTGTCGAGCGAATTGCCGCGGCAAGGAACTTTGTGAGGGCAACGAAATCACGTGTAGAGCGAGGCGAGAGAATTACCGTGACAAGGTGCCGAGAGAGTGTTCGAACTAGGCACGTAGGTTACGCGGTTTAAATAACTTCGTTAGCCGCTCTCGCGCGGACGGCTTCGCGGCGTGGAAGGATTATCCACGCCTCGGTCACGCCTTTCCGTCGATACGTATACGCGGTAGCTTCGAAAAATCCCGTATCCGCGGGAATTCATCGACGGACAATGGAGATAAAGTTTTTATCCCGGTCCGAGTCGTGCAGACGGCGCTTTCTCGGTTGGAATATAAAACTCGAAACCTAGTTTTTTCGAATCGATCAAGCCGTCGAGCGGATGTGAGGACACGAGGGGAGGAATGAAAAAGAAAGAGGTGGTTGAAAGATATCTAAAGGCCTCGGCGCGATTGGAAAAGTAAGAATAGGAATTAACAAGCATAAGAATAAGAATTTAGCATTGTTCGTAGAGACATATAATGGCTTTCTCTCTCAACCATCTAGTTACCTACTTAATCATCTAGTGGTTCAAGCTTTACCATCATCGTTTCTAATACGATAAAAATCTGGAAATGTCTCAAAGGAAAATAAACACAAGAAAATGAATCAGGAACATTTATTGCTCGCAATTTTGAATGCAGTTTAAGTTGCAGTATTGGCAATGATGCAGCGAAGATATGGTTGGAAAGATCATGAGAAATGGAAAAATAAAAAATATTATATTGGTTGAGCCGTTAGATAATTTCATGAGAAAATGCTGGTCCTTATTCTTATGCTTACTCCCGTTCCAGGTTTCACAGCCCTCATTTGTTTCACTTTAGAGAAAATGGAGAAAATTTTGACTGAAGAAAGGGACAATTTTGATTAAAAAGGAGATCTCCGAAATTATGAACGTGTAGTGGTTTAAAAAAATAACAATTTTTAAGACATATAGTATAACACCAATATCTATATATAATGAAATATCAATATCTATCAAGCGAATGAAGAATGCTTTTGTAATTTCAAAATTTATTTCTTATGTTATATAACTTAAATCTGAGTATCACAATCTAATTTAAAGAAGAGAGACCATTTGTCCAATCGAGTTTCTGATAAATAAGAAACTTCAACTGGATTCATACAACTGGATTATTATATTTTAAACGTAATATCGATGTACGTAGATAAAGTAGAGTTGTATTATTTTAGCAAAAAAAAAATTGACCATTTTGACCCATTTAACGTAACCTGAAACGATAAAAAGACAAATTCAACTGAGAAGCCGAATAATAAGTAGTTTTAGAGGAAAAATATCGAATTATAGGGGGAAAAAAGAGGGAAAATCGCGATTTTTATGGTGAAAAGGGGGAAACTGAAAAAAATAGAGGAGCAAAGGGGAATAAGGGATACACCGTGAAGCCTGCTATTCTTATTCATCTAATTATTTACTCAGAGGCCCTAAAAAACTGCGAAAAGCCATGACGATACCGCGGCGCATCGAGCTCCCCTTCGACGAACCATCGAAGAGCGAATTCGCCGACCGAATAGAAGCGTCGCGGAGCGAGGCGCGTCGGCGCAGAAGGACGAAGAGTACGAAATGGGATAATTTTATGCGGCGGTGAGACTGCCGCGTCACCGGTTGACATTTCCCGCCTCCTGGCGACACGTCGCCCCGGTACACGAGGATGGTGTGTACCTCGTCGGGCATTAGCATACGCTGGAGTCATCATAGATTCATTCCACGAGCGTGTACCTCGTTTATTCCGTGTGTCCTAGAAGCGGGGCCCCATCGAAAGTTAATCTGCCCAACGGGAAATGAAGCGTGGAGCGCGGTGCAACCACTCCGTGTCCCCGTGCCTTATTACATATTCGTTACGTCGGGTCTGTTTATTACCTACGCTTCCGAGTGTTTCCCAACGTCTACCAATCGAATATCGCGACCCGTCGAGATGTGCGACGCGAAGACGCGATGCGTTTATTTCCTTTGTGTTGAGGATCCCGTCCTTGTTGGTGAAGCCGCCGTGTTTTACGCACACGCAAAGTCTATCTGGGTAATGAGAAACATTTTTTATGACACTAGCAATTATTTCTCTCAGTATGGTGTTCCTGGTAAGGGAGACCATCGAGTTGTAACACGTGGTCTTCGTTTTTCATGATAAATTATTATACTCCAGTTATCAATGATTTATTCATTCTGGTGAGTACTAGCGGACTTTCTATGAACTTATGTTTAATTAAAGAAAAATGTATTGCATTAAGAAAAAAATGTACTCGAGTCAATTAAACGTGTTTTTGAATAGTCCTAAGAGCACATCTATTCGCTTAGAATGAATAGTGATTGAACGTAAATAAGTATAATATGATTGATTCATTTGGATCAAATCGATATTCATTTGTATCAAATAAATATGCCCTCAGAACTATCCAAAAAAACACGTTTATTTCGATGAAGCAATTTTTTTTTCTCAGCGTACGAAAATTAGAACGACTTTTAACAATTTGAAGGTCTCCTTTATCGGAAACATTCTTTATCTGGAAATAAGAATGGATCTAAAATATAGAGAAAAAAACATGATAGCTTCCCTAATGAATCCAACTAACACAAGATCCTTAAATGATAGTCCGCGTTACGGCATTAATCGATAGATAGGAATAGATGCAGTGACGGCGGAGTAGAAGTAAAAAAGGAATGACAAGGAAAACCCCCTGACAGAAATGCTAAAGCGTTGCAAGAGGATCAGTCGAGGACCTGGCAAGGACCTACTTATCCCCCGATTCAACGCTCGCGTTCTGATCAAAGCCCATCCCCATATCAAAACGGATGACCTGATGGATTTCCGAGAACCGTTCGTTCGAGCGACCGAAACTCCACCGTAATGAAAATATCGACCCCCCGCGGGAGATCTGTAACGGCTCGAGATAAATAATTGAAAGCCCATAAACGAAGCTCGCGCGCGAATACGATATTTTATTGCCGCGAGTGCGGGAGCCCGGCTCTTCCACGCGAATCCTTTTTGCCGCGCGTCCGGGCTCGCGCGCTAACGACTCCCGGAGGCGCGGGTAATTAGTATTTTGTCGTCGGCGACGACGGTTGAGCAACCGGCGGCGCGCGGAGCACCGCAAAATGCAGCGGCGCGCGCTCAGCCGTACGGCCGACGTTCCGCGAGTCGTACTCGTTGGTGGGTATCCGCGTCTCGCTAATTTTCCTACTAATGGTCTTCATTAATCACGAGATGGATACTCGCGATAAGGGTGGGCGGAAGGGGGTGACGCGTACTCGTCGCGGGTCGCGTTCTGCCGCGGCTGATATTCGACGAGGCGGAAAAATGGGTAGACTCGCCGCCGCGCGCATGCGAAGGGCCGCGTCGAGGCTTTGCACGCGATTCCCGCTTAAATTAACGCCGCGCGGCGCAACCGATGCTTTCGAGTACTAATTCGCCTGGAATGCGTATAGGAAGCGTCGGATGAGGAATCGCGCGTAATTGGAGGACCGGCGCGTTGCGCGTCTCCGACGGTATCTCTGTGAGTACCGCGCGAGGGTCGCCCACTTATGCCTACACATAATAGTCCGTCAAATAGTGACAGAGATTCTGGTGCCCCATTTTCGCATACAAGCCTCGAAGAGGGTTGAAAAGTACTTCGATTTTGAGTAGAATGAAGGGAAATTTACGAATGGTCCCTGGGGATAACATATGGAAAATTCGATTTTTCTTAACAAAAAAAATAAAAGGTGTCTTTTGCCCATTTTTTCACGCAAGCCTTGTTCACTAAATGATTAATTAATAAAACCTGGCTTTGGAAAACCAAAGGCTTGAGTGTTGCAGGTGGCTAAAGGATTGAAATAAGGGCGTAATCTTGTAAGGAAAAATCGAGATTTTTTGATCGATTTTCCCACACAAGCCTTTGATTTCCGAAGCCAGGTTTTATTAATTAATCATTTAGTGAACAAGGCTTGCGTGAAAAAATTGGCAAGAGGTACCTTTTATTTTTTTGTTAAGAAAAATCGAATTTTCCTTATGTTATGGTCCCCAGGGACCATTCGTAAATTTCCCTTCATTCTACTCAAAATCGAAGTACTTTTCAACCCTCTTCGAGGCTTGTATGCGAAAATGGGGCACCAGAATCTGTCACTATCTGACGGTCTATAAGCCAAGAGCGTTTGAGCCGCGTGGATGGCGTTTGGAAACTGAAATCTATAGAGTGCACGGAAAAAATTAATTTTGTCTTAGCAACGATATCGAAAATCAATTATTATAGCAGCATTTTTTGTTGCGGTAAGAGAAACAGTTTACCGTTGGGATGAAAATATTTGACAGGTTTCCTTGGTTACAATGAAAGTCATTGCATTTCTTACTTTTTTTCGTTGCCATTACAAATCGATCTGTTGTTCTACTATTTCAACTCAAATATTCGTTCCGGTAACTTAAATAATGTTACACTGACAAATTATTTTTGTTTCGTGTGAGAGAAAATTTGGTGGTAAAATCAACCATAATCGCAAGGTGGAATTTGTTTGGTTGCTGAATAAGTAATTGTTTTTTCTATTAAAAAGAAATTTTTAATATAATATAATACAGTATAATTAATAATAATGATAATTTATTTATATAGGTACACACACACACACACACATATATATATATATATATATGAATAAAATGTGAAACTCAAATCAAATTAAAATAGTTAAACAGGTGCCTAGTTTAAATTATACAATATTAATTCTGTAAATTAATGATGATAAACATCTATTTTTAACTAGATAAAAAGGTTCTAAAATTTGTTAATTCATCATAAAAGTCGAGCCATTAAACAGATCCTGAATGCAGTCGAAATAACTTTTGTTACATGGCTATAGTACAAAAAAGGTGTAGTTTATGACAGCCGTGCACCATGGTTTATTTAACCACAAAAGCAGATCAATAATGTTACCGCATGGTAGTGCCAAGTGTATAAAAAAAGAAGCCTAAGCTGAAAGTTGACCTGGTTGCAACAATTTTCATCTCTCGTTACTATAATCCAAGTCTCACTGCCTAGAACGACGATCGAATTATGGTTGGCGGCAAAAAAAGAAATGATTTTCGGTTAAACTATGGTTCTCTTAACCAGATATTTCTTTAAGTATACGTTCGAAGAGCGAAGCTAGGATCGAATAGTCCCGCGCATCAATACGGAGCAAAGTCGCGAAATCTCGACTGCATCGCGCGTGCATCGTCCCTGAATTTTCGATCGGTTTTACGCGAATAGCCGCCGACGCACGACGCGCGGGCTCGAGGCGCGAAGAGGAGAGCGCGCGATGCTTCATCCGCGGAAGCTGAGATGCCGGGGGATTCGCAGGATGCGCTGCGCGCCATCAGTCAGTCCAGCCTCCCCCATCAGCTCTTCTCGCGGACCCCGCAGCCCCGTACGGCCGCCGAGCGATCGCGAGCAGAAAAGTGGTCTCGGATTACCACATTCACCGAGCACAATGCGATATCAGATCCGCCGCGTCTCTACGTATATTGTATAACTTCTGCGCGCGGTAATATCATTGCCAGTTCAATCGGCTGACGGTCCGAGGCGGTTAACGGGGTGCCGCGCGGTTCGCCATCGCCTCCAATCACTTCGACGGGGTGCTGCGAACGCTTTTCGATATTCTCCGGTTGTCGACGGACACGTGACCGGAGGCGCGTCCGATCCACGCAATGACCGGTTCGATTCCAGTGCCGCGAAACCTCCCCGATGAGAGATTACGCTTTGACGCACCGAAATTTCTATCTTTTCTGAATAACTGATCGGGGAAAAGGGTTATCGTGATCTACTCTGCTCCGATTTAGCCCTATTTTTCTTCGAGACGCGGACGACCGATTATCGAGCGCCCGAGAATCCTCACGACTGGACAACGTGACTCCCCCGTCGCGCGCAACGTTGATCGCACCAATGCGCGCGACTCGCGCGAGTTCGGCCTCGAATTAATCACCTAATCGTCCTGCCATTAGCGGAGAATTCGGTTGCGATAGCGCAAACCGCTCTCGAATCGCTTCCTCATTCCGCGGCTCTCGGAGCGCTCGTATCGCGGGCCCGATGAGATTCTCGATCTAATATCTCTCGGGGCCCTCTCGGTAAATAAAGGCGCTAGTCGCTCGCATGCCAACAGGGCATTACCAACACGCTATTAATTGCTTTCTCGTCCCTACAGTCCGGTCGGAAAGAGGGCTCGCCGCCCCGCCTGTGCTCGGCTAGTTGTCTTCGCGGGGTCGGGACGCGTCGATCGGCCGGAACGATTGCGGCATTCGCTGAATAATTCTAGGATGTCCGGGAAAAAGAGTATAAGGCAAAGTGTCGCCTACCAAAATACTTCTACAATTTTCTTCTACTTTCCTAGAGATATTTGCGTGCTACATGCATTTAACGGTTCTTATGAGAAGTGTTATTTTCATTTTATACATTTTTTAAACAGTTTGTGTTTTAATAGAAACAAATAAAGGTGTTTTCTGAGCAATACCATTTTTTGACTTGTACTTTTTTTCCCGAGCATCCTAGAATTATCATGCGGAAGAAATTCTCTCGAAATCTCTAAAATATGAAACCCCCGAACGCGAGAAGAATTGAGGGCCTTGGAATAAAAGGGGTCTGAGTGCCTATTTTACAGTTCTGAGATAATTAAAGATAAAGTTATTTGGATTTAAAACATTCAGGATCTGTGCATGTGATCTCATGTGATAGATGGAGCTCAAAGCAGGAAACCTTTTTATACTAAATAAATTGGCACGTAGATGAGGTGCCTAAATTTGCACGTAAGTCCATATATGAGGGGGTCAGAAGCCAAGGGGTCCAAGTAGAAATACAAGTTTTCCGAGATGCTCCACATTAAAGTATTCTTGTTCTTTAAAAATACCTGCAATTTTCCTTTGCATCAAGTGTATAAGGTGTATGAATAGTTCATACAGCTTATATATTTGAGGCAAAGAAATTGCAGATATTTTTAAAGAACAAGAATACTTTAATGTGGAGCATCTCGGAAAACTTGTATTTCTACTTGGACCCCTTGGCTTCTGACCCCCTCATATAAGAAAAGTCACTTGGATCAGTTTTATTCCAAGGCCCTTAATTATCAATTGCACGATTATTACAAGAGAGACGTCGCTGCCCCAAATTACACTCGACTTTTAGTGCTCGAATGAGATCTTCAAGTGAATTTTCAGTTGACCCCTGACTGTCGTAATGCGTAAGCATCCGCAGTGATCAACACTCGGATAAAAATGTTCCAAGCTACACAGCCTCTCGGGTGGCTGATTAAATATAGTTATCTCAAGAAATATGTAGTCGGAGTAACTAAAATCTAGTTGAGATAACCAAATACTCAGCTGCTTCGACTAAATATTTGTCCGAAATTTTTGAATATCTCTGATTATGAGGTATAAGAGTGTGCATATATGTAGGTACTTTTGTTTCGTTACGCTTATTTTGAAAGATATTGCTAGAGAGAGAGAGAGAGAGAGAGAGAGAGAGAGAGAGAGAGAGAGAGAGAGAGAGTGTCCGGTATTATGTGTCATCCAACGCTAGGGGAACTCAATCTATATATAGCTGGCCACCCATAGCCTCTAAATTGAGTCGAATCAAACAATTTTTGTTCTGAATGTAATTAACAGTGTACTTCCACCGTTCGTCTTACAAAAACTTTTGTTGAAACCAACCAACTCGGATTGATTTAACCAAGCAGTGAAGTTGAATTGATTTAGGTACATCTACCGTTCAAACGAATTTTATCAAATGAAACGAATTGTCATATAAAATACGGCGAAGTAAATATTTCGTTAGGACGAGAAAATACATGTTAATTATTAAAAGCTTTATTTCACCCAAATGGTTGTCTCGAAAGATTTAATTATTCCAAATAAATATCGTAATATTATAATTAAGAAATAAATTATTTGATCCAATACAATGTTTATTTCGCCATATCCGAGCAAACATTTATCAACTGCAAATAAATTGTTTTTTCGGTGTTAGGTCAACTAAATTTGTTCTCAGTGTAGTACTAAAAACTGATCGGAAGCGTCATAACGGCGAACGGTTCGACCGGTCCCCGAGAATCTAACGCATCGAAGAACGATATCCAGCATTCAACTTCCAACGCGGACTGTACTTAGTTTAATTACAGACGGTTGCATGTGTGTAAGGTGCGGTTTCCTAGCATAGTAGGTGGCGTGTTGGCATTTCCACCATACGCGGTCCTATTATTGTATTAGCATTCGTAATTGTGCGCTTAATCCGCGCGCTCTAAACAGCGACGGGGATAAATTACTTTCGCGAAACGGTGAAATTAGATTTCACGCTCGGATCGGTCGCGACGATACGTTTCCGGTGCTGCGATGGCGCGTCCCCGAAGAAACGCATTCAAGGACGCTAACCCGGTTCACTCCGAATTGTTTCGCGTGATTTGGAAGGATGAGTAACGTGGAAAATGTATGAGTGTGAGTGAAAACGCCCTAGTGGAGACTTGTCTCTCGCACGCTCGAGTTCGTGAAAGAGAGAGAGGCTTCTATTCACTCATTATGATATTTTATCTACAATATATTGGCCTGGCTGGTCGTGCAATCGCAGAGAGCACCGAAAAATAATAATAATTTTGCCGCACCCCGAAAAAAGTACCAAATCTGCAGCAGACCAAAGTACCTATATCTAACATTTCACTGTTAAATGAGCCGTTGAAAACCAGAATGGTGTAAGTCATATTTCATGTAAGTTGAGATTATTTAACTGCAAAGTTAAGTACAATTTGAAAAATCTGTCTAGATGATACAAACAGATATTTTAAATCGTACCCCCCTACATATCTGTTTTGTATCATCTTGACAGATTTTTCAAATTGTACTTAACTTTGTAGTCAAATAATCTCAGCTTACACGAAATGTGACTTACACCATTCTTATTTTCAACGGCTCAAATCATAAAGCATTTCCACGTGGGTAATATATACGTATCGCTACATTGAGAATAATAATTAGGTTAAAATGACAAAACACATCTAGTTAGATGTGTTTAGTTATTTTAACCAAAATACTGGTCAGTTTAGTCAAATATCCAATTATTCTTACCAAATATTTAGTTATTTCAATCAAACGTTTAGTTATTCTAACCAAAAATTGATCAATCAAACCAAACAGATGGAGGAGCCATATTCTACCGAACAGTTTGCTAATCATCTTCAGGATCGAAGGCCAACGGAGGTAACAGGGCAAAGATCGAACCACACGTCGCGCCAATCCAAGACGTCGGAGAACGGCCGCGGGTTCGTTCGATCCACGTTTCTATGGGCGACCCGTTCTCGCCGTGCGGAAAGCCTCCGCGCTCGCTCTTTCCCTATCAACTTCCGGCTGCGATATGACAACCCGGGGAGAGCGCCTCTACTCGGCGAGAGCGCGAGCGCGCGGAATATTGCGCGCGGGCTTCGATTCTATCTGCGAGTTATGCAGAATAGATACCGCGCATGCGTAATGCGTAAAACTCGGAACACACCGCGCGCGCGATCGCCCGACCGATACCGAGCCGAAGCGAGTCCCGATGGAGCGACCTTGTAAACTCCGTGAAGGATCGACGACGACGACGAGCCCCGCTGTGAGTGGCTCGATTCTTCTACCGATAGGTTGCGAACGCGACGCGCGATTCCGGAGTCGAGAGATATGATAAAAAGTAATCCACGGCGGGAGACGCGCGAAATGAGATGCTACAGGGTTGCTGTGCTCGACTGCAAGAGAAGAGGAGGGAGTAGAGGCGGACAGACCCGTCCTATACACGGAGAAAAAGGATTTGTAATCTTTACAGTCAACTTCGGTAACAGGGCTCTTCGAGGTGAAACGTTGAATTTTTTAATACACTGAGAAAACAGTTTATTAATAGTTAATAAATGTAATTCCAAATGCAGCGAAATAAATATTTCGTGTTAGGACAAGAAAATATATATTAATAGTTAAAACGTTTATTTCATTCAAACGGTTGCCTCTGGGAATCTAATAGTGCCAAATAAATATCGTGGGAGATAACGAGTATTTATTTAGTCTAAAAAAATGTTTAACACACAGTGTACTTTACAGTTCGTATAATAGTACCTACACAGAGCAAAAAAAATTAGTAGGACCTACTGAAAATTACTTGCGGGGTCGCACACCTAGATCAAAACAGTATCAACTCAAAAAAAATTTGTTTTTCAGAAAAAGTAAACCCCTTATCACATATCGACATGAGAATCAGTTTTTTGCCATTTCTGAAAAAACAAGTTTTTTTTTGAGTTGATACTGTTTTGATCTAGGTGTGCGATATGTCGATGGAATTTTTTGGATGTGAAAAGTATGTGATTGTAAGGACGAAATATATAGTCTATATAAAAAAGATCAAATTGATCTAAATAAATAATTACTTGCGACCTCGCAAGTAATTTTTATAGATCCAACTAATTCTTTTTCTCTGTGTAGGTAACAGTATAAACCCGTAACAACCCGACACATACTAACGGGGGAATGTTAAATTTTACCGTACACCGAGAAAACAATTAATTTATATAGTTAATAAATGTTTGTTCGAATGTGGTAAAATAAAGATTTTTTTGGACACAGTAAATATTCGTTAACTATCACGATATTTATTTGGCACAATTAGATCCTTCGAGATAGCTATTTGAATGAAATAAACATTTTAATAAAAACCATACACTTTCTTGTCTTAACGACATATTTATGTCGACGTATTTTAAGCTATATTTATTAACTATAAATAGACTCTTTTCTCGGTGTATAAACTGATGTTCATATTATGACAAACTACAAAAAGTACATTGTGATCTATTAAAAACTTCAATGTTTCACCTCGAGGAGTCCTGTTACTGGGATAATTGTAAAAATTCATGGGTCTTCCCATGACTTTTTACTACCTAATCTTCTTTCTCCAAGTACCGAGAAAATAGCTTATTTGTGTAGTCGATAAATGTTCGTTTGAATATAGCGAAATAAAGATTTCATTGGATCAAATAAATATTTGTTAACTATTGCAATATTTATTTGGCCCAATTAAGACCTTTGAAACAACCGTTTGAAAGAAAAAATAAGCGTTTTAATAATTAACATATATTTCCTCGTCCAAACGAAATATTTATTTCGCCGTATTTTAAATTATATTTATTAAATATTAATAAATTGTATCCACGGTGTGTATAGTCTCCAGAAAGGATCGGTGGTCGCGGACGTCGACGCGAAATGGGAAAGGGACGCGTCGCGTTCGCGCGCGGAACGGCGAGGGGCGGAAAGAAGGGTATGGAAGAGCGGTAGGCGGAAGGTCGCGCCGCTTTCGTGCGATGCTGTACGGATCGTGTCAATGATATGCTAGATTTACGGCGGTCACCGAGCGAATCCATTTGTTTCATCTGCATCTGCTTAGCACGCTAATGCCGCCGGCGGCCGCGCTCGCTCCGCGCCCACTCCGCATTCGTTTTCGTTCCGTTACCGCGCGGGCTACCGACCGGGCACCGCGGTCTCCCCGACGCCACGACGCGCGCGAAGGAAATTCTATTTTCTGTTTCGCGGAAGATCGATAACTGGGGTACATACTTCGAGTGCGTGCTGCGTGCATGGGAATACGAGAGAGAGGGGGGGGGGGAAGAGGGAGAGAGAGGCGACGTCAGTTTCGAGCGGAATTGTACCGCAGTCACTTCTTCGATGAAATATAAACCCGAGTGACACAGAAGTAGCAATGATTTAACTTTATACAGAACAAAATTAATCGTAGTATTAACAAATTTTGTGGTAAATTTCAGGACAAAGCCAATTTATTGTTACATTAACTACAGTTTTAATAAAAATTACAGCAACGTTTGCAACCTCTACAAGTTTTACTATAATTTGCACTAAAATATTGTAATTATCGTGATAATAAATTGGCCTGGTACCGAAATTTACGGCATACTTTGTAAATGCTACGATATTTTTTTTTTCGTGTAGAAAGGTATTGATAAGTAACTCACAGAATCTACATATGAGGGGCTGAGATTCATAGTGGTGTAAGTCAGATTACCCAGATTTTCCAAAGCAACCGCTTTGTCGTCCCAAACATACATAAGCCCTTCCTAAGATTACAGTTTCTGAGGCGTATTACCGTCGGAATAAGTACTGCTATAATTTAGGCGTATGACGTAGCTAACAAGAAAGATTACCTACATGTATATTTTGGGACGACAAAGCGGTTGCTTTGGAAAATGTGGATAATCTGACTTACACCACTATGAATCTCAGCCCCACATGTCAGTGAACGGGCTAAATTTTCACGACACCCTTCTAAAGACAAAAGATTGATGTTTCGCAATTAAAAATACATCCCCAGTGCCCCTTTAAAGAACTAGAAAGAAAATCGAATCCCAATGACCCACTTTATTTGACCCTCGGACGTTTCGATCGATAACATCGCCAACAAAATCGTTTCCCTCGCCATCATACAGCGCGTACTATTCCAAAAACGTGGCGTGGGCAAGTAGTAATTCCGAGAGTCCCACGTTTCGTTCCTATTTCGCGCTCTCAAAATGCCTCGTACGCCGTCGCACGATAACGCGATGAGACGACCGTCTGCGCGATTACAACGTGCTCGAGTCTCGGCCGCACTTTTACCCGTAGAAACAGGGGCTATATATACGTCTCTCACTCCTCTACGAATTCTCCCGAACTTTTCTCCTCTCGCGAGAGCGCGCCTCGAGCTCTTTATCCGCTGACAGCGCGGCCAGGAGTTGTTGACTTTGCGGAACCCGTCGGGCCGACGTACATATCGGCGGGAGTATCGTACGGGGCGGATGGACCGTAGCAAGTGCTTCATCAAACTCCGCGGTGTGCCTGCTTCGGTCCGGCTAATAAAGTTGCGAAGGCGCGTCCGCGATAACAAGGCAACGCGACCGCGAAAGCGCCTCGAGCTCGCCTCTATACGCGGGTATATATATCGCAATATATCAACCGGTCGCGGCTAACCAATCCAACTATCGCGGGAGAACCACGCGGAAACAGTGTCGTCGTGGAAAAAAAAGTCGTTATTTTTATTCCGACGTCGAATAGCGAGGATATGCCGTATAAGTACGTATGTTCGAGCTTGAACCAGATCTGGTCCTGTAGAGCGAATCGAATGGAATGTTGTAAAAAATATCTGTCGTAAAATTAATACAAATGTGTAGGAAGTTTTTATCGCACACAAATGTAGAGTGGCGGGGCTAATTGATCTAAGTGCCAAAAGCATTTTTCCCAGGAAAATAAGAAAAATTGCCCGTCAGTGAAACCAAACTGACGTTTGACCATCTATTGACAGCTTCTACAACGAAAAGGAAAGTGCATTAGCACTTAAATCATATAGCTCTGCATTGGCCTTGGCGCATATATCATTTATCATTTTGTAGAAAAAATCCGAAATCATGGAATTTTGGCACTTACAATTAGATCAATTAGCCCCGCCACTCTACAAATGTGTATTAAAATTGCGATACATTTGTATCTAATGTAATATATACTTCAGTATTCAGATATTTTGAAATATTTGTTTAAAATTTTCAAACTCTAAATCCAACTGTCGTATCTGCAAAATTAAAAAATTCGAGTTAAAAACGTCTTTACAATCCGTATGGCTTATTTTATCATCGTGTTAAGTTCTCGTAGGGTAACTGTTATTAGTTAGACCTTATATAAACAATTTTATTATTATCGATGATAAAATAAGCCATAAGATAAGAATTGTGAAGACGTCTTAAACTCAAGTTTCTAAATTTTGCAGATACGACATTTGGAATTACAGGGCAGAGTACTCCTGTAAATACAAAAAAATTCACTCTGGTATCGATCTTTCCGTGTGACGCAACAGCAGAAGCGTCTTTCGAGTAACCCCAGCCGACGCCAAAACGACAATAATTGCAAGTAAACGCGTCCACCAACTCGAACAACTTCCGGCAGAAGATATCCGGCAATCCGAGAAAGTCCCGACTTCTCTACAACCACCGATCGCACGACAACCTATCGCGAGGCGAATCAAAAAGCTCCCCATTCTACCTCTTCCCCCTGCCATATATCCACCCCGCGCGAATTTCAGTCAGCCGAGCAACGCGAGGAGTGGGCAACGACATGCCCGCTGACACCGCGGGCGGAAACCCGACCCATGGTAGCCGCTTTTAAATAATATCCAGCCGTTCGCCACCTGGGTACCGCGCGGGCAAAAGCATCGTCCGGGTCGGCGGCGTGGATCGCGAGGCCCCGCGGGTCGATAGTTTCGAGGCCGAGCCGAGGAGGCGGCAATACACGGTGAGGTGGCTATCGGGTTGGGCCGAGAGTCGTGACCGCACGAGCCGGGCGGGGTTCGATCCCCGACACACGAGGTACAACACACAACGCCGACCGAGTAGTCGACAACACGCGGCGGTGCATCGGCGAACACGCGTGAACGACCCCGACACACACGCGGCGCCGGCCTCTCCCTCCTGCCCCGGACGCGGCCGCTGCCGGCATTTTTTTCTCGTCGGGGATTTCCTGAGGCTGTTCCGCGTTGCGGAAGACTCGCCCGATGAAAACACGCTGACGCCGCGCGCTCGTTACCGTCGATGCTCGTTTGGTTCTTTTCCTAAAACGGCGGGACGATCCGACCTTGCACGACGGCGGGGATGACGACGTGGATAATTAATGAAACGATAACGCGTGATGCGAAAAACGCGGGAGCGACTATTGCGTTTCGAATGTAATGCGGGTAATTACATTCGGAGAAAAGTTTATTTGAATGCGGACCTGTGTGTTAGGAAGTTTATCAGTCACAAAAAAGCAACTTTTTTTCATGTCGAACGAAGATTTAATTGAAGTAAATAAATGTTTGTGTATATCATAGAATGTTTATTTACTTCAAAATTTTGTTTATTCGTTTTAAATAAATTCATTCATTGTGAATAAATGTTCGTATTCGAATAAACTTTTCGTCTGGGTGTGTAATTGTAACAAATAAACATTGAATGCTCATTGATGGTTCACATCCGTCGAAGATGATCAAGGGGGGTTTCTCATGATAACATCGAGATCTATCAAACATGTCATATTATACTACTGTATTTCTAAGTGATTGATAAAATGATTCGATCAGTATTTTTCGTAGCAAATTCAGTATCTTTAGCCACACGCAGAAATAAGGAAATAAAAATATGACAAGAGAACCCGATTGGAAAAGTTCTATATGTTTTGTATATATAGTCCATATGTGGATTTAGTTATATGTGGATTATATATATGATTTCTATATTAACTATATAAAGACTATATTTAGATTTTTGAATGTTTGTATAATCCATATATAATCTGTATCTAATTGGATATAGAAATCATATATAATCCATACGTGTATGACCAAATCTACATACGGATTATATACAAAACATGCATAAAACTTTTTCGCTCTCTCTTGGGAAGGATAATCTCTGCCACGCGGCAGATGCGATTCGCAAAAATCTACACGGAAAAAAAACTAATTGTTGCATTTACACAGCTTGTGGTAAATTTCGTGACGATGCCAACTTATCGTTACCGTAACTACAATTTTAATAAAGCTTACAGCAATGCTTGCAACTTCTACTAGTTTTACTATAATTTTTATTAATATTGTAGTTATCTTAATAATAAATTAGCCCTGTCCTGAAATTTACTACGAATCTTCTAAGTGCTGAGATTAATTTTTTTTCCGTATATAGAACCCCGAAAGAGTCCCTCTAATAAGTATCTTCTGCTCCCCCAGAAACGACTATACGATTAGCGCGCCGAAGACGACGAATTTCCGTGAGGCGATTACGCGCGGAAGACCCTGCGCGTCGAAGGGGCCGCTACCCTGCCCACTTTCTTTCCGCCGCGCGTCGACGGAGGGATCGCGCGAAAAATCGACGGAAATTATACGATACACCCCAGGGCTCCGATCGAAACGCGTAACGCGGATAGTGGAAAAATCGCGCGCGATAGCGAGTTAATACGCGGCCACGGGTAATGAAGGCGTGTTAACCAGTTCGTTATCGGAGAGCGCGGTATCCCACCTCCTTCTCGCGTCACGGAGCGATGTGTGTGTGGCGGCTACATATAAGTATAATAGCTAGGCTAGCGATGGAGTTCGTCTTATCGTGCGCGACGCCGCGCTGTGGGAATCGCTATCTCGTTTGGTGCGCGAATGGATTTCATGCGATTTCTTCCTCCGCTTATACGCCCCGAATATTCAGTTTATCGGAAAATAGTCGAAATTGTATTGCAGAATCTTCTCGTGTTTGTATAATATGGCTGATATTTTACATTTTCTTCGAGATATTGATCTAATAACGTGTAAAAAAAATATTGCGTTACCACAATGCCAAAGAGCTTATAAAAGAATTTGTTTCCGAAACATGATAGAAATACGTAAAAGAGATCTAAATATGGTTAAATAAAAATTTGAAGAATCAAAGGAAAAAGGCACGTAGCATATGGTCGATCCTACGTCTTTTTGGCATTATTTTTTAAAATTTACGAAAACTATTGCCATAAGGGCGTATTGATATACATAAATTTGTAAGACCATGTGTTCTTGATTCAAGAATCATTTTTTTGACAATAGCAATTATTTTTCACGGTTAAATATTTTCTTGCACGAAGAAAACTGACTTGATCCTAAAATTATATCATGTTTTTGATCGAAGGAAACAGTTTTTTTGGCACCAGCAATTATTTCTCTCAGTATAAGTAGATGCCCTTTTGCTTGTAAGTTTCTAATTATTTTTTTTTCACTTTACTTATTCGTAGTTAGACAAATTTAAGTGAATAAACAAATTTCTATACGCTCCTTTGACTTTATAAAGGCACTTTTTGGCACATATGACCTTTTCGCATTAGTTACGCGATACAACATAGAGAGACCGATACCGATCGGTTCCACGAGACATCGATTTTCACGAAAATGTCAAGAGGTGATGTACCCTCACTTTTTCCTCCCAACTGCGTAGGTCGGGGACGTATATGACAGACTGCTGCTGCGTACGCGCCTACGTATAAAGCGGCAAAACGCGAGAACGCGCGATAATAAGTGCAAGCCGAATGCGCGCGCATCTCCGAAGTGCAATTTGTCACTCCGCGAGTGCGATTCGTCCGCGAGCGGCGCGCGTAAATTAAACGCGACGGCGCTTCCTGCAGGTATGCCGAGTACTCCCTCGTGCATGACTATCGCGTCCACGAATGCGGAGGCGCGGAGAGGCGAGTATTTAACTACGCGCGCGCGCGTGCATTCTCTCCGCTCCTTCTTTACGTAAACAGGGCGAAATCCGCGCGCATCGGCTGCACACACGCGAAGATACAGCGTCGATTTCTGTTATTTTCGGTGGGAGCTCACGCGCTATCTTCTCGCTGTGATCTCAATGATTGGTAATTACTTTGAGCGTGATTTAATGCGGGTCTACCCGCTCGACGTAATGCCACGAAACCGCCCCGAGTGATTATATTCTATTTGCGCGCGGCGATCCGGACCGGACTTGCCGGTTCGAAAAAGAAAACCGTCTAATTATACGTGCCGTGCCGGTTGAGGCGGATAAAGTGACCCGGAGATCCGACGGTTGACTCTTTTTGATTAACGAACGCTTATTATCCGAGCTGCACTTACGCGTTTTGGTATCGCGATGGAAATTGCCTCCGCGGGGTTCGAGCGCTGCCGCGACTTACGCAGTCGTTATTCAAATTTTCGTTAAAGAACTTTTAACGATCTTTAAAGATTTCCCGATACAGTGGGGGAAAGGTTGAATACGAATGTTTGAGAAAAATAAGAATTTATTCACATCGAATAAAAGTCTGTTTTAATTAGGTAAAGGTTTTGCATATATATTTTTAATTGAATATGAACCTAGAAGAACGTTTATCAAATTCAAATAGACTTTTGTTGGATGTAAATAACATCCTACTCATCCCAAATAAATGTTTCTATTATATATATAGGTTCGTATTCAACTAGACCTTTTCTTTGGGTGGTAATTCGCTTTGTATACATGGAAAGGTACATTTTTATATACTTTTCAAAGTATACTATTCAGTTATTCCTCCGGATTCTTCTCGATGGGGAACCATTATCGAAGTGCAAACTCGATTTAAAAATGATTTAAGATTGACAAATTTCGTTTCCGCGCCCAAGGAAAAGGTCTAATTAAATACGAGCCTATATAATATAAACATTTATTTGAGATGAATAGGAATGTATTCACATCGAATAAAAATCTATTTGAATTAGACTGATGTTCTACCAGGTTCGTACTCGATTAAAAAGATGTGCAAAATATTGATCTAATTCAAATAGACTTTCGTTCGATGAATAAATCCCTATGTCCCTCAAATAAATTTTTCTATCAGGTTCGCAAACTAGACCTTTTCCCTCGGTGCATCAAATCTGAAGTAGCTGAAGAACTCTGTTCTCTCTAGTTTCCTCACTGCAGAACGCAGCCAAGCATTTACGCGCCTCGTTACGTGTCTCTCATTGCGTCGTCGCGAGCGGAGATCGTATCGCTGTGGTTTCGCGACAATATCGACGATTGTTCCGCCGTTGGTTGATCAACCACGCGCCCGCAGGTGAAACACGGGGACTCCCCCCGTTGGCTTACTAAAGTTGTTACACGCGCAACACCTACAATCGGCCTTACCGCGGCACCGTTCGGCGTATAAATTGAGACTCGCGAACGCGAGAACGAGGTGGTTTCCTTTTCGTCGCCTGTTCCATGCAGCTACTGATTACGGCTCGACAAAATACGCCAAAGAATGAAGTTCAAGTGGAGGGAAACTCTTTCAAGGCTAATTCCAGATTAACTCTTAAACGGAGCTTAAATCCTTATCTGCGATCCTTCATTGGTTGGAAAGACTATTTAAGGTATTCCTAGCGCGTAGGAGCGATATTTAAGGGTGCCACAGGCGGGCCCCTCATAAATCAGTAAAACATTCTACGTCATATAATATACTCATATTCCCTATAATACTGATAATGAATAAATAAGATAAGGCCAATAAGTATTCAAGTTTATTATTTACATTTTCAAATTTTGGAAAAATATTCAAATTTGAAATCTGGCAACGTCGCATCACATGATTTATGAAATGACAGGAGTACGGCCCTGAGTAGAATAATCGTATATCCGGGCAGCTCTGAAACATAACCTCTATAAATCACCGGATTCAGTGTACTGCCGCCAACTCATACTCATCGAAAAGAATTTGAATATCGAAATTTCTCCCATTTTTTAAAAATATAATAAAATTCACTTCTGTACCATTACCTGTACCTGTACCTACAATTCATAACGACAAGACTTCTCAGATGGCCACCAGTGGCGTTCAACGTTGCTTACTGTCGCGCCATCACTCGGCCAGCACGAACCCTATGATGTAACCGATGCAACGCTGCCAATTCTATTTCAGGTTATATTCTATCGTCAAAACTCTACGTTTTGCTGTTTACGAACATCAATATCTTTGTCAAAAATTCGGTGACCTTATATTTTTATGAACTAAAAAGATTCTATGCAATTTTCTGAAGATATGGAAATGGTTTTATTTAATGTGTATATATTTTAAACATGAGGATTTCGGCATTAAAGTGTAGAAAAGTGGAGTCTTCCATAAGGCTACATGTTAAATGTTCTAATTTTAAAATCAAAATTCTTTCTTAAATGCCCGGTAACCGGACCTGAAACTTTTCAAAAATAATCTTACGATATTCATTTCCATTCTACAAAAAAATTAGCATTCTCTGTAATTTTTCATCTCTCGTTAGGAATACCTTAAACTTCGTTGAAGGATTAAACTCGAGTTGTGAACCTGGCCGCCGTAGAGTCCGAAATTATTTACATGGGGCTCCATCATTGCTAATAATTTCGTTCGATGTAGGAATGTTTTATTTCAGTTTTTATCAAATTGAATGTTATCTATACCTACCTGTAAATAAAAATGTAATGTTTGTTTGTTCAAAATCTAGACAATTCTGTAGAAGTACAGATGATGAGCACTATCATTGATTATTTGCGGAAGGTAGGAGAGGGTAAAACACTTTAACCTCCTGAGACCTGACGTCCATTTAAATGGACATATGGTTTGTTCTTGTTTTTTCATAAGCAGTTAAATTTGACTCTGAAATCCCGTTTATCCATTGAAGTGGACACATGGTGTACTAATTACGGGCGCCACCTAAAAGCAAATTTGAACAAATTCATATGACTTTTTTACAACAAGATCAACGTAAATTCAACGTTTTACACGAATATAACAATTTATGCACGCTCAGGTCTCAGAAGGTTAATCAGGTAAGTACGCCTAATTCTTACTACGATCAATAATCTCGGTCAAGATTATCGAATTAATAAAACCGCCCGACCGTCCGACCGACCCTCCGACCGAGAGTATCTATACAGGAATTGGAACGCCTTTGCGTTCAATAGTCAATAGTCAATACGAGATTTTGGCATTTCGTGTTTTCGCCACTGGTCTGCTGGCGTCGCCACCGTCCGGCCTTCATACTCACGTACACTTCCCTTTGTGGCGGTGACCAGTCGGTATTTGTACCGTATGTCCCACTCTGTACGGGCCAGTTTGAAAGATACCTTCAGGGAGGCTTGGTCGGTAATCGAAACATTTAATACCCGTAGAAGTCGAGTCGGTAGTTAGAGTTGGTGTCAATTCGGGAGATCGAAGCGTCTAACCTCGAAATTATGGATTTAAATGGAATGGAAATTACTCACCATTATTCACAAATTTATAATTTCGAGGTTAGACGCTTCGATCTCCCGAATTGACACCAACTACCGAATTGACACTAACTACCGACTCGACTTCTACCGGTATTAAATCACTCAAGTACCGACCAAGCCTCCCCGAAGGTAACTTCAAACTGGCCCGTACAGAGTGGGACATACGGTACAAAGCCCAGCCGACGGTAAATTTCAAGGTCCTTGTAACTGTGCGGTTCTGCTCGGGTCGGGACATCATGTACATGTGTACGAAGGCTCGCACACTGGAACGCGCTGTCCGTACAAGGTTTTAAAGAACGCTCCGTACTGCTTCGTACACCAATACAGTGAGCGTGTAGTAGGTATGTTCGTTCATCTCGGCGTAAAGCGAGCAGCGAGAACCTGTGTATCTTTATGTCTGCCCCCTCCACCCCTCAATTTTTACATCGAATTTTCTCAATAAATATATGTATGGTTATAACCAAAATTATGCTTAGTTACACCATATAAATTGATTATTCTCTAATGATAGATTGATAAAGACCAGAATAAATTTTTCATTTATACCGGTAGAGATCGAGTCGGTAGTTAGAGTTGGCTTACAGCCAGTAAACACTGTGCAGTTTATTCACTGTTTCGATAATTTTAACAAATCGGTGCAAATCGAATGCTATGTTATGAACATAATATCCGGTTTGCACCGATTCGTTAAAATTACTGAAACGGTGAATAAACCGCATAGTTTGTTTATTTACGATTTTTATGACTTCTTTCACGAACGAATTGTTCTGGGGAAAATATAAATATTATCGAAACATTAATTATAAAATCATTACATGTTGATGATTTTATTTATCATTCATAATTTTTAAATCAGTCATCTAGGCTGAAAACATTTTTACCGATTTTCCGTTTATCATTGAGTGCGCTCTAGTTGCGAAATTCGATGTTCAATTGTTTTCAAACTGTTAACACGCGGTACGTCGGCTGACAACAATGAATGTGTAGTGACGCGCCACGTCGCTCTTTTCTCCGCCTTGTCGGAAACTACGCGATAAAGCGATCAGGGGCCCCTTTCTCTGAGGCCAAGCGAACGTTGAGATGCAGTTCAGTGAGGGGACGCAGGGCGACTCACCGCAGATTTTTGTAACCAGTAGACATCTATACAACAGCGAATGTTGGGACGCAGTGTGAGGTGGCGCACTTTTCACACGCCGTGAATCTGCGAGAGCCTGCGAAGGTCTGCGGTCGAAACACAAAACCAGACGTGATTTTTCGTTCGTGAACTTTAGTTTATTAGTTTAAAATGGCATAATACCGGGTTTACACACTTGCCAAACGTTTGTGCGGACTTAAAATATTATTATTATTAGTACTAAATAATAATAAAAAAATATTATTGTATTATTTGTATTATAATTTAATATTTTGTGAACGATTCCTATCTGAATTTCATCCGCGGAGTTAATTTTATAAATAATTTAAATAAAATCCTTTTCGGAGTGAATTTCACTCCGAACGGGATTAAATTAATTAAAAATCATCCACTCTGCATTTACTCCGTAAATCATTCCGCATTTAACTCCCGATTTTTTACAGTGTACGCAACACTACACTATCAAAAAAATCGGTAGTTAAATGCGGAGTGATTTGCGGAGTGAATGCGGAGTGGATGATTTTTAATTACTTTAATCCCGTCCGGAGTGAAATTCACTCCGAAAAAGATTTTATTTCAATTATTTATAAAATTAACTCCGCGGATGAAATTCAGATAGGAATCGTTCACAAAATATTAAATTATAATACAAATAATACAATTAAATTATTATTATTTTCATTATTACTTTAGTACTAATAATAATATTTTAAAAATATTACAGTATTATTATTACTATTATTATTACTATTATTTCATAAAAATATTACTCGTAAAAATATTATTTGCATGACCGTTGTCAAGATTAATGTGAATCATACGACAGTTTTGAGTTCAATGAATTTCTTGTCATTGAAAATAAAGAGTTTTATTTTTGAATTTGATAAGCCTAATAATTTATCGTTACTAACTCGAGATTAGAGTGTCTATAGGTATGTTAAATGATCAATTAGGTATTGATACCATGTGTATATGATACTTTAATTTTTCAACTATGTAACATAGTGAATTTTAATTTATTACACTGTTATTATTTGCAATTTTCCAGAAAAAAAATTTTTTGTCAAATACAAATGTATTTCAAGGTTAAGCATTGTATTTAAATGTTTCTGTGAATTTTATTGTAGTTAATTGATAATGAGAATTTTTAAACGATGAAATGAAATGAATGAAATTCAAGGGTTACTACATTTTATAGCGGTAAAAATCGAATATCCAAACTAATTTAGGACTGCTATTCTATTGAAAAACAATGAGCGGATAAACCCTCTTCGCATTTGGGCCGTAGACCAGTATGTTGGAGAAATGCGATACTCCTCGGGACCCTTTCAGCCATAAATTAGATCCGAAAAAGTTCGAGATTCCTGGCCGGGACCAGGACCGACCACTTGAGTTTCCTCGGTTTCGATGGGCTTTGAAGCATTGCACCGGAGAGGTCTGCCTGCGCAGGTTACTTATACAGACAAACCTGCGTGTACATGTGGTCACATGTACACTCAGGTTTGCCTGTATAAGCGACCGGCGCAGTCTTCTTTCGCACCACCCAGGGTACGCAGCTCACTTCACCCACGCTGTTCACCTCACTCTGAGTCACCGCACGTCACACTGCGTCTCAACGTTCGCTAGGCCTAACTCACTCGGAAAGTTGCGTATACGCATCTTAGCCAATAGACCAATCAGGATCAAGTATTCCGTTGTGGAGGGAGTCCTGATTGGTCTACTCGCTAAGAAACGTATACGTTTCTCTTGCAAGTGAGTTAGAGAAAGGGGCCCCAGGGGGTCTGCTTACCTGAGAACCCTGCCTACGTTACAACTAAGGGCCTTTCCACACGACGTTTTTTAAACTAGCTGACGACGCGCGTTATAAGCGATAAGGACGCTTAGCAAACGCAAGGCAGTCGGCAAGTTGTGACTTTTACACACGATACTTGCTAATACAACCTGCTAATACGCGCTGACGACACGCAGCGATCGCGCTCATCAAAAAGGCGCATCGTCAGCTAGTTTAAAAAACGTCGTGTGCAAAGGCCCTTACGGTTGCCAGCTTTATCGCAGCGTTCCGTACCCTGAGGTACATATGTCGGTACCTCGTCGAACCTTTGTCTCACGGTGTACGGAATTTCGCCGGAAAGGCAGTCGGTCTTGAGCTTCAGATGCGTACAGTTGCGTATTTTTTTTCTATCCACTAAAGTAAGTAGATAACAAACCATACAATAAATGTATAATATTAATAAGCTTCATATCACGCATCAGTTCAATACACAACCGAACTCGGCAATAATAATAACTGACCACATTCTATCATTTAAAAAAATGTTTCATATTTATCTGACAAAAGAGCACGAAAGAAAATTAACGAAAAAAGAAATGAAATCCACCCCCCCCCCCCCTTTCAAAACATCGACGATGTATGATAGCACGAATTAATAAAATAGCTCCCTTTTTCCAAAGTAATCATGTAACAACTTACGAATCATCAAAGATAATGAAAAAATTATGATAAAAAAAGGAATGAAATCATTACCGCCAAATTAATGAAAGCAAGTGTGTTGTCAAGGTATGTTGCGTTAATGAGAGAAATAGTACATAATTCCATACAATGGTAAACTTTGCTACAGAGACTAAAAATAATATAGAGGGCAAAAAAACCAAGTTCCACTGAAACTGAGAATATATCCTCAGTTAACCATTGTGGGGGTCGTGATAACTGAAATGTAAAACATCTGCGAAGGAGACCCTGTACGTATTGTACAGGGAATGAACAACCCCTTGTAATATATGAATTTCATCGCAAAGCATTAAAAGGCAGGAAGGACTTGTATTCCTTCAAAAAGGCGTTGTCAGTTCAACCTGCCAATTTTATGCTTTAAACAGTGATACCCCATCGAGTACCCTCGCCGTGCGAACTCGTCATGAACCACCACCACCACCACCACCACCCAACCCAGCCCAGCCCAGCCCAGCCCAGCCCAGCCCAGCCCCGGCCCGGCCCGGCCTGGCCCGTCCCCGACCCTAGGCCCTGGCATGCACCACCACCAACCACCACCACCACCCAGCCAAGTCCAGCCCCCCCGGCCCTACCCGGCCCCGGCCCCGGTCCTGGACGGCCCTGGCCCGGTCCTGGCCCGGCCCTGGACGGCCCTGGCACGGTCCTGGCCCGGCCCTGACACGGCCCTGGCACGGCCCTGGCCCGGCCCTGACACGGCCCTGATACGGCCCGGGCCCGGCCCTGGCCCGGCCCTGGCACGGCCCTGGCACGGCCCTGGCACGGCCCTGGCACGGCCCTGGCCCGGCCCTGACACGGCCCTGGCACGGCCCTGACACGGCCCTGGCACGGCCATGGCTTGGCCCTGGCACGGCCCTGGTCCGGCCCGGCCCCGGCGCTGTCCCGGCCCGCCCCCGGCCCTACCCCGGCCCAGCAGCAGCAGCAGAGGGCTTCGAGTCCAGTGATTCACCAGCCAAGCAGACTCTCAATCCAACGCCACTTTCCTTCACTCCTACAACGATGCTGCGTAAAATGACCGCCGAGAAGGAACACGAGGGTGCAGATCAATTCGATCGTCATGTAGAACCCGATTCCCTTTCTCGATTTCGCTTTCGTCGTATTAAGGTCGGGACATACATTACCGGGCCGTGCCAGGGCCGAAGCACGGCCGAGTATCGTCCGTCGTCCGGTGGTCGATCTGTCCAATAGAATCAAATGCTTTTGTTCTCACTTTACCGGGCCGTAACCGGACGTCGCTAACGGGCCGGGCCAGTTAAAGGTCGGGACATACATTACCGGACCGTGCCAGGACCGGAGCACGGCCGAGTATCGTCCGTCGTCCGGCGGATGATCTGTCCAATATAATCAAATGCTTTTGTTTTTACTTTACCGACCCGTGACCGGGCGTCGTTAACGGACCATCACCGGACCGGGCCAGTTAGTTCAATTTTACTTTTTCACGGTGACGGTCCGGCCGCGCTTCTCGTGTTTCCGTAATTTACGTGTTTTAGCGCCTAGCAACGTAGCAGTTTCCAAGACAACTGACGACTGACGGACATGTGTGGTTCCTAGATACACGCGCCGTGCAAGGGTTCTGACCATTTCTTCCTCTTCGGCCGTGGTCGACCCTGGCATGGCCCGGTAATGTATGTCTCACCCTTTAACGTACCGTACCAGGGCCGAATGACGACCGTGTCCCGGCCCTGGCACGGCCCGGTAATGTATGTCCCGACCTTAATTTAGTTTTACTTTTTCACGGTGACGGTCCGGTCGCGCTTCTCGTGTTTCCGTAATTTACGTGTTTTAGCGCCTAGCAACGTAGCAGTTTGCAAGACAACTGACGACTGACGGACATGTGTGGTTCCTAGATACATGCGCCGTACAAGGGTTCTGACCATTTCTTCCTCTTCGGTCGTGTTCGACCCTGGCACGGCCCGGTAATATATGTCTCACCCTTCAACGTGCCGTGCCAGGGCCGCATGACGGCCGTGTCCCGGTCCTGGCACGGCCCGGTAATGTATGTCCCGACCTTTAGGCAGCAAAGATGATATGTCAGGCGCCGCTAGAAAAGCCTCTCTTCCGCCAGAAAAGCCTCTCTTCTTGTTGACGAAAAATCGGAAGAGTCATCGGGCATCGTTATTGAGAACGATGCCAATGCTAACAAAGGGGTCTTGACAATTCACGACGATGTATCTACGGTCGAGGGTGTCGCGATGGGCAAGCGTTTGCCGCAGGTGGCTGTCGGAGAAAAGAAGTGTAGAGCCCCGAAGAATTACGTGTTTCTCTTTCGGGAGATTCTTTATCGCTTAAATACAGGCGTTACCGTACAACGAGTTGCCGTATTAAATCGCCGCCCGCGCGTTACTTTACACACGTCGCAAGTGGGCTCACTCGCGCGTGGAGAAGCTCTAGCGTCTGATCTGTAGGGATTTGAAACGACAATAATGATGAGAAGTCGATGCCCCGCTCGGCGGGCTGATGCGTTAATAAAGCGTCGCCGCACGTGGTCCCGTATTATCCTACATATTCGCACTACATGCCTACATCTGGACGATATACCCCGTTCGATTTGCACGTTTGTTTATCATAGCGTTACGAAGATTAGTTTTGCATTTTAAGCTACTCGCATTTGTATTGCAAGCTATTTTTGTTCACATTGCTACACTGAGAAAAATAATTAGGTTAAAATGATTAAACGACTCTAGTTAAACGTGTTTCGTTATTCTAACCAAAATATTGGTCAGTTGAGCTAAATATTTAGTTATTCTATTGAAATGTTAAGTTATTCCAACCAAACGGTTAGTTATTGTAATCAAAAATTGGTCCGTTTAACCAAAAAGATGGAGTATCCATATTTCACCAAACGGTTTTTTCATCTTCTGCAGGATTTTCGTCAAATTGACCAAGTTATTTTTCTTGGCGTACACTTAGCTAATACTATCATACTTCACGATTGCCATGGATTTCACGCAGAACTTAATGAAAAATGTTGATTAGGACCGATTTGGCATGAATTTGAATTTGGCAAAGACTCGCCCATAATACCTTCTCCGTATACGGCAGTTTTTTGACCTCGATGAAAAGCGAAGAAATGCAAATGTCGAAACTGCTGATTTTTGCCCCCTGGATATTCCATTTCTGTCATAAAAATAATAAAAAATTTAATTATTCGAAATAACAATTATTACAATTTTGTAGAGCAGAAAGAGCTCTTTCGAGTACATATAAACATATTGCCAAACAACAAAATAAATCGTTGTAAAATAAAAGTAAACGTAATTGTGCGACGGAACAGTCTCGGCGACGCGAGTATCAGCCACTTGAGCATGCCGGTCGCGAGAGTATAATATAACCCCACCCCTTCAAAACATCGACGATGTATGATAGCACGAATTAATAAAATAGCTCCCTTTCCAAATTAATCATGTAACAACTTACGAATCACCAAAGATAATGAAAAAATGATGATAAAAAAGTAATGAAATCATTACTGCCAAATTAATGAAAGCAAGTGTGTTGCCAAGGTATGTTGCGTTAATGAGAGAAATAGTATTATACATAATTCCATACAATGGTTAACTGAGGATATATTCTCAGTTTCAGTGGAACTTGGTTTTTTTTTCCTCTATATTATTTTTAGTCTCTGTAGCAAAGTTTACCATTGTATGGAATTATGTACTATTTCTCTCATTAACGCAACATACCTTGACAACACACTTGCTTTCATTAATTTGTCGGTAATGATTTCATTACTTTTTTATCATAATTTTTTCATTATCTTTGGTGATTCGTAAGTTGTTACATGATTACTTTGGAAAGGGAGCTATTTTATTAATTCGTGCTATCATATATCGTCGATGTTTTGAAGGCGGGGGGGGGTTATATTATACTCTCGCGACCGGCATGCTCAAGTGGCCGATACTCGCGTCGCCGAGACTGTTCCGTCGCACAATTACGTTTTCTTTTATTTTACAACGATAGATTTTACTTTAGTCTGGTTAAAATCAGGTGTACCCACTTCAGTGTTTTATCGTTAACGAATGCTAGTTCTGCTTAACCTCTCCCACCCACCAGGACCAATCAACGATGACGCTCTTCGTCTGTACCTACTTCCACAGAACTGCACATACTGTATTTGCTGTATTGCAGATCCAAGTCCGGATCCTCTCTCTCTTTCTCTGTATAGGTGCGCGCGCATGAGCGCCGCGGTCGCGCTAGAAGCGGGAGCGCGCGATACCTAATCGCCACGGGATCGACGGAACGACTTAATATTCATCCCGAGCGATCGACGATGGTACGTACGCATCACTCGCGATGACCGGAGAGACCGTCTTTATAATTCGCGGCCACTCGCGCGCGGCCGCCTTGTGGGCCATAAATTGTTATTTATCGCGTAACTCAGTGCAGCGGCGATATTACCCGCACGTCTCGGGCGTACGCCGCGCGGTTCGCCGTCTCTATAGCCCTTTGAGCTCCTCGCGTTATGTGCGCGTCGCCTTAATCGTTTTCTCAATTGATTACCGCCTTCGCCCTTTCCAGTGAGTTAATTACGCCCCGCGTGAATGCGACTTAATTTCCAATTTGACTTAATCGCCCGCGGACGCCGAATGTACTTAAAGATTCAATTGTCGCTGCGCCGTGTGGGAAAATTGCGACGCTCTGAAGACCACCTCGTATATAGCCTGATTTTCGAACTCACGCGAGAAACTCTCGCATACGAATCTTTAGTTTTGATCAATGAAGTAATGCACTGAGGGAAAAGGTCTGTCTAGCTGAATACGAACATAATAGAAAAATTTATTTGAGGTAAATAGGAATTTACTCATGTCGAACAAAAGTCTATTTGAATTGAATAAATGTTTTACATGTTTTTTTTTTTTCATTAAGTACGAAGCTGGTAAAACATTTCTTTAATTCATATAGACTTTTTATTCAATGTGAACGAATTCCTACTCGTCTCAAATAACTGTTTCCATCAGCTTCGTATTGTGAATTACCTAGATATTTTCCCTGGGTGTGGACAGGACGGAGTGGCGGCAACGAGAGTGGCGAGACTCAAAGATTCGTATGCGAAAATTGATTACATAAGCTCGAGAATACACCCGGGAAAAAGGTCTAGTTAAATACGAATCTAATGGAAAAATTTATTTCAGATGAATAGGAATTTATTCGCATCGAAGAAAAGTCTATTTGAATTTCATAAATGTTCTACTGGGTTTGTACTCGATTAAAAGATATGCTTTTGCAAAATTCATTCAATTATGTATTTGATTAATTCAAATAGACTTTCGTTCGATGTGAATAAATCCCTGTTTATCGCAAATAAATTTTTCTACTAGGTGTTCATATTCAACTGGACCTTTCCTCTTAATGCAGGAGCTTTGGTCTAAGTGCACTTTGGTCCAATCATGGTCCACAAGGATTCGGGGGACCGTCTTCGACGTCGTAGCGCTGAATTTATAGCGCTCGTCGCCAGCCGCTTATTTCGCGTAGCCAAAAACAAAAGAAAGCTCTGCTAAAAAGAAAAAAGCATCGGAACCTCATCTCATCGACCTCCGTTTTCATCGGTCCGAATAACCTCGTCGCGAAGGCGCGCACGGCGCCCCGAAGAGGCGGAGACATGCACCCTCGTCATGTCCCGCATCTACTTCTTCGAGGCTCTCGTGGCGTATCTCCGCCTCGACGCGGCCGTCGTCGAGGACGCCGGGCCGACCGCGGCGTTTCTCGTTAAAATTCACTTCATCCACTTCCCAGCGGCGGAGATAAGGCAGAGCGAGGGTGCGTCCGTGGAGCACACCAGCGACGCCTGGAGTTTCGAGTTCAACGCGGGTCGCGCCTATCACTTTTCCATGAGGCCCGAAGATCTCGGCGCGGCGATGCTGAAGAACCCCCTGAAGGTTGGCGTCTATCGCGTCGGCGATACCTTTCCTGCGTGTCGCGCCGATGTGCCGTTTTCCGGGTGCCTCTGCGATCAGGTCGGTGAAGAAATGCAGCGTGTAAATAGGAATTTAATCGCATCCCAGATAGACACCTGCACTGTAGCGACATTGCAGACTGATAAATGAAGAGGCGAGTGGATGAAGGGGTTATGTAACAAAAAGTTGGTTTAGAGATATTTGAGTTTTAAGAAACTGTCAATAGGCATATCATATATTCGTCCATGTAATATCTGGGTTTTGAATGGAATTAGAGCTATCCAAGATTTACCAGAAGTTACATTCGGATATAACTTTTTCATCCACTGAGTGATCTCATTTTTTCTAAAAATGTTACATAACCCCTTCATCCACTTGCTTCTTCATATGGTAAACGAAATTATGCATCATCGCGATGCATTTATCGAAAGTGACTCGGTAGATGCGAAATTGAAAAACAGTCACTCCGAGTTTCATCCCACGGATCGATATTAATTGTTGTTTTTCAGATTCTCGAAGGAGTAGAGGAACAAGCCGCCTCGAAACCCTTCGAGTTTGACGGTCCCTTTAATTTGGTGGATCCAGGCGACAATCCAGCCGGTTCTATTGACCTGAAGATCGCCCTCTCAAATTTCGGCAGGTAATCGAATTACCATATGAGGCTAAACCGACTTACCGGGAAAGGAACTCGAATCATCTTTATCTCGTTATCTATGGACTTTTGGCTCATATTCGTATAATACTTTTTGAAGGTTATACTTTTATCTACAATAAAGTCTCATATCGATGTAGGCTAAAAGTCCATAAATAATGAGATAACAGCGATTGAAAGTTCTTTGCCGACAAGTAAGCTCAGCCTCGCATGGTATAGTTTGAGTTTCAGACTTGACACCTAATATCGAAAGGATCGTTTTCCAAAACCGATCCTCAGGTACGCGATCACCCGTTACGCTCTACAGCGTGCCAGTTTCATCTTCAAGAACGACTGCAACGGCGCCGAGTACCGGTGCGATCGAAACGACCCGGAATTGCGCGAGAATTTCGAAAAAATTCCCCCTGATGTAGCAAACGATAGAGAATTTCTCGTCTTCGAAAATCTCGCGAAGAACATCGCCGGGATTTCTCCAGCGGCGAATCGCCTGGCGATCGGCAAGCCACCGGCGGAACCACCGCGAGTCCCTTTGAGGAATTTGTACGCGCCTGCGCCGGAAGTTAAGGCCAATGACACTGATAAGAAGAAAAAGAAGGGAAAGAAGAAGGGATGAAGCGAAATTTTTAACTTTGTGCAGTCTCGTTGAAGATAATACACGATACTACGTTATTTTCTTCACGCGATTTAAGATAAATAATGGATAACGTCACTCTTACCCTCCTCCTTTTCATAAATATACGATATAAGTAGAAAATGAAAGATAAATGCCCAAATTGGACTGCTTGGATTGGTCATTGGCTATCAAAATGAATATTACCGATGGGACGAGGGAAGCGAGACCGTTTTTCACTCCCCCCCATCATTCGACACTCTTGGGAAAATCAAACCCATTACAGAATGAAAAGAATAAGAAATTAAAAAAAAAAAGATTTCGATTAATTGCAATTTCATTCCTTATTCCAACCAATCGGAATCTTATTTCTTATTCTATATTTTTTTCATCCGTAATGGACTTCACTTCCTTCTCGCGAGAGCAGACTCCTTCGTTTCCCCTCCCTTCACTTTCAAGCGCGACGTCAATTTCAGCTGGAAACGCGCGCTTTCGATTCCGCTGCAGCGATCGTGCGGCACGATGCAGTTACGCAGGTGTCGCCTCGCTATTCGACCAGTCTCTCTCCCTCTTTCTCTCTCTCCCTCTCTCTCTCTCTCTCTCTCTCTCTCTCTATTCGCGTACTCGCGAGCACCCGATCTCACCGATCAAAGTTTCTAACGGGGCGAACTTCTCGTATCGGAATTGCTCCACGGGTACCCCTCGGCAGTAGGAGCGCCTGATATGCAAAGTCCGCGGTTGCGGCGGATAAACGCGTTTCCCGTACTAATGGAACGAACTGGGAATCCAGAAATCTACGCATCGGCGTACACATACGTTTCAGGCATTCCTGGTGCAGCGGCGTCAGCCTCGTTACGCCGGCCGAGCTGCATTTAAATGCGTAATATAGATACGTCATTACCGAACAGAAATGCTGCGGGTAATGGCGGGACGAAAAATCGAGCTTCTCTCGGGCTGTTACTTTGGGGAGCACGTACGCTTGTGCGAGAACTTGCGAGATCTCTATCGATGAGAATATAACACGGAGTAGATAATCGTTTTACGATTACAATGAAATTTATAGCCGAGCAAAATCAATCGATATTTTTTATAATCATGAAACAGCTACGATAAATCGATGGACTTTATTTTGCGGAACGACAACGACTTAATATTCGCGTCGTTACTTTCCGGAATATGTACACTTACGCCAGAACTCGAGAGATCTTTATCGACAAAATTATAGCACGGAGTAATCATTTTATGGTTATAATGAAATTTATAGTCATGCAAAATGAACCGATATTTCCTAGAATTATAAAATAGCTGCGATTAATCGATAGACTTTATTTTGTCAAACAATAACTCAAATTCGAGTCGTTACTTTCCGGAGCATATACGCGTATGCAAAAACTCAGATCTTTATCGGTAATAATATAAAACGTAGTACCTAATCATTTCATGATTACAGCGGCATTTATGACCGTGTATGATGAACGGATATTTCTCAGAATTATAAAATAGCTTCGACGAATCGATAGACTATATTTTGCGAAACGAAAACGACTCTAAAAAGGTTAAATCGATCTTAACTTCCATCGCAGACCGCGACAATTCGTCGCAATGAAGACGTAACACCGCAAGCTAACCCGACATCGAGAGCCAACCGAAAGGAACAAACTTCTTAATCGGGACAGAGTACCGCGCAAAAAACAGAACTGGTCCAACGAGCCCGAACGCAGCATCCGACAATTAAGCGCGCTACGATTTAGGCGCACCCGAGGCGCGTAAACCGCGGTAAACGTCAACTTTCATCGCCGATCATGTAACCTCGGCGCGCCGATCGAGCCGCGTAAATAACCGGACACGTACGCGTATCGATAATGCCTTATCGGAGGGAAACGGAGTGCGAGCTAACCGCGCGCGTGTGATATCGAATATTTAAATCTGTTTCTTAATGACTACGGCCTTATCGTCAGCGTGGGGTAAACGCGAACGCGGGCTATTACAATTTTTTCACGGGACAATTACAATAATTCTTCGCAATAAGCGGGACCGCGCGCGCGCGCGCATTAACCCTCCCCGAGTGATACGAGTATTAAACCGCGCGAAAGGGGAACAGAGCGCTCGCGTGAATATATAGCTGTGTGCGCAGCCTACATATATTTACATCGAATTAACCTGTAGCGCTAGTCAACGCAGAAATGCGGTTATTATCGCCCGACCCGTAATTAATTTCCGTCCCTTTTGTCCGTTATTAGTGTAATCCATACGTCGCTGCTGCGGTAGCGGCCGACCGAACTGTCGAGATCGTTTTTCTCCTTCGAGGAGAGTTCCTGAACGCGAGAGGCGAGAGCGCACCGCCCACGTACTTCCCGTGGATATCGCTCGGGTAGCGATGGTTTATGCGGAGCGTTATTAATTGTCTTTATAACGGCGCGCGAACTTCGTTCCATTTTATCTTCGTCACCGTATTTCTGCGGGGATCGCTCCTTCCGGGTATTATTGTTAGGTTATTCATTTAGTATAGCGGGTGATTCTTTAATATTGCGAAGAACTTCAAGGATGGGTTCCTTGGATGAGAATAAGAAAAAAAGTTCCTACGAACATGGGCCCGGAAACACTGAGTTTCGGAATTGCATTTTTGAATGCATCAAAAAAAAATAATTAAAACGCAATGACGCATCTCTTCTTCTGAAATTGTATTTAGTACTCCTATAAGAAGGCCCTATTACAGAAAAGAAATAAAATGGCAGCTCTGAAAAAATATACTTCCTATTATTACCTAGTATAGAACATTTGTATAACAATGAACACCCTGTTTCTCCGAAACTCAGTGTTTCCGGACCCATGTTCATACGAACTTTTTTTCTTATTTTCATCCAAGGAACCCGTCCTTGAAGTTTGTCGCAATATTAAAGAATCACCCGGTATATCGAAAAACGAGGGTTATGCAGTTTCGTCACGTATATATCGCAAAGTTAAAACAAGAAAATTGCATTTTTAATCGAAAGAATGCCGATCGACCTGATTTTTGCAACGAGAGATTGCAAACAAAATTTCAACAATATAATCTTCCATCATTACATCTGGACCATAAGCGAGATCCGAGTTGAAAAATTCTATTCCTACTTTGATGCTTTTAATGCTCCATTCAATCTATCATTGGCGCGATCAGTATAAGTCCTTCTTTTGAACCTAAAGTGTGTTGGGTGAAATAGTCAGAAACGGACCACTTTTAGGTTTAACGGAGGACTCGGGTTCTCGAGACGAATTTTTGGAACTACTATTTCAGGTTTATAGTAGATCAATTTTCCATTTATTGAAGCCCTAAGTTGAACCTAAAAACGGTCCGTTATTGGCCATTTCACCTAATATACTGAGGGAACAAGTCTAGTTGAATACGAACATATAATAGGAAAATGTATTTAAGATAAATATAGGAATGTATTGACATCGAACACAAGTTTATTTGAATTAAATAAACGTTTTACATATATTTTTAATCGAGTACTAACCTAGTAGGACATTTATTTAATTCAAATAAGCTTCTGTGTTGTTCAACGTAAATAAATTCCTATTCATCTCAAATCAATTTTTCTATTATATAGGTTCGTATTCAACTAGACCTGTACCCTGAGTGTGAGTAAGCCAATGGTATTAAGCGGAATGATGCATTAAACGCATCAAATTAGAATTATATTTTTCATCTCGTGAAGCGCCGTGTAGAGCAGTTAGCCCCGTTTACAGCAAGAGCTTGCAAAACGAAATTTAAATAATCCATTTTTCATCATTACATCTGGACCACAAGCAAGGGCGCCCTATAAAGCAGTTGGCCCCTCGTTACCATCCCTTGGCACGCTCTCCAAGTGCCACATTTCGGAGCGACCCGCACGCGCGCCTCCAAATCAAGCCGAACCGCGATCAGTGCGCTTCCCTGTTGCTTGCGAACCCCACACGCGGTACAAGTGCCGCGCTGCGCACGTATACGCACGGCCCGCGCGAGAGAGCCCAGTCGAATAAACTAAATCACCACGGCGGCGACCAAGTAGATCCATGTATAACATACGCAGCGGTAGATACGGTATTAATGATCGCGCGCGAGAAATCGAAATCTGAAGATTTCGCGCTGGCGGTGGACACGAGGCGTGTAGCGCGGGCTCGCGTGCTCGGCGCTCGTAACTTGTTGGCGTTGGCTGTCGCGAGGAGGGGCTCGAGGCCGGGACGAATTTACACTCCCGGCGAGCGTCGACTCGCGAGTCGAACGTCGGGATACAGGTACCTATAGGCAAGGCTGCCTATGAAACGCAGGGGAAAGATGACCCGTTGCGCCCGCGGTATCGATTCCACACGGCACGTATTCATAGTCGGAACTTATGAATAAGCACGACTCGAGCCGCCGTCTCGACCAATAAATAGCCTCCGCTGCTGACTTTAGTCCATGCTTACTTATAAGTAGCGACTATAAACTGGCCTATATAGCCCGCGATTTCATCGACCCGATGGAGCGGAAATTTAGAAGCTCTCCTCCTAAATACCACCTGCGAAGAAAAAATTTTTACGCGTTAACCCGACCCAAAACAGGATGCACCCCGTCGGGGTGGCTTACAAAAACTTGATTATAGAACTAACTGATTATTCCCTGACTTTTCGCAGATTTGTTTGTAGCTATTTCAGACCAATAAGTATTCCCTGAAATGTTTGTTCATATTAGAAGTTTCGTATTGCTAAATCAACAAAGTTATAAATAATTGTAACACAAGAACACGAGGTTACAAAAACTTGTATACGCTAAGAGAATAACGTTGATGGTAAAGACCTTAATTTTAGTCGATGGAGTACACGTGCGCTACTGCACTGAGAAAAATAATTAGGTTAAAATGACAAAGCGCATCTAGTTTGACGTGTTTAGTTATCCTAACCAAAATACTGGTCACTTGAACCAAACATCAAGTTATTCTAATAAAATATTTAGTAACTCCGATCAAACGTTTAGTTACTTTAACCAAAAATTGGTCAGTCCAACCAAACAGATGGAGAATCCATATTTCACCAAACGGTTTGATCATCATCTCCAATATTTTGGTTTGATTGACTATGTTATTTTTCTCAGCGTATCAATGGTGAAATTTCGAGAAGTGATCTTCATTTTATTCATAATTTCCAATAAAAATTTTTAATTTCCTGACATTTTCCAATTTTCCAGATCTAGTATAGCCATCCTCCCCGTATTTACCTGCCACAATTACGGTAGCAATTTCCAACATCATCATCCCATCCCTGACCCAGCCAACCCCGACTCTCCTCCCTCCTCCCTACCTTCTGCACTAGCGCGTACCGATAACGCGCGGCGCGATTCGCCCGCCGTCGATACGTCGCCGATCGACGTACGCGTACGTATCCGCGCGCAAAAAGGCGCGAAGCCGGTAGTGTTCTCTCTGCAGCATCCCGCCGCACTGCGCGCTCCGAAGCGTAATTCCCGCGCGCCGCGGATCGTCACGAACGAGGGCCGAGCCCCGGCGGAAAAAGCGCGCGCCTCTCTCGAACCAAGGAAGCAATTATCCGCTTAGTCGGACAATGTATGGAGCCGCGAGAAAAAGCGAGCACCTCGCCCCTGCCACGGCGCGCCCGTACGGTTTGGTTTACGGGCGCTCTTTGAAACCCGCAACGTATGGCCTATGAAACAGCCGTAGTCGAAGTACTAAATACACCATAAACCAAAGGGGATTGCCTGTAAACCCGTGTAATGCCCCATACGGTAGACCGCGGGCTCGTCCCCGCGCGGCCGGACGCCTGAGTGATCGAAGGAGTCGCGCGCGCTTATCGGAGATGTCGGAAAGGTGATGGTGGTGGTGGTGGTGATGGTGGTAGTGGAGGACGAGGAGGAGGCCGAACTGAATGTTTCTATTTCATCGCCGCGCCCGATAAACGCCGCGGCCGCGCCGTTCCGCAGCTTTTGGCTATATAGGTATACACGTGATCCGAGTGCAAGGGTATTGTGCGCCGTAAACGATGCGCGTGCAAGTAATGACAGCCCCCGCGTCGCGTTTTATCTGGTTGCGGGAATGGACGAGATGATTATCTGGTTAATGTTCCAGTGCGGCGGTTAAAACTTCTTTGGGCATCGGGGACCGGTGGAGAGAGAGTTTCTTCGAAACGCGGGGGAGGGTGGGGGAGGGCGGAAAAATCTCGGGCATTAAGCAGCAATTACAGTTTTCTTTCGATACGCGAGTTGTTATTCGAACACGAGCGCAAATTCGGTTTTGACACTAATTTTTTTCTGCAGATTCGAATAATGTTGATGATATTATTTGCTCCGTATTTTTTTCATTTTCCATCTTCCGCCTCATTTATATAATCATCCATGATAAAACCTTATTTTGGTAATTTCCCTTTCAAGGCTGAAAAGCGCATGGAATAAATATGTATATCTATTATTTTGGTAATTTCATTTTGGTAATAATGTCATTCACTAAATGTTATTATAGATATTATAGATATAATAATATAATTTCAATTGAGGGTATTCAGCATTTCATATAAATACATATAAACACATACAAAATATAAATTGAAAGTAGGCGTGCGGCAAAAACGAATATTACATAAAAAATAGTTAATTAATAATGTATTATATCACAGAAATGTAATGCATGTACGGTAGACTGAATATATTGTAAATTAAATCCCCCTACATATATAATCGCTTGCAGTTATCAATTAAATTTCAAGGTGATAAAATTAAAACTAATAAAAAATAAAAACAATTAAAATTAAGCTCTCATATTTATAGCGTGATTCTGAACAAAACGTAATGGAAAGTTTGTGCATACATTGCATTAAGTGTACAATTTTGCTTCCGCCGTTTTCCTACACCAGTTTAATTTAAAAATCAGCGGGAGCAAAGTTGTACACCTAATAAAATCAATAAAAATCAATAACTCGATTTAATTTAGATAATAACATAATATTGATCAATAATTCAAATCAATAATTCGATTTAATTTAGATAATAACATAATATTGATTTAAAAAATATTGACATGATAAAAACATTGAATACTTTGAATATTGTAATTAAGTAAAAGTATTACATGAATTAAGTTGGATACGAATGAAATAGTGTTGAATGAGAAAGGAGTACTTAATATTGAAATATTAAATCAAACAGTAAATATTTAGTTAAATAAAATGAATAAAATTGATTAATCAATGAGTACGCACGCCTACCTTCGAAAACATGTTACTGATAATATTACAGAAGAAAAAAGAACACTTACGTACCTACAATACATAAATCCTAGATTCACTTCGGAATTCAAGATCGTCATCATTGCAGTCATTCATTGAGACATTGTCATCCATTGAGATATTGCCATTCATTGAGAGAGTGACATCCACTAAGACATTGTTACAAATATTAAGATCTTTGACCAATCCAACACAAATTCGACATCCTTGATCAACTTATTCAGTTATCCCCAATTCATTTCGCTGAAAATAAGGAGCTACCTCGGAACATAGTAGCAGGATCGATAAGTCAAAAGTAAAGTGATATCGAGTCACGAAAGACGTTTCTCGATGAACCAGCATTACCAAGAAAACGTTCATTAACGACTCGTTTGATTTTATGTAGAAATACGCAGCCAACTACAAAGACGGACTTTTTTAGATTTTCCAAATGCAAACAGCTAAGATCTTGAGACAGAAAATGGCCCAATTCTGTTAATACTTAATCGTCGATAAACGCCAGAACTAATATACGCTATAGTAGGCGCAATAAGTATACTAATCCACACTCAACTTTGTCAATACTTATTTTGCTGAAAATTATAGTTATGCAGTTTGCTGACAATGTAAGTATTAACAGATTGTATCTACACTCCATCTCAGCCTCTTACCTATTCGGCGTGACATACCGCATGTCCGAGCCCAAACCGCTCAAGCGCCGATACCTATGGCCGATAACTCGAAATTTATCTTCGGCTTCAGTTTGCCGACGGTTGAAAATTTGATAGTTAGAGATGGCTTGAGAAGAGTGCGCTGTGTGTACTGCGTGAGAGCGAAAAGTGTAAAACGTCTGATTTCTTGATAGCTGTCAATTCGAGAGATCGAAGTATTGAATAATAGACGAAACACTTCGATCCCCCGAGTTGACAGCTATCGGGAAATCAGACGTTTGAGACTCTTCGCGCTCACGCAGTACACACAGCGCACTCTTCTCAAGCCATCTCTAACTATCAAATTTTCAACCGTCGGCAAACCGAAGCCGAAGACAAATTTCAAGTTATCGGCCATAGGTATCGGCGCTTGAGCGGTTTGGGCTCGGACATGCGGTATTATGATAATATTGATGGTTAGAAAGGAGCAGAAAATATGCTGACAGAAATCAATTATTCCATTCTCAAATGCAATTTGAGGCATGTAAACAAATTCATATATTTTTATGAAATATAAATCTCAATATTCCGAACGCAAATAAAATGCCACGTATTTCTTAATACAAATAAGGATCTCATGTATTGTATATCATTTATGTTCACTTAAAACTTCAAATTTCATAAATGCAAAAAATTAAATCGAATAAAAAACTAAAAACTACCCAGATGGACTTGTATATAAACGTTTAAAAAAATTGTTCTTCAGAAAATTGTTAAATGTACATCCCAATACGATTCAAATTAATTGCGATATTTACTATAGCAACATATTTACGAAAAATGTACGGTATATTAAATAAATATTTAGCATTTTAATTTTACTAGTTTGAAATTATTTAATGATACAAATATGCTTGCTTAATGATGATTCATAGAGCACACTACCTTGATGCATCAGATGAGCTAATAATACTACCTACCTAAAATTACTGTACAATTTACGCAAATTGATCTATCTGGGTAGGAAAGCGTTAAAATCAGGTCATATGATATGGAGTATTTAAAAACTCGAACGTGAGATCCCTGGATATAAAATATTGACATAAAATAATATACGAATGACAACGTGCACGGTGACAATACGATAAATAAGTAGATCATCCTCTTCGGCGAATCGCCTCTTCGAGCAAAGCTCCCGACAATACGTAGGCTCGAAGATTCCCTGCATTCGACGAAAGCCTCGCCAGGATGAACAATGTCACCTTTGCATATCATTCGATTGAATCGACTAGACTCTCCAAGTCTGAATCGATGGAAAGTCACAGATTCTCAATTATAAATATGACAGATTTCCCAATCTTATAACTGAAAATTAGTGACTTCCACCGATTCCGTTTCAAGGAGAACCCTGAACAAAACGAGATGGAAATTTCTGTTCATCCGTGCGACGCTTCGAATCGGTTCAGTCCGCCCTTGGATCTCGATGAGTCCGCAGAGACATATCGAGATCGAAGTACGGACACTCTCTCTTTACGAGACTTTCTCGCGAGCTAAATAAGTGACTAGCCCAAACGACGACCTACGATTCGCTGAATCGCAGTCCGTAAACGTCTGTGCACATTTGATCGAATCCTCGAGCCCTTTATTCACTGCCACATTTCTTACTTCATTTTCAAATCTCCTCGGTCCGCTTTCGATCTACACGAATCTCTAAAGACTCGTGAAGATGAAGAACGGACATTATTAGGGATTTCCTTGCCAAGTAAATAAGCTCGAACGACGATCTGCGATCGTGAGAATCGCAGCTCGGAAATGTTCGAGCCAATTAACTTCGAGCCTTTTCGCGTTCACTTCGCGCACTTCGAAAAACACTTCGACGACTTAAATATTTCATTTTCGCGTGCATCCAGGTCTAGAACCGCGGGCGCTTGCATTCGAATCCCGGATCCGGGAGAGCTTTCGCGCGTTATTCCGCGAAGGGACTCCCGCCCGGCCCTGCCTACTTAAAACTACTCACACATTCGCTCCGGAAGACTAGCCTACCTCCCCCTCGGCTATATATAAAAAGATGCAACACATTCTCTCCAACACAACCATTCCACGAATTTCATTCGTTCCACCCCGGTGCAAGGGCCTACTCTAGGGATAACGTCCCGGGACGCATCCGTCACCGGAGCTTGATCTACCTCTCATAATAAAACACACCTGAGTAATGTGTACTTACTGTTTGTGAAAGCTGGAAAAATATTTCATGAATATGATTAGTAGTTGATTCATCTTAACGAGCTAAGGACTCCATTGAATTGCAGTATATGTATGGGTTCTGTAAAAATGTTGAAATATTGAAATAAGAAATAAGAAATGCTCATCTCGAAACTCTAATTTCAAACAGCAGAACACAATAATGCAAGAATATTCAACAATATATATTTTAATTGTAAGCAATTCTTCGAATCAAAATATTCGATTTAATATTGAAAACCCTGAGGCGTTCTCCGAGTAGAAGTAAAAATACTAAAGACTTCGCCAACTCGCATGAAATGTTTACTTCGACGCGGAGAACGACCTGACGCGCAAACTCTCATCGCTCCTCGATAAAATTCAATTCGACAAGTGTCTCTGATAATCTGAACGGCGAGAGGGAAATTTTTGCCAGCGAAGTCTGAGGGTTATCCGACTTCAAGACTAATTGCGCGAGATCCAGAAAGATTTCTACCGAATATCGCGAAGGAAACGATGAGATGCTGAACCTGAAATTATTGAAAGCATAGCGAGAAAGTCACGAGTCGAAACCGATGGAGGCTTCGACTCGTGGCCACCGTGCACAGTTGCCGAAAGGTATGAAAATTACAACCGATTTTCGGTGTCGGTCCGGACCAATCGTCCTACGACATGATCGAAAACCAGAGGGACTCAAAGACGTACGAACCCCTCTGCGTGATTCCCTTCGTCGAGGCGATGGCTGCTTACTGAAATCTTCTTGCACTGCCCCCGGAGATCCCTCCACATAGGCCTATTTCACGAAAATCGGCTAACCAAATACTTCAATTTATTAATTACGATTTGTACGAAGCGGACTACCGATTTAACGTGAAATAAGCCTACTCTAGGAGACCGTTGGGACTTACGGCGGCCTCTTCTTCGAAGTCATCTGCTTCAGCCCAATATTTTACGTCCAACCATCCTTTTCGAGAATCTTTGAGGGCCATCTCAGAATATTTCCGCTATCGTTGAACGATATCTGCTGAAGGAAACAGAGGTTAAAACATTGAGAACCATAGAAATGGGGAATTGCTGATAAAATCACGTTTAACTGAAAAGAAATCCAATAGAAGGCATGTACCCGGTATTATTAGGCACTAATTTCTATTATTAAGAACCAATGACAAGTGAAATTTGACTCGCGAGTAGCGAACGTCCATACGACGTGACGTGTTCACACATCTAAATATTTTCAATGAATAGTGAAATTAACACAAGTTATCAAAGGAGACAATATTTCCATCGACAATATAAAAATTCAATTCCATTAAAAAATATCTAGAATATATTGATTCCCAATTTACAGCTTATTTATAGAGTCTAATTTATAAAATAAATTAATTTCTCTTCTCAGTAATTATACTCGGTAAAAACCCGATCTCTCCACGCGGTTTAATTCGTTTTAATGCATTTTTATGATTATATCTCCTTCATTTTCAATTATTTCTTAATACAGTATACCCTTCAGTGCCGTAGCTAAATGATTGTATTACTCACCCATTTACAACTTTGATATTTAGCAGTCATAGTCTTTCTGTAAGTCTGCAGCCATTATTTACATAATAGCCTCACGAAGGACAATAAGGATTATCATTATTGAGTGGGGACTTGTGGCAACAATTTATTGCATCGTACAACGATTACTCAATTAAAACCAAATGACAGTCATAAATGTAAATATATTATTCATCATAACACGAGATATTACACCATAAAAAATACCCAGCGTTAACTTAATTCATTAAGGTGCTCATATCGCTGCTTTCGAACAAGACCGTCATAACTAAAAATTTGTAATTTTTTAGTAGGAGCATTTCAAGCTTATTACAAATTAAAAGCTATTGTAGAATAAGTTGTTGTCTGAATTTTTAGTGGAAGCCAAAAATATAATCAAAGATTTGATGATTTTGTTGGTAAAAGTAAGAAGTTTTCTAAGTCTAATGGTGTAAAACATCCAAATCTAAGAATTTTAAGTTGTGACGGTTTTGTCGGAAAGCAGCGATATATAATACTGAGGCTAAATTAATATATGCAGATATACAATAATATTATAGCTAATGAATTATTCGTCGTAATAGCAACAACCTTAAGTTCTCGTCTCTCTTTCGAAAGAGTGCAAGAATCAAGATGGTACCTCACGACGAAAGAAGTAGTGGTTTTATTTTAGAAACGTTCAGCATTGCGTTATTCATATGAGACAGGATTTTTTCATTGAGCAGGGGAAACATGAAACCGATATTTAAGATTTCCATGCAATTAGTTGTGATTTAAACAGTTTCCTTAAAATAAAAATATTTGCATACTATATATTTCAATATGTATAAGTCAAAATAACAAATAAATTATAAATTCAGACTTTCCGAAATATCAATACTTTCGATAACGTCGCGACGTTATTTTATTGATACAAACATCGTGCATTTTTCGTAGCACTTCTTGTGCTCTAATTGGCCATAGAAAGCGGACCTCGATAGTACATATTATGTGAATATAAAGTACGTGTCTACTTGAGAGTAAAATTCTCAAGTAAAGAGAGAGAGAAAGAGAGAGAGAGAGAGAGAGACGTACTTTATATTCACACATGTTTGTCAAATACCAATAACGTATATTATACATGGGGAAGAATTTAGGTCTCGAAAAATTTGAAATTACGATATAAAGGCTCTACATTTCCTTATCGTCAAATATGAATCTGATTAGTTATACCAAGTTAGTAGCAAAGTAGAATGAAATTGGAAGAAACAGACAAAATTTCAGGTATGTTACACAAATTAATAGATCAATAGAAATGCATTTCGACCTTTACAAATTTGAGATCCCGCCGTTAGGACCACAGCTCTTTATTATCAAGTACAAATTCAATTAATTTTGTATTGAGTTGATAGTAAAAAGAAGTAGAGTAGAATGGGAAGCTAAAGTTATTATTTTTGATATGGAAAGCAATATACGAATAACGAACGAAAGGCGGATATATTTATAACAAGAGAGCGCTGATTAAATAATAACACAAGTAGTTGTGTGCGTTCGTATAGGGTAAACCTAGTCGAATTTGCTGAAATCCATATTTCTTAAATTGTAGTACAAATAAGTACTCTCTGATCACATTCGTTCAGCTTCTTCAGTAAAGAAAGAAGCAATGCGAATGAAAAGAATGCTTATTTTTACTGCAATTTAAAAAATATGGACAGTTCATTTTATTCGCCATGGTTAACTTCAATAAATAAGAAAGATTTTACACAGCGCCAGAGAGAGAGAGTGAATATTTGCCAAAGGTATCAAAGTATTATTCTCAAAGACTCACCGCTCTTAAGACTTTACAGTGCAAGCATCGATCCTCTGCATTCAACATCCTCGTATCCTACACTGGACTCTATCTCTGTAACCTGAGACTTGTACTCGCCTCTGTCCTTGAGGATGGCATCTGTAAGATTTCAATCGCCAGTTGCTGAAACAATGCAAACATATGTCCCCAAAATTAGGATAGCCTTTGCCTCAAAATCGTAGAGACATGTAAGAATCGCCTAATACGATTCCTTCATTAACGCGACTTAACGTAAAATCAATGACCCCCACCCAGAATTGCCTTTATCAATCGAAAAATAGGTTTGACCGCGTGTGATTAACTTGGAGACATCAAAATTCACGAGATTCCGCAGAAATTGCAATCGTATTTTCTCGAAAACCCCAATGTCTTCTTCGAACTAGACATACTATGTAGTACGCGAGCTTCCATTGAATTACAATGTATTGCTTGATATAAGACCCTTGACATTCCTGCATATAAAACGAGATTAACCCTCCCGCGACGCGATTTGAAATCGAAATTACCCAGGATTTTGATCGAGTCGACCGAATTTACGGTGAACACACCCCCGGACCCGATTTAACGAGCAAATATACAAATCGCGGTCGCCGTACGCCGAGAACGTGATGCGAGAGCAATCCGACGAAGCAAAGCAACATACCTTCGTAGCGAAGCTCTACGGTGGTTCCCACGTCAAAATATACAAGAAAAACATTCCCCGCATATTCGTTAACGTTCCCGCGCACTTTTTAACAGACTGCAAGCGAAATTTACTGCGAAACGAACGAATAAAAACCACTTCTAAAACATACACACGATCAGTGACGCGCCGCCACTTGTCCGTCCGCTCGTTTGCGCGGGAAGCCGGTACGCGAACGCTTGCGAAGGCTTCCGAAGATTGCCGAGGTCGATCGTGCGAGTACGAGTGAGAGGACCGACTCGGGATTCGCTTTCTCACTCGCACTTGTACAATTAGATGCGGGAATATCAACGCGACCGAAATGCATCTAATTGCAACAGACTGCACTGTGGAAATTTTAGAATCATTGCCGCGCATTGAATAAAACTATAGGAATATATCACTTTGAATTTTGCAAGAATACATCGCCCTTTAAGAAAGTACAACTGAATCGAGATTCCCGAATGTCGATCACAAATCCACAGAGGTTTCTATCTGCACGGCGGTATGACCGATTGCATTTTCGTGATAGTGGTAATGTTGCGTTAATCCCAAGTCCGAAATCTGCCTCTCGGTCATTGGGAATGGCTTATAAACATCTCTATGAGCAGACGAGCCGGGTGAGCGGAGGCGCTCCTCCGAAGCGTTTAATTGGAAACGCTCGCGAAATTTCGCATCGTGCTCGCGCCGCGCGCGGACTCGGTCGTGTGTTATAAACGATGCGTCCGCGAGCGGATTCAATCGGGACGAGGAAGTGTCCGTAATGAATTGAAGGTATCGTTTAGATAGCATTGTACCGTACGGCTCCTGATTATTTCTAATGAAGCTTATTTATCGCACTATTCGCCTCGCCAATATCGCCGTGGAGAATCGTCCCCCTGTACAGTTCGTTCGCCACGAGATCTGAGCCCGATTTAAGGCCGATTTAAAGCCCCGCGTGCTTCCGGCGACCGATTTCGCGCGGGTTGCGCTGCGATTCGCCCGCGGTAATCGAAAATCAATTATCGAAGTCTGATAATAAAAATTGTATCAGCCTGCACACCTATTCGTTTTTTCTACTTATAAAATTTGGCTTCACCGCGATGCTACACTGAGAAGAATAACCTGGTCAATCAAACCAAAATCCTGGAGACCATAACTAAACCGTTTGGTGAAGTGTGGATCTTCCATCTGTTTGGTAAAACTGATCATTTTCTGGTTAGAATAACTAGATATGTAGTTAGAGAATAATGGAATATTTAATTCAACTTATCAGTATTTTGGTTAGAATAACTAAGCTCTTTTAACCAGGTGCGTTTTGTCATTCAAACCAAATTATTTTCCTCAGTGTATCCGAGGCATCAATGAAAATTAACATCCTCCGCGTTATCCTACTTTCAATCCTGCGAAAAAATTCCCAAAACGTTAAGCAGCTGCAATTTCTCTCGCGAGAATAAAATTGCCATCAATTGCTAATTACGGGGAGGAGGGGAGCCGCAGCATCCGGCCGCATGAGATCGTTGCACTGGAATCTCAAATTACGAGGCCGCACACACGCGAGTAACAAGCGTAAATTTCTCATACCCTCCCCTTATCCCACCCCGTCGACAACGTGGGAGGCCCTCCCGAAACTCGGCGGCAAGAGGAATTGCGAGAAAACCCCCTTCAAATAAAATCTCCGCAAGATCGTTATTCATTCGATTCGTACGCGGCAAAGATAACACAGCCGTTGCATCACGACGTACGTTCGTGCGTGCGCCACTCCGCGAAGATGCAGGACCAAAGACGCAACGAGGAGACGTTTCCGGACGTCTCTTTGCATCGTACCGGAACGAAACCGGACCCGCGTCGCGCGTACCTCGCGCACTTTTCCGTCCGCCCGCCTTTTTTTCTGTTTGCCGAGCGCATCGAGCATCGTTATCGACTCGGGATCTCATAAAACTGTCGTCGTCCGAGCACGCCACCGCTCGCGCGACTCGCTCGCCGCTATACCTATACTCGCCGCTGATAACAGCGGCACGAACGATTCCGGTCATTAATAACGATGCGCGCAATGCCCGCGAGGAATCGAGCATGCGCTACCATTTAAATGATCACGAATGACCGTTGCTCGACGCAACATCGATCAAACTTATACCGAGCTCCGTTGCCGGAGCCGTCCGACAAATTATTGACCCGCTATGCGGCGACTCGCGCTCGCCACGCCGAGTGCATCGCGGCGCGACAATAATTGTCCGTTCGCGTCCGCCGGAGCGCTTCGCTGCACCGCTCTTTCGTCTTTTTACGCGCGATCGTTTGATCCACCTGTTAGCCGGATCGAACGACCGCTTGGAAAAGGCACGGCTCGGAAACGCTCGCGCGTTGTGATTGACAAATTAAACATCCGGCAGGGAAGGAGGGGGGTTGACGGCGGAGAACTTTGCGCTATGGTTTCGTTATATGTTAGTAATCGTGCGGAGACTCTGGAGGGGTATAAGAAGAAGTGCATTTTATTCGGGAGAACTCTAGAGGATAGGTATTTACTGAATTTTTAAAATTGCACTGCACGCATTACACTGCGTGATAAATGAATAACAGATTGAAATATTTGTTTCACAGCTCGTACTTCGAGTACAAAATTCAAGATGCGCTTTTCATTACGCGATAAAAATTAATAACAGACAGAATCATTTTCTAATAGCTCGTCTTTTCGAGAACATAATTCAAGATGCACTTTTCACTCCATGATAAATTAATAACAGACCGAATTACTTTTTAATAACTCATTCTTCGAATACGAAATTCAAGATGCACTTTTCACTGCGTGATAAATGAATAACAGACCGAAGTACTTTTTTCTGGCTCATCCCTTCAAGTACGAAATTCCTGATACACTCTTTACCACATCCCCTATCCACCTGGAAACGCCGCACCTGGGTTTAATGCGCACCCAAGATGGCCCTCATCTTTACGGAGAACACGACTGCAACGGGGGACAGTATACCAAATACGGAGCGCGGTTATTCCACGCTTAATAGTCTGACGCGTTTTGCCTATATCGTAATTCCGATCGACCCTTACGAACGGAGACAGTTTCCGTCGACACGGAAAATAGCGCGGCCCCGCATTGTGTAACGACTCGCGTTCTGAAAACGGAGGAGGGGTGGCTTTTACCGCAAAGACGCCCCGCGCGATTATGCCTTACACGGCGTACATTATCGCGGCCCATACGCTATGTATAGTCCGACCGGTCTCCCGTGGCACGTGACCCCGGATGAGAGCAAGCGTATCTGCAGGAAGCGAATGGGCAAGGTCCGATACGCAAGAACACATTAATTGCGATGCTAATTAAACAACAGATTAATCATCCACAGCGGCCGCGCGCCGCGGGTGGTGCCCCGCTAATAACCTCGACGATTAATTGAAACCGCGGGTTCGATACCGCGTAACGATGCACGCGCGATTAGCGCAGGGAGCGTCGCGACGCGTCTACGACTTGGCGGCTTGCGCGGAACGCGTCACCGCGGTCTCCGTATCGCGACTGTTCAATTTCCGGGGAGAGCGAAGAGGAATCGGAAAGTTATAAAGTGAGAAAATCGAAGAAAAGCACGCGGTGTAATGAGGACGGATTCCGTTTTCAGTCGTAAATACAGTCTCGAATATTTTTTTCCATCCCCAATAAACATCGCGTCGCGCAAAAGTAGCCCTCTCGCCCGCAGGCAATTGCCGTGATCTATAGCAACTCCCGACTATCGATCGCATGCAGTCGTACGTATGTAGATACATCGCGGCATGTACGCACCGCAGAATGCGTTCGCCGCTCGTGTTCGTAAGTACTCGCAGGACGGACACCTTGTCGGCGGCCTGTAACGCGATTCAGTTATGCGTTCGCGTAGCATGTCAGTTAGAAGTCATTGGCCACCGGCGGTCGGCACCCGCCGCCGGTCCCCGGTCGAGTTTTGAAAAGAATTCATGATGAATGTACGGTTGCAGATTGCGCATCCCGTACATTAATCCGCCTTATTTTAATGCTTAATGCATTTAAATGGCCTCGCGATCGGCCATCCGGTATTCATCCGACACCGTTTCAACGTTGCGTAACTCATATACCCACGGAGAACGTCGCGGCTGCCTGCTCTGTGCGCGGAGCTTCGACGAGAGGAAAAAAAAAGGAGCAGGAACGAGAATCCGTTTCCAGTGATCAGTGATTAGATGAGAGATACAAAGGCTTCGTCCATAAACTACACGGCGCGCTTCTTTAACGCGTTTTCGAACCCCTGGCCCCTCGTCGTAGATCACCACGTTATGCTAAACACCTTCCTATTAACGTTTCATCACGCTTGATGGATTTAACTTTTACACGGATGTAGTTGGAACTTTTTACGCGATGGAATTGGATTCGTAGCACCCGAAAACGTAGAAAACGACTACAGTCAGCCCGGTTTAAGTCATTCGCTCTGGAAAGCTGTGTGGTCCATGACACCCCAGCATCCAGTTTTGGTCCAGAGTGATCGTCACGTGCCCTTGCGACGAGTCGATTCTTATGGGAGTCGCTGAACACGAAAATGACGTTCGGGTGAGCGAAAATCTTCGTAGAAAAGAGTTACTAGCAATGACTTTTAAAAGTGGTTTTAAGATTTCGAGTGGATAGTTATCGTTTCATTCGAATTTCGACGACGAAGTAACTTCTGATAAGACTCTCGTTCGCGCAAGCGTTATTTTCGTGTTCGGCAACGCCCGAAACATAAGAATCGATTCGTCGCACTGACATCTGATTATTATCATCTGGACCAAGACTGGATGCTGGAATTTCATGGATGAAACAGCTTTAAAAGAAAATCTTTTAAGTTTGACGTAACAAATACTTCACTGTAACGTCATAACTGCACAATGAGAACGTAACATCAAAAAGATATTAACCCCCTACCCCCCTCTTCTTTGTCGCGCAACTTCACACTCCCACCAACCCCCTCCTATCAACGTGGCATAATTTAAAAACAGAGCCAAACGAGATGCTCCCTTTCTCCGCATAAAATCGGATAAGATCGAACGAAATAAACCAAAAAACGACGATAAAGTCAAGAACGAGATGCTGGATAATATCGAATGTCGCCGATCCAGCGGATCTTTAATTCGTCGCTGCTAAATGTTCACGTCGGATATAATTTCACATGTATACCCACTACACGACACTAGCAGCGATACATATAATATATTAAATTGCATGCTACGTCACACACAGTGGAACGTATATTAATACGCGTTTTAAATGAAAAAAAAAATGCGACTAGACGGAGATACGAAGGTGGCACAGCGAGACGCGGGAGAATATCGGGTGTCGCTGATCGAGCGCATCTTTAATTTGTCGTCGCTAACCGAGCTACCCCGTATGTGTCCCGCCAATGAATGCCAGGCGGTTTCCAGGTTTTTTGCGTGCCCGGAAGAGAGAGAGAACGCGCGCGCACACACACGGCGGCCCGAGTAGCGTGGCCGATTACGGGCCAATTAACGAGCACCCTCGATGCATTAATTGCAATCACAAAATCACGATGGGGTGGGATGCCCAGGCAAGGCGTGCGTGCACCGCGATTATATTTTCACGCTGCGCCGCGTGCAGCGGCGGGGTAGCTCGCGCCTCGCCGTTCGTCAAGATTCGCATTCCATTAGCCGCGTTCAGCTGTTTCTCCCATTAGACTTCGCCTACGACTGCGGGTACGCGGCTGCACTTCCTCTTCTGGTGAGTTATATTTATAATTACGCTCGGGGATCGTGCAGATTCTCTCAACCTCCGTCGGACACGATTCGACGATCTCGGAGATGAATTTTTCCTCGATCCTTCGAATTGGACCGGTTCACGGACACGGGAGTCAAACTGGTTCGAGACTCGATCGATTAAATATTTTCATGCGAGGTAAGTGTGCCTGATATGGCCCGATTCCCCGTACGACTCAATGAATGATACACAGAGAAAAAGAATTAGTTGGATCTACTAAAAATTACTTACGGGTTTGCAAGTAATTATTGATTTAGATCAATTAAATTTTGTCCACGTTAATTTGATATTAATTCTTCTTTGCAATGACATACTATTTCATACGGCTGTAAGGAAGAGGTATTTGATTGATGTGTTTAAAAACGTCATTGATATAAACAAATAATTAATTACGACCCCGTAAATAATTGTCAGTGGATCCAATTAATTATTTTTCCCTACGCATGTATGTGTAATGAGATTCACTGGGTGCACTATGGTGTTAGGTCAATAGCCCGTTATAGTTAACACTTCCGAACCAAAGCGACATAGAATCTATAACCCGCACTGATCGATGAAATTGTTTCGGAAGTAAAACGAAGTACTACTCACCACACATAATACTTGTTACGGAATCCTGCCTCCGACAGCCTACAGCGCGATCGAAACTCTCTTCGTATCTGTCTTTCTGAATCGACTCCATGTTTCCGTTTCCTCCTGTAAAGAACGACCAATCATGATTAACGATCGCGTTCCTTTTGGAAAGAAGCAATAGACATAGGCCGAAAATAAAACACAAGACTCGAGAATTCACTCCGAACGTCGCGACGACTACGACTGCAGGAACCTGCAGCGATATCAACATTGCTCGATGCATTTTGAGAGCTCGTTACGTGTCTACTGCAATCGTCATCATATCGAATCTACCAGGATTGCAGAGAAATGCATCGGTCAAAGAAGACGACGACAACGACGTCTGCAGGGACGTGCAATGATGCCAGTATCACTCGGTGCATCTTGGAAGCTTATCGCATCTCTCTGCAGTCGTCATCGTATCGTAGTAGCCGTCAGGACTGCCGAGAAATGCACTTATCAGATACGACGTCGTTTGCAAGGATACGCAATGACATTAGAACGAGATATTTGAGTGGCACATCGAAAGGAAGATTTGAATTAAAATAGAAACAAAAAGTGACATCACATTTAACGAACGTAATAACGACTACGCAGCCGTTGGGAATTAATTATCTTCCACTTGTGCTCTTCGGAAGGCGATAATCTTCCAGCGACTGAGCAGCCGATCAGTTCGACGCACTCTATTCAAGATCCTACGGAAAATAATCTTGAAACTCACCCGGTATGCACCTAGTTGCGTCTCGCCTCAGCTTCTTCCTCGCTCTCGATATTCCCGCGTGGCCCTCCGGGGCTCTTCGTGGTCAAATGCGGGGCAGCCTTGCATTATACGAGTTATCGATGGATAGGCAAATCATAATGATTACCCGCTCAGCCTCGGAACGACTCTTCGAGTGACCCTTTTACCTCGCGAGGCGCGAAATTTATCTCCCCTCGATGGACCGAGTCGGATGCTGCACGGGACAAGTGGCACCGCGCTGAAAATGAATTGATCTTAAAAAATTAGAGCTTGGTTTTTCCCTGGTCCTCGTCGAGAAAGAATATCAATTAAATGATAAGAGCGCGAGCGGCTCTCTACACGCGATTCCGATACGGTCGTTCCGGAGATTCGGAATTAACGGTAGCCGTGGGCGTAGGTGGATATCCTTGATCTTGAGATAGTCATCAGGACCTCGGTACCCACGTACCAGGTGTCCCGTTGTTCGCCGGAGCGTAAGTATATCGCAGGCGTGTCGCGCCTTCGTACGTACATATACTCGTACCTTCGACTCGCTCGTACCTATACGCACGTTGGCCGAGCGATTTACGGGAACGGTCTCGAAGCGCTGCGGTATCGATGACTTTGACGAGATTCGACGGCCGGCTGAACTTGCGGAGAAAGCCTCCAACGCGCGACTACGCGTTCCGTCGTTAACTTTCTGTGATTTAACTGTACCGATCGCGATGGCGATTAAATCATGCACATCTTCGACGTACCGATCATCTATCTTCATTGTGAAAGGCGTGCGAAAGCGAAGGCGATCGTTGTACCTTCATCGACGGGACGACGAAATGCACTTGAAACGTGGAAACCGAGTGTAATACACCCGAAGGGAAAAATTTTCATTTTTTTATTATCGAGGCTCGATCGGGCTATTCACTTGTATATCCTGAAAAGATGATAATTTTTAACTTCATTTTTTATACTAAAATGGGGATACTGGAGTAAGATCCTGTAAGGACGAGCTGTTCGGGACCGAGACTAAACTTGTATTACATGCCTACTACACCGAGAAAAATAATTAGGTTAAAATGACAAAATGCATCTAGTTAGACGAGTTTAGTTATTCTAACCAAAATACTGGTCGGTTGAACCAAACATCAAGTTATTCTAACCAAATGTTTAGTTGTTCCAACTAAAAATTGGTCAATTTAATCAAACAGGCTGAGGATCCATATCTCACCAAACGGTTTGGGCATCTCCAGAATTTTGGTTTGATTGTCCGAGTAATTTTCTTCAATGTAAGAGGCCTTTATCAGGTCACTATCACATAAACTGATGGATCTCAATTTGATCAGGACATGGTTAGGACCCTGGATGAAACTTCTGAACTGACAAAAAAAATGTGGTTATGACAACTATTTTGGACTCGACTGCTCAAGTTTGGCAATTAGCATCAGTTTTCATATGTAGTTGTCGTAATTATTTTTAATTACCGGAACAAAAAAAATTGTCGCAAGAACTATATAAAACCGGTGCCGATTACAAAACTGGAGCAGTTGAGTCCAAGATAGTTGTCACGACTATACATTTTTGTCTCAGCGTACCCGGGAACCCACGGCGACTACGCGCTACGTACAAATCCGCGTCCGCCGATCGGATTGCCGCGCAGGATCACCGCTAAAAAGGACTAGGATTATACGCGGCTCGGGGCTCCGCGCGCATTTGCTTTACGCGCACCCCGCGAGAGCCCATCCAATTCTTCTAAAGTTCGCCGGCCCTCTTATCGATATATTATCCGCGCATCGACAGGATAAGCATGCGTTCGCAAATAACAATGTGAAATGCAAATGGCGGATGTTTCACATGGGTTTTGCGCGTGGTGTGCTCTAGGCGGCCGCTTTGAGTCATACGGAGATCTGTGTAAATCATGGCGCGCGCGCGCACTCTCGGACGCGCGTAACCGGCCGGCCCGCATAGCATTACGGGGAACACGCGTTTCTCTGACTATATCTAGTGGGAAATCTCGAGGCAGCGCGCTCTGAATCTCTTTCGGATCCGCGCGCGGTGATCCGCTGGAAAAGTTATGCGCGCCGCGAGATCTTCCGAACTTTCCCTCGGTCGCTTCCGGTGGTACGGCGCGAGGGATAGGCTTCTCCGAGTTCGCCTATTCGGTCGCAACGATCGTATTGAGGACGATTCGCTGGTCGGCATTATCGATACTTTGAGGAAAACGGATGCTGCACGGAAAGAAAAGGATTTTGCAGTCTTAGTAAAATTAGCTTTTGCTTAGAACTTTTTGCTATCACGACAAAAGTATTATCTGTGGCAGCAAAATGTACGTCTAACGATGGCAAATGTAACTGCAATCGCGGTGAAATATTTTCGATAAAGAAATTTGTCTATCCTGCAAATATTTTTACTATTATTCGACATATTCTTTACCACCACAAAAAATATTTTTGTCATGATAGCAAAATATTATCAGCAAAACCCAGTTTTGCTGAGACTGTAATGTCATTTTTCCTTATACGCACTTTTTTCATGTTACAGCGGATGTACCAGAATGTGCATTGGATTTGAAATTGAGTAACTCATCGAGCTCGAATGCACATCCTGGAAAATCCGGTATTACCAGTGGGTAACATATTCCCGCGAGGATTAATTTTTTGCACGTATATCATCAACCGTAGAGAGAGAGAGAGAGAGAGTTTACCTACACTGAGAGAAATGATTAGTAACGTTAACCAAACGTTTTTGGTTGATATGTGAACGGCAAAATATTTTATTGCCACAACAAATACTCGGTTATGACTTGGGCAAATAAATGTTGGTTATGATAATATATCGTTTAAAAAATGTTTGATTATGACAACCAAACATTATTTTGTTGTCGCGATACAAACATTGTATTGTTCATATATCAACCAAACGTTTGATCAATATTGCTAATTATTTTTCTCAGTGTATATATACTTTGGACAGAATAGAAAATCTAAAATAACTCGTTCTACTCGTGAAATTCTATTCCAAATGAATCGTATACCATGGGATAATCACGAGGAAAGTAGCGAAGCTCGAAACACCGATTCCATGCCACACGCATCCCACGTTGCTAGGTACTTTATGCGGCGTCAATATGTACGATATAAAAATCCATAGGAAAAAAGTGGAAGACAATGGTCGAGGACTCGGTGCACCGCTTCGCCGATAAACGCGAGGGGCGATGCACTAAACGTTCTTAAGGTGAGGCAGGGAAGAGCGGTGGTATATATTAATGCCGCGCCCGAGGCTGTCTCTCATTATGCCAGAAACATTGCACGCTCCTCCGACCGCTATAAAACTTCATTTTCCCTCAGAGCAATTGACCGAACGAAGAAACGTGATAAATAATTATTTGATTAAACGGACAAAGGGGACCAAAAAGTAGGATAACATCGAACGGGCCTACGAAATTTTCATTTAAAATCTCAAATATTATAAAAACCGAGTCTAGCGACGTAAATGAAAAAGTCTATGATGATAAATAGTTTTTTTTTTCTTAACTGATTCAAATGCATACACGTATCACCACATCCTACGTCATTAAGTTCTCCACCTGAAAGACACTTCCAGGAATCTTCGAAAAATTCAATAAAAACTCAAAAGTCGAGCAACGGCACTAGTGCACTGAGAAAAAATGTAATTATTCCAATCAAGTCGTTTTGATCTAAGATTAAATTTCGTCAAACTATAACCATTGTGTGTTTGGTTGAACTGTATATAGTTGGAAAAACTAAATTTTTGTCGTTTCATTCGATAAAATTCGTTTTCTTGGTAGATGGAAATCAATTCAACTTCACTATTTTTTTAAATCAATCCGAGTTGATTCGTTTCAACAAAATTTTTTGTCAGACGAACCGTGGAGACATTGCGTTAATTACACTGTGAACAAAATTGGTTTGATTCAACTAAATTTTGATGTTACGAGTGTCGAAATAAATGTACAGTTATCTGAACAATTGTTTAATTGAAGCAGCTGAGTATCGAGTTACCTCAATTAAATTTTCACTACTGTAATTACATATTTGTTGAGATAACTGTATACTTAGTTAGCCACCCGAGACATTGCGGTTTGGAAATTTTTCTTTTCCGTGTGACGAGGCAATCCGCGTAACTCAAGGAGGAGCGGGGTAAACCGTATAAGAGGATTCTCTTAATCTTCTCTCCTCTCGCACAAAGGGCACTCTCGCCCATACGTGGGCGTAGGGTCAGAAGGGAAATCTATCATCTCGTCACACCGACGACCGAGAAGCTCGCAGCCGATGGTCTTTCAGCGAGCGTAACTGATCGGAGTCATGCATCACAGCCATCGCCTAGTAACGAGATAATCGCGATCGGAGTGGACGTCGCTCATTGTCGGTCGAAGGTGCGCGTACGCGATACGCATCGAGAGAAATAGCGCAGATATGTTCGCGCATCGAAACTCATATCGCGTTCCATTTTCGTGAACCCCGCTGCGCCGAGCGTCCGTCATTCCCCGTGATTTGCGCGCAAAGTCCCGTGAGCGCGGCATCGGCCCACTCTCGAAGACGTATTATACAGATATTTCTCCCGCGCGGACGCGATTTTTCCTCTCCTCCCGAAGACGCGCGAGCGCCGAGCGCGGCCGGTACACGGGAGCGCGTCGTTGCACCCGCGTTGCAGCCCCGAGGCGAGGCGAGGTGTGTATAGGGCGATCCGTTACCACGGGCGTCTCAATAGCGCGTTTCGAAGGGAGAAAAATCGAAAAACCCGGCGTCAGATACGATCAATGATTTATCCCGTGCGAAGTGGCGAGCACCACTTCGCGCGCGCGCGCGCGCGCGCGCGAGCCCTACACGGGACGCGAGGTGGCACGATTTAAGGCGGGTCGTCCACTTTCTCACCGAAACGAAGAGTAATCGCGTTCTCGACGAACGACTGTCCCGGAATAAGATCGATCCGGAGGCGAGCTAAACGCGAGATCCTCGCGTCTCCTGCTTCTCGGCCGACGAAAGACGATTAACGGAAGCTCGGGGCTTTTCCGTCTCTTCGACCGGCTCTCGCCTCTCCTTTATACCGTCTTATTTCGCGCGCGCGCGCGCAAGTATATTCACTGACTGCAACGTACGAAGTACCGCGAGTATCGCGGTGCATCTTCGCTCGCGGGGTAATTCATATAGCGGCCTCTACGTACAGGGTGATTCGCGATCGAGGTATTTTCGTACGCGAGCTTTAATTCAGGTTTCGATTAATTTTCGTCTTAATTATTTCTCTGAAGTATAAAAGAGGTGAAAGAGGCATTATTAATAGCCGAGTCCTCGTCAAATTGGACGCAATTTATTCCACGGTCGAATGCACGGAAAGACTGATCAGTGACTATTTAGTGAGAGTAATTATTATTTCATAGGAATCAATCATTATTAGTGAATCAGTGACTATATAGTGAGACTAATTATTATTTAGTAGGAATCAATCAGTGGCTGTTTAGTGAGACTATGTGTTATTTAATATTATAGGAGGCAATAATTATTGATTGACCGGTAAATTTTACTGTATTTACAATAAAAGAAGCACACATGTAGGTTTTCGTATGTTTTTACGATGCGATACACAGTAATTTTTCCTTCGAAAACGTTACATCGTGATAGTTTACATTATAATTTACTATACAAAAGAAAAAGCAATAGTTGCATCTACTAAAAATTACTTCTGGGGTCACGAGTAATTATTTATTCACATCAATTAGATCTTCTTTCATATTAATTTGATATTTCTTCCTTGCAATCACATACTATCTCACATGATTGTAAGGAAGAGATCAAATTGATGTATTAAAAAGTTTCATTTTGATGTAGATAAACAATTATTTGCGACACTGCAAGTAATTTTTAGTAGGTCCAACTAATTCTTTTTCTCTGTATAGTTTCTGAGAAAAAAATGTTCTTCAGTACAGCAAAACATCCAAAAACCCCATGTGCATTTCATTTATTGCACCGAGAAAAAGAATTAGTTGGATATACTAAAAGATACTCGTGGGGTAGCAAGAAATTATTTATTTACGTTAATTTCATCTTTTTTCCATATTCGTCAAATATTTTTTTCTTGCAATCATATATTATCCCATACGATTATAAGGAAGAGATAGTGAATTGATGTATTAAAAAATTTCATTTGTATAAATAAATAATTATTTGCGAACCTGCAAGTAATTTTCAGCAGACGCAACTAATTTTCTTTCTCTCTATGCAAATACACTAAAATGTACGTGTATCAGTTTTTCCATGAGGCAACAGCTGAGCCGAGAACGATCCTCGGAGACGAGATATCGCGCACTTTCGAGCGCAGGTACCGCAGTCGCGCCGAGGAAGGCGACTGCAACGGAAAGTCGAGCGTTCTCCTCGTCGTCGCGCGTCACCCTCCTCGTCGTCGACTTCCTGGAGGCTTCTTCCCTATACGGGGCCTATATTCCAACCTCCTCTTCGCCCCGCCGACGTCCCCCCTCGCCCCATTCCTTCGTCCCATCCATGCCAGGTTGGTACAGCGAAGCGGTGCAAGGGACGGTGCAGGTGTGGCGGCGCGACCACACAAAGGTCCCGTAGATGGCTCAAGCTCCTCGTAGTCGGACGGTGCTGGCAGTCCACGGTCCCGTGGATTTTTTAGGACTCGCATTTGCCTGCCAGACCTCACGGTCGCAACGAATGTCTAGGCCACCTGGGAGCCGTGTCGGGGCCCTTAAGGCCGTTACAGAATCCGGACCGATCGCCTCCTCTCGTTCTCCGGCTTGTCGCTGGTAACTCGCGCAGTTATTTCAGTGCGAGACGCGCATGTTAAATTCTCCGCGCTCGATTGGGTGATTCTATAGTTTTGCGCGAAAAGTAATAATATTCATGGGGAGAAGAATTTCATGATTTTTCTTCATCGTTTGTGTATAGTATAACGGGTAATGCAATTATGCAGCGCATAGTAAGACTGCAATCACTATTTTAAAAAATGCATTTCTCCTCTGGGAAAACAATATATTCGTAATTAATAAACGTATACTTGACTGACTATTCGTAATTAATAAACGTATACTTGACTGACTGACTGATTGATTCATCAATGCTAAGCTGAAACCGCTGAAGCTAATTACATGAAATTTCGACAGTAGGTTTCTTTTATGACGTAAGCATCCACCAAGGAAGAATTTTACGAAATTTTTTCCTTGAGGTGATAAAATAGGGGATGTAAGTTTGTATGAAAATCCGTCATTTTTGAAAATAAATCCGTGAAAATTGGTATTTCGTCTTTTGGTTCGAAATTAAGAAATGCGTGTTTCAGGAATTTTTAGAAAATTGTCTCTTAAGGGGGTTGAATAGGGGACGCAGGTTTGTATGAGAGTTCCGTTATTTTTGTAGTTAAAACCATGCAAATTTCTATTTCTATTTATTATATTTCGAGATCCACGCGGATGAAGTCGCGAGCGGAAAACTAATTATCAAATATTGGAATATTTATTTGATTCTAAACAGCTACCAGTAATAGTTAATAAATACCTATTTGTCTCAATGAAATGTATCTATTTCACCGTATTCAAGTACTTCTTCATTTATTAACTATAAATGAACTGTTCTCTCCGTGTCCACATGAATGCTAAATTACTCCAGTTATTTTTATATCGTTCAACCGCATGCATCAAGAACCCCACCGCGAAATCCGTAGTCGCGCTGAGGACGAGACGGAAAAAATCATAATCCGCGGCGCGAAGATTCCACTCCTACCTCCCGATCTCGATCGGACAGTGAGTGCCCGCGCGTTCCTATTCTTTCGCGAGCGCGCTCCGCACTCGCGATCCCGCGATAGCTTTACGCCGGAGGGAGTAGGTACGCGCAGCTCCCCGCGTGACTCGAGTTACGTCGCCGGTTAAAGTTTCAAGTCCGGCGATGCTAATTCTCCGGCACGACCGACGAAATTCATCATCCAAAGCGAACTCATCTACTCGCGCGCATTTTTCCACGGCGAATCGCTCGCCCGCGCGCGGCAGCGCGCAATTTCCCGGCACGGCGAACGCGATCTTAATTAATTGACGCACGGGATTCCCCGGCATTTCTCGCCCGTAATTGCGATCCAGATACGCGAGACGAACGTCTTTCTCCCCCTCCCTCATAATCCCTGCGCGCGCGCGCGCGCAAACTACCGGGTACAGAATCGCGCGCGTACGCGATATTCTCGCGCAGGTTCGGCGAATCGACGAGCGGGATCTTAATCGGCTTTTAATTGCGGACCCGGCCCGCGATAACCCGCCGGCGGAGGCATCTCGATTACGTCGGATAATTAACGATTCGCGCCGAAACACCGCGCTGCTCGGCGCGCGCCTCCGCCGCGACGTTGTAACACACAGGTACGCGGATTCGCGCACGAGCGCACGCATTGTACACGCGCGCACCGCGCATAAATACTGGTGGCGTCGATAAATCGACGTCGGTAACGACGCGGCGATATCCATAATTAACACGTAACTCCGCGTCTGTACAAATACAACGGTAATTTCCCGCCGTACATCGCGCGGACGCATTCCGAGCGTCCCGATGGAATTAGCGATTCGGACGCAGCAGGGCGAAGAAACGAGCGCGATCCCTCTCTCTTTCTCTCTCTCTCTCTCCTTCCGACGGCGGCGGAGATTATCTCGGCGAGCGCGCCGCCGCTCGCGCCAGCAAAAACCGCGCGGCGACGAGGCGAACCGCGGAGCTGGACAATTTCGCAACGCGCGTAACTCGAGCGTGTCCGCCGGAGCGAGGGGGACGAAGGTGGAAAGGGCGGAGAGGGTGAGAGAGGAGCCACCTGGCCCGCGGTGAGCCTCGGAGGAGAGCGCGGATACCAGATCAGATGGAAATCGATGCGGAATCTCGCTGAATCTCCATTTACGTCTTATTCGGAGATGCGCGCGAGATTTCCGAGAGATTATTTATTTGCGCGCAGCCGCTACGCGCGCGCGGTATCCCTGTGGCGCATTCGCAGGCGCGCGCGGCTGTACGGCCCCAACCACCCACGCACGCACGCGCCCGGTGCTTTTGCAAGACGGATTGCGCCAAGAATTCGCCGCAGCTGCGACCCGCGCTCGCGGCCGGTTTCCGGATTCCGGACGCAGGATCGGAGAACGTCTTGCGGGGGGAGGGGTGAAATCTATCCGGGAGAGACGCGGATGTCCCTCGGAAGCTGCGAGTGGGGTAGTGGCACGATTTTGGGAAAAATCATTTTTATGTAAGGTGTTAAATGTTTTCGACGACAGTTTTCGAAAAAAAAAAAACGTGATACTCGTGCTCGATTGTGAGAAAAAAATTATCAAAGTAATGCAAATTTGCGCGCCTTGATCTCTGACAGATCGTTAAATCATTCGGGCACCAGTGGCGCGCAATCCACGGAGCTGGCGCACTTGTAATGTGTGATCAGAGGTTCTCGATTAACTAGTTCACTGCTGAATGACGTCAAGCCAAGATTCAAAACTATGGTGCTACTTTTACATTGAAAATTACATTTTTTTGAACGATAGATATTAGCCATCCATGCTGTATAATTAATATTTGAGGTATGAGGAAACCATTTATGGAAAAGAAAATGGGAATTGCTGACTGGTGCCATTACCCCATTTCGAGGGTCCTCCTCTCGTTGCGTTTCTCAATTTATATTTCTCTATAATTCGTAGAAAATGCTCGACGGTGTTTTGGAAATAATCGATCCACACGATTATTTCATTCGGTTGGTATTACTAATTAGTAATTACTTTCTTAATCGGAATCAGCTAATATGACTGATAATCAGCGAATGGTAGTTGATAATTATATTTTTAGTTGACTCAGCTATTATTCGCCGATCATCAGTCATTCCGACTAATTCAGATTCAGAGAGTAAGTTACCGAAAAATCTTTTCTTTTCTCTGAGAACTTTCACTGGGAAAAATAATTAGGTTGAAATGACAAAACGAGTCTATTTAAACACGTTTAGTTATTTTAATCGAAATACTGGTCAGTCGAACCAAATATCAAGTTATTCCAACCCAATGTTACTCCCACTAAATGGTTCATTATTCTAATCAAAAAGTGATCAGTCAAATCAAACACAGATAAAGAGGATCCATATTTTACTAAATAGTTTGGTCATCGTATCCAAGGTTTTGGTTTGATTGACTAAATTTTTCTTTTCAATGTAAATAAAACTGAAGTGTCATAATAACGATCGTACTGTTAATACTGATTTATCCTAATCGACATAATTAATGCGCTGTTTATTGCACGTCGTTCGGACATACGCGCCCGTTGAAACGGAAAAAGAAAATCGTCTCGTTTACATCATATCACGAACCTCCGCGACACGCGTTTTCTCGGTCGTCGCGGTTGTCGCTCGAAATGTAGCATCGCGATTCCGCGGCGATAAGGACTATCGCTACCGTCGCCCCCTTGTCATTGTTCTCGTCCGTCGCTGTAAGCCGCTTCTTATCGTCGTGAAATTCCACGACAGCGACGGGAAGGCCAGTTCTTTCCCGGGTCATAAGTTTTATGGTCGAATAAGAGGACAGTCTACAAGTACGTTAGCCACGTCTTTGACTCCGGTGTGTTCCTTACGGTGTGTTCCTTACCCTTTCCAAATCAGATCCACCTACAACTCATGTCGCTCCTGACATGAAATATGGTGCTTTTAACAGCTACCAAGGAGGACGGCGCGCAGCCTCTGCCGACGCCGTGCACCGAAGTACATTGTGCGTACCCACGCCTCTTTACAGCCCGCGTATTCGATTCGCATCGCCGTCCCGGAACGAGCGTCCCCCCTTCCCCCCCGGCCGATTGATTTACAGGCGATCCCGCGCCGACAATTACACGCGCCACCGCCGGTATCCCCGAGAAATTTGCCGGTTTTCGGCGACTCTCGCTCCGGGACCGCCGATCGCGAGGTCCTTCCGTCGATAAATTTAAGGAGGGCGCAGACGTCTCAATCGATCTCTCCTGGCAATTGTCTCAAAACTCGCTGCGGTGCAGCGTGGGAAATGTGGAAAAAAAACGCGATATTATCGAAGAACCGTCTATAAAAAATTCGATACAGGTAATCCATGTAGAATAATTGCAGAATAGAGTTGTGTGGACGTGAAATTATAATTAATTTAACTCTCTGTGGTCACCGCGGGTCCACTTGACCCAGACTTCCATTTTGAAGCTGACTGTATTTCTTTTTTTACGATAATAACTAGACCCTCGTCAGATCGCGAAATACATAGCATCTTCTTACAACTCGTATTACGGATCTTCTTTGGACTTTGGAACAAATCGTTTTTGAAATATGCGCTATAGAACTATTTATTGCTTCAAAGTACCATATCTTATGAGTATGGAAAGTAATCTGTAAATTTTATTTAAAAAACTTTCTAAATAACAGAATTATAACCCTTTTAGCAAAGCAGATCATTTCTTACGCATTTACATATTTACGATCGTTTCTGAATATGTCATCATTTTTTATTTCTTACGTAACGCACGGTGATCTGATATTCTACAATGTTCAAAGAATGTTCCACAATTTATTGATCTAAATTGGACGGATGTTGTTCATATGGCTATTACTTAAAAATCGGTTGGTTCCATTTGACCCATATGTGACCATCGTGGAATTGCAGAGCACGGAAGATTAATCAGAGTCGGATCACGCAATGAACACGATTACCGAACTGGAATGGTAGGTACGATTATTCACTATACATATTACGACGCGTAGGTACACAAAAAAAAGAATCAGTTGGATCTACAAAAAATTACTTGCGGGGTTGCTTGTAATTATTTATTTACCTATATCAATTTGATCTTTTAATATTAATATTAATTTGATATTTCTCCCTTACGATCACATACTTTTCCACATGATCACAAGAAAGAGATATCTAATTGATGTATTAAGAAATTTCATTCATATAAATAAATAATTACTTACGACTCCTCAAATTATTTTTAGTAGATCCAGCTAATTCATTTTTTCTGTGTATATCTCCAGCGAAACTTTCCAATTTATCGAACTTGCCGCGAGAATAAGTAATTTAGCGCCATCTTTTTGCCTCGTGAATTTCACCCTTTCTTTTCAACCCCTCGTAAATATATCACCGGGCCTGCTCGCCTAGTATATAGAGTTCCTAGTCGCCTATAGAGTTCCTAGTCGCGAGTGTTAAATCAGCGCGCGATACACTACGAGCGATCCCTCGGCCCGAGGTGGCACGAAAATGTAAAGCGTTAAATGTCGAACAAGTCGCCGACGGTTAACAGTTCCCGTAAATTAACTTTTTTCCCCGCTAATGATCACGAGTGGAATGAAAAGGAAGGCCGGCCCCGAGACGCGGGCCCGAGCGAACCTTTCTCGGTTATTAAGACGTTGCAGGTGAATTATAATGTCCAACGGAAATAATTGTGTACTCGTACACTCGCGCGCTGCCGAGGGACGCGACTACACGGTGTTTACGACTTCGCTCCCGAAGCGTCTTCCGTTTCACGGCGCGCGAGAGAAACTTCCGTCTTCTCTCCTTTCGTCGTTGTCTTTTTGGCTTTCCTCGTCGGGTTGAATTTGAAACGCGACATTTTATACGATGATGCGACGAAAATATGCGACGGTATTTTTCTTTTTACGTTTATGAAACGAGACACATAAAGTGTAATAATCGATTAGAAGATGAACTCTCCACGACAAATGATGTTTTATGTAATTATATGTATATCTAGGTTCTCTTATTTTCTCTTTCGTTGTAATATTTTTTGTCGTACCACTTCCGTCTTCTCTTTTTTAGCCGTTTCCCTTTTAAATCTCATTGGGCTGAATTTTAAGCGCGACATTTTATACAACGATCCGACAAAGAAATGCGGCGGTATTTTTCTTGTTATATTGACGAAACGAGATTAAGTAGTAATAAACGATTAGAAAAATAAACCGCGTGAAAAAAAGTTTTTCTTTATGCAATTATGAATCCGGGTTTTCTTATTTTCTTTTCCGCTATAATACTGTTTGTTGAACCACTTCTCCCTTCTCTTGTTTCGACGTTTCCCTTTTACATCTCGTTGGGCTGAATTTTTTCTACGACGATGTAATGAAAAAATGCAGCAGTATTTTTTCTCTTTAGAGATTGACGAAACAAGATAAAATAGTACAATCGATTAGAAAAACGAACTGTCCACGACAAATATTTTTTATGCAATTATATATCCGGGTTATTCTCTCTTTCGCTATATTTTTTGTCGTATCGCTTTTATCATTCGTATCTCCGCGTTCGATTGTGTTTCGGGACTGCGTTATTTTTTTTATTTACACGGCATTCGAGCGTTCAAAGACATCGTTTACGTCTGGTTCGGGGCGAACCGTTATTTCGCGTGGGCGGGGACGCCTAATCGCATCTGTATATATTAGTTTCGAGTGTGGATTCAAATCCGATCGAGAGGAGGTTTAAAATTCGAGCCCGCGCGCGCGAGGCGACAGTGATAGGTCATGCCATTCAACATATAAGTCCTCGTACACATGTAGATAGCCTCTTTGTTATTTCTTTCGTGGAATATCCCGCGTCTAATAAGTGGGAGATCGAATAAGCTCGTGGAGAAGGGTTGATCGAAACGTCTAATTCGTCGGACTGATATTCATGATTAACTGTAGCCTCTTAATATTGACCCCTACACGGTAAAACCTACTATTTCAAAATGTACGTCTTCCCTATACCGCGGCGTTATCACTTGCCGCAATAATAACTACCTTGAGGCATTATTCGATTTGAAGTGATTTTTTTGGAGAACGAGGAATGATAAGATAATTTTACGTTGACACGCATCATCGTTAGCATATTAAAGAAGTCAGTAACTGTCGAGAAAGTGTTGAGCAGTGAGAGACAGTACACGCGGGGGTGCATCTATTTATCGCGGATGTCTTATCACATACGCACATTGCCCAAGTGACACTGTTTCCCCAACTGTAGATTTTCGTATATAATTGATATATTTGAATAGGCTCCTACAATTATCATTATTTATAGCCCATATTTATCCATTACACTTATAGTAGTAGTAGTAGTAGTAGTTGGTGTATGGTTTTGTCTGTTTCGTCTTGTGTGTTACAGTTATATGCGGTGGTGCGGGCACCCTTTGGGCCGGAGGGCCTTGATCCATTGAAAGCTCCCTCAGGGGTAAAATACAGAGATGGCATTTGTGGCGCCGATACAATTGTTGCATATACACCCTGCGACACGGATACATACGTCATAGCATACATAGCAGCGACGTGTGAGGTCGCCATCTCATGGCGTAGCGTTTCGTCCTGGAGTCGGCCTGTGGACTCGTCAGTAAGGCTAGGCCGACTCCTGCGTCTAAACGCTCTGTGATCCTCCGTGAGAGACGGGCAGTTGCGCTCTTAGGCCCGCTGCACACGTCCGTCTTTTAACCGTGCGGTACCGCTGCGGTGCCGGAATTGCGGTTGGTGATATCAGTCCCGGTGCACACGTCGTTGCGGTGCCGCTGCGTTGCCGCAGCAATTCAATGCACTCTATAGACGGGAAAGTACTGAGAAGCCGGAGGTGCGTGTGCGGTATCGTTGCGGTGTCGTGGGGAACTGCGGCGAAAAACTGCCGCAAGAGGAACGCACGGCGCCGCAACGTCACCGGAGGTGTGTGTGCAGCGCTACACAATCTATCTATGGTATCACCGACCGCAATTCCGGCGTCGCAGCGGTACCGCACGGTTAAAAGACGGACGTGTGCAGCGGGCCTTATATACCTACCCGTTGTCGGACACTACCGAGAGCCGAGAGCCGTGGGCCGGGAGGATCGGCGCCATCTGGCGGCGGCAGTTATTCCACCACTGCTACCGTGTCTCAGGCGGGCTACAATGCCTCATCCTTGTTCAGCCAGGCGTCCCCTTCTGTACCCGCTTCCGCATCTACGGGTTACAACTATTCCTCTACGATCGATCCTTTCGTTATAAGAGAAATAATACGTCGTGTACAACGCGTATAAGAGGTACAGCCGCGCAGGTGGCTGGGGCAGGCGGAAGAAGCGTCAGGTATTTGTATTTTTTGTATTGCATTATGACAATCATTTACGCGCTCTCTGTATCTACGTATAACCCAACAAAATTGTTAAAGCCAATTTCGAGTATTTATTACGTTACGCACATGCTCTACTTTTCCCCTTCCCCATAGGTACGTGGTAGATCATGACATTTCCAAAAATTCCCTCTTCCCCACAATCCTCACGAGTTTCATGAACGGGGCCCCAAGAGAAAAGCGAAGCGTCCGCCGCCCGCCGAGTGCAACGCGTTTCCCGCCGCTGCACCGGTCATTATCATCGCGGCCCTATCGTCGTTACCTACTCCCCCATTGTCGGCACTACACCGTCGAATACACACGGTCACCACTTTCGATCGCGTCCCGTCCATTTTCCATTACGCTCCCCGTCTATCGCTTTCTAAGTGCGTAGTAACCTAGGAGATCAAAGGCGCGTCTCGGGGAAAAGTTGCATCCACGAGTTTGCATTACGCGTTCTATAAGCGAAGCTCGAGCAGCGATGCCCGGGAGGGCCGAGGAGCGCGCGGGCAGGATCACCTCACAGAGGAGCCGCGCTCTTTGGTTCTTAGCCTCTTAGACCGTGGCGCGCGCCGTTAATGGCCAGCGGGTAATTATTGTCTTAAGCCAGGTGGTCCGTGTGTGGTTGCAACTTATTAGTACCATAATACAACCACCGAGCTACATGGTAACTCGGCATAAAGCAGCCTCGGACAGCCCTCGCGGTCTTGCGGGAGGCGGACGAAAAGTTATCCCGTATATGTGTGTAGACTAACAGCGCGCATCCTCTCTTTGCTCGTCGAGAGGGAAGAGAACGTCGGAAGTCGATTGAGATTTTTTTTCTGTTTCTAGGTCAATTAATTATTGTCTCCGATCGTTGAATGTGGGAGTTCGATCGTTCGAGCGGGGATGCTGATAGGGAAATGTCGATATGTCGTGCAATTTTGGATTCACCGAGATGCAACGTATAAAAAATGAACCGAGGTGACGAAACGCGTTTTACTTTCCCTCGAGTTATAAATACAATGAATCGAATCGTTGGTAATATCGTTCCTCCTCAATTCGTAGAGTGAATTCCCAATAATTTCGAATTATCGAACATCCTCTCTAATCATTGAACGAGGGAATTCATTCGTTCGTACGAGGATGCTGATGTGGAAGCGTCGATATGTCATGGAATTTCGGATGCACCGAGATGCAACATATACGAAACGCAGCGAGGTAGCTAAAGGCGTTCTACTTTTCACCGTCTTATAAATAAAATTACTCGAATCATTGATAATGTCGTTTGCTCCTAATTCGTAGCGTTAATTCTCAATAATTTCAGACTATCGAACATCCGGCGCTATCGACTCGCCCGGTCTACATAAAGAAGCGCGGCGCAGCGGATCGTAATTCTCTGGATGCACGCGCACTGCGTAAACATGCCACACGCGGTCGCAACGCCGCAGCTTGTAATTCACGCCGAACAGGAGAATCGTTCCCTTTTTCACCGTGGCGCGCGCGGATTCCAGCGCTAATGCAAGATCCTTAAATGGAATCTATTAATTTCGCTCGCGGTCTCGCTCGATTCGCCGCCGATGATACTGCGCTGCACTTTTCGACGCGCGTGTGGATCTACTGAGAAGCGCGACGTGACGCCCTCGATGCGATGCGCGTCGTGAACATTTTGCTCGCGCTAATTTCTAAAACGATAGTATCCGTTAATTTTTCATATGACATGAGTAGTCAAGACTTTGTCCATCTTCATGAAATTCATTCTACTTTGTCACACTGATAAGTACACTCAAAGAAATTTGGCCACAACTAGAAAATTATGGTAATTGCAGTGATAATTTTCTTCGCAATAGCAAGAATTCTTGCTACGCTAGCAATATTTTTCTAGTTGTCACCAAATAATGTCTGAGGCAGCCAGAAATATAGCTGGATTAGCTAAATATTTTTTTCAGTGTATGTGCCAGTCTGATAATCTTAGAGAAAGATATTTATTATTATTCCGAACCTCGTGTTGCACCATGAGAGTTTCTCTCGTCATTCGATTAGAAGAAAATTTACATACGTTCGGCATCGTCTGCTGACGTTCGGTAATCTTCGTTCCACAACTACGTTGCGCGCACAGGCGCACTCGTGTATGTCATTTATGTCATAACTTGTGCTCTTAATAAATACAATATTTATTAATTATTTATTTACTCGATTGCACATTCGCTTAATTAATTTATCTCCGAACCTTAGACGACGTGAATACTCACGGCTTAAAAATGCATTCGTCCGGCGATCGTTCGACTATCGACTCCCGCGAATCGCGGGAGGCGATTTTATAAACAGCCCAAAGCGACGTTATAATTTTCCCCTGAACTGCACGCGGTTCTGACAGCGATGCAAATCGCTCGGGTGCTTATTTGCATTGCAATACATCAACTGTACGACGCTAAAGATATAATTACAGCGATCCGTATAAATCAACGTATCTCTGATCACCGGTTGTGTCCGAACATAAGATAACAGTGATGTTCAGCGATACCCGATATCGCGCGGTACGACTAAATATTTTTTTTCTTTCATAGAAAGATCTTATCTCAACGAGGTTTCGAATAAATACATCAAAGGCACTCCCGAGGCGCTAGCGTATATCGGTCTGGCTTTATTAAACTATTATATATGTGTAAACTCATTGCACCGATGAATTACAGCGCGTATCGATGAGTCGGAGAAACGCCTTCGCGGCTGCGAGCGCGCGCGGCGCTAAGGTCTCTTTTCGCGATCGAGAGCGTACACTTCGGATAATTAGAAAAGTCATTTCCCGTCTCCTTATCGACCGCGGATAATTTATAGACGGCGCGCACGCGGGGTGTGCGCGCGCGATTATCTTATTATCGCGGTGCGATCACTTCCCAGCGGTGTCTTTTCAGCTGGGACGGTAGTACGTAGCGTTGTGAAAAGTACCGTAACGCGCGATCGAAATGCCGTGGTATTATTATATTTTTCTCTTAACATGGTGATCTGATAAGTCCAGATGATTACGAGTCAGCGTTCCGTCCCTCTCTCTTTCTTCTTTTCCTGTGCGGCTGCGCGCTTGGCTGTTGCGTGAGACTGCGCGCTCAGGTTTTATTATTATTTTTATTTTCATTATTCTTAATTTTTTTTATTTCAACTTTTCATCATTTTATTCGTCGTATTATCGTTACTCTTCGTTATTACTGTTACTTATACTTACTTTTACTTATTTTTACTTATTACATTTACTTATTTTTATTATTCATAATATTATTCGTCACATTATCATTACTTTTCGTTATTTTCGCCTTTCTCTGTGTTTTTAAGAGACACTTGTATCATAGTCTACTCAATCAACGCATCATCTTCTTCTTCATCTTCTCTCTTTCGCTCTCTCTCGAGATCTCTCTTTCTCTGTAAGTGGTGTTCCAGAAATCTCTCTTTGAGGCCGAATCAACGCTATAGAATAGGTTACCCATTCATGTCAGGAGAGCCCGTGCTTTCCCAAACTTTAAAAGATTTTTCTTTGGTTGTTTAGTGAAAGCATTTAGAGTTGCCGATTTTGCGTAAGATGATCTTATCTTCTGTTAACACTACTCATTCTATTTTATTTGTTCTGCATATTTCGCTGTTTTAGTTATATTTTCATGTTAATGTTATTTTTCTATTTTTAATGATTAGTTATATTGTTTTATTTTCATGTTGTAACATTGTTTCTTCTTTTTCTGTATCTTTCTTTGTATCTGCCCTTAGGGGACTCTGCATCAGGGTAACTAAATCGCTTTTTCTTCTTCTTCTTCTATCTCTGTCTCTCTATTATCGCTAGCTCTTTATTTAATGCGCGGAGAAACGCATATCGCATAAATGCATAGGACGGTGCGTTCCTTCATCCGTTTCTAAATTGACGCAATCCGATTGAATAAATGTTCCGATTCTTATACCGAATCCAATTAACTTCGCATTATTTGCTATAGCTTCTAAATAATCGCGAGTATCCACGTTCCCGAAGATACTGCAAGATAAATAAATCTATCGTAATCCTCTATATTCGTTTTCACTGTCGCATTCCTTCTTACGTCGCTGTACTACACGGATGTTGAGATTTCCAAGATCGTAAATTACCAATGGAATAGAGTGCAGCGTACGATGCATGAAGAATGGTTTATTTTCGTTTGATACATCGCATCGTCGGAGGTGGCGCGAGGAATTTACTGTCGAAGAGAGAACACCGATAGCGCGTTGTAAACTTGTCATTCACGAGAACATTATCACCGAATCTACCTTTTATAACGAAATACGTCATTGAGAACCTTTAAACCCGACGATGCAGTTACCATTTAAATACACTGAGAGAAAAGTAGGTGGTAAAATCAACCATAATCGCAAGGTTGAATTTTCCTGATTGCTAGTACCATATTTATGAATAAATGGACCATGAATGTAGTCCAAATATCTTGTTACGTAGGTACTTATAGTAATAATGAAATTGTAGTTTATGATAGCCATTAACCATAGTTAAATTAACCAGAAAAATGGATCGATAATATTACTGCATGGCAATGTCAACTCTATAAAAAAAAGTTAGGAAATTTTATCGACTAGACACTGAGAGAAAAATGTAGTAAATTTGACTAAATGGGCGGTTAAGGGTGGGGGAATGCAGATCAAGTTACTTGGACTAATAATTGACTCGAATGGATTACAGCCTGGTTCCTTCAAACAGCCGTTAATCGTTATAACCAAATTTATTAGTCGGAGCAACTAATTCTGCAGTGCAGTACTACAGGTTGATCTGATCGCAGCAACCGTAATCTTTTGTTATTATAATTAAAACTTCTTCACTGTTTAGAAGAATTATGGAATCATGATTGCCGCTAAAATCGACCATGATTTCTAGTTAAATTATATTTCCTTTAATCGGATTTTTTTATCATTGTACAGTCCGCAAAATCGATTCCCGATTCCGGTTCCAAAAAAAAAAAAGCGAATGCCGAAAAAAAAGACTCCCACTACTTCCGCAATGATAATACGGTACACGGTTCGATTTGCTTTCGCGTTTGAAACGGAAACGCGGAACTTTTTCGCGCGGGACACTCCTACGCGAATTCGATGCGGCGGTAAATGGGTATTATATACAGACGCCCGCGAGGCGCGCGAACCGGTGATACACTCGGGAGAGGAAATAACTCGTTACCCGGGAAATCGTTGAGCTAACGCGTAAATCACCGTTCGTTCGGGTTCCGAGGCGATACGGTGCGGTTCTTGTTAAGTAAATATAATATTCCACGTTTCCTCTGCGCGAGGGAGAACGCATACGGGGCTCGCACGCATCGGGATGCATAGAGCCCGTTTAACCCGAGCGACTGGTGCAGCGCTTTCGTGACGCCAGGGGCGATGCGATGCCGTAGCGCGACTGACTTTAATGGGACTGCAAGCGTGCCAGCGAAACATTTAGAGGAAGCAACGATGCTTCTGACTGCAATTGTGACGATCAAAAGTATCGCTGCGTCCTTCGGATATTTTATTTCGGTGAAGAAATTAATGAAATTGACAAATTGCATTGGCTCTGCTCATATCATGGTTAAAGTTCAGTATTCTCATACAAAAATATTCATATTTTTTAACTAAATTTGTAACACACACACATATTATGTATTTAATATTTCATGAAAAAGAAAATGTCCGAAAAAATAATTATTCGCAGAGTTATAAGCGCATTTCTCTCTACAATATTATTAAGTCATCGAAATGGAAGAGACGCACTTGTGTCAAGAAACGAGTACGAGAGAGATAGGCTTAGGTACAATACGATGACAGTTGCATTTCCAAATATCGTTTTTCAGCTCATATGAGGTCGAAATTTAAGAATGAAAAAATACAGGATAAATAATTTTGTCTTAAATTTGAATCCGCAATAAAAAAAAGTGTATGAAAAAACCGAATTGTGGCGATCAAATGTATTACTGCACATCCTTTAGATATTTTATTTCACTGAAGAAATGAATGAAATTGACGAATTGCCTTGGCTTTGCACATATCGTTGTTACAATTATCTATTTATTTTATGATTCCTCTATTTTCTAAGAATACTATTAAGAGAACTTTTCAATTAAAACCTGGCAAGCGAAATTCCCTCCGCGAAAGATAATTTTAACGGACAATAGCTCCGATATCTTGTCTACCAGTCCTACCAGCCGCCTTCTCGCCATAGTAGCAAAGGACGGAATACAATTTTTGCCACTGATTTCTCAGCCGCGGTGAGTTATCTCATTAATACCGCGGAAAGGAGGGCCCCGAGTGATGTAGCTGTCTTCATGATGAACGCCGGTAGATAGCCAGCATTGGCTACCGGCCTCCACTATACGCCTTACTTAAGTCTCTTCACCGTACGGAAGGATGATACCGCGTCTCGCGCGTCGAAATATTTCAACGAACTTATCGGCACCTATCAACGATCTTCCCCACCGCCCCGCCCGCGCCGATCGCCCGCGCGAGACTTCCTTCTCGAATCATACTCGTTAGCGAAATTAACTCTTTCGCGCTCGTTATCACTCGCACTCGCGCGACTCCGGCATTCGCGCGACTCCGGCATTCGCGCGATACACCCACTTCGTCGCGTACGCTCGCTGCACCTGGGACGCGATACGTGTTCCCGTTCTAGTCCGGGAAGATTGCGCGTCGCGCCGTGGGATGTGTTTATTAACGAGGGAGAGAAGTGGAAGCGCTGCGTCGCCTTTGCCGAGGTGATTAACGAAAGAGGATTCGCTAAAGAGACGATTAATCGAAATAGTCGCGGTGCAGCGGGTTCAGTGACGCGAGAATCGATGCACAATTATTACAATTTCGCGGGCCCTTGAGAGCTTTACGATACACTGAGAAAAATAACGTAGTCGACCTAACTAAAATCCTGAAGATGATGACCAAACCGTTTGGTGAAATATGGATCCTTCGTCTATACTTGGTCAGACTGATCATTTTCTGGTAAAAATAACTAAACGTGTACTTAGAATTATCAAACATGTTGTTAGAAGATACAAATATTTGGTTTAACTTACTACTAGTATCTTTATTAGAATAATTAACCCTTCGTTGCTCACGTGGGGTGTAGGCGACACCCCTGCCTCCTTTTTTTGCGTGCCACGCCTAGAGTTTTTTTTTTCGAGGTTGCCACTTTCAGTACCTTTCGAGAATATTTCATTAAAGAATTTGGCACTAAAAGCGCAAGACAAAACCGATTTGTTTATCCGACAGAACGCTGCAAAGTGTTAAAAAGTGATTTTTAACAATCTGTAATCAACTTAATATTTAATATTTTTCTATAAAACTCGTTCCAATTTGTTAATTTGCCCTTCGTTAATAAAACAAGAGTATGACAACTATCCTCAGTCTATTATTTATACTATTTTTTAATAAAAATCGGCAAGGAAATCTGAGCGTCTGAAAACCGAGACACCATGTACCGAGACTTCGAGTTTTATTTTCAATTAGAAAATTACGAAATTTATTTTTTTTAAATGTTGAGATCATTAGGCAATATCTCAAGCTTTACAATAAAAAAAAAGCATTAAAAAATTTCAATTTTTCACTAAGAAACGTTAATTTTAACTGGGGTGTGGGTACACCTCAGGTGAGCTCCTATGTTTCAAAAACCCACGTGAGTAACGAAGGGTTAAACTCGTTTAATCTGCAGATGCGTGTTGTCATTCAAACTGAGCTATTTTTCTCACTGTTCTTGTATTCGAGGAAAATTAACCGAGAAAGATCGACTATTTCATTTAACCCTACAGTGGTCGCGCGCACAATGACAATAGCCATCGATATAATGACGTTATTTCTGAAATCAAATTAGTAAATATAATTTGAAAGTTTCTAATTGATAAAAAAAGAAGTTTATATTTGATTTATGCTCTGTTATTATTTATAAGAGATTCCTTTATTAAGAGATTTGATAATAAAATGCTGAATATATTTTACATGTTTATTCATTTCTTAAACCTTATTTGAATGTAGATGACTACACTGAGAGAAATAACCTGACCAATCAAACCAAAATCCTGGAGACCATAACCAAACCGTTAGGTGAAATATGGATCCTCTCCATCTGTGTTTGGTTAAATTGACCAGTTTCTGATTAGACTAACTATAGATATGTAGTTAGAATAACGAAATATTTAGTTGAATTTACTAGTATTTCTATTAGAAAAACACTAGAATCGTTTAATCAGATGCGTTTTGTCATTTTAAACGAGTTATTTTTCTCGGTGTAATGTCTACCGCGCGACCCCCCCCCCCCCCCCCCCCCCCCCACTGAAGTGTCGTTACAAAGCGCGACCACTGTAGAGTTAATCGCATCTGAATGGCATCATCACACCACCAATGCGCCGCGAAGCGTCTAATTATACTCGAGTGTACGATCGGTGCAATTGGATACAAAGTCTCAAGGAAAGATAATCACCCGCCAATCATATATATATATATGTGTAGATCTCCGGACCATCTGCTCTTGTAGCGTCGCGGGAGATCGACGATACACCGGTATAACTACTCGTATATATCCGCTGATCGATGAGATGTTGCGTCCGCGAATAGCAGTGCTTAAGGGGGTAAAAAGAGTCCGTCTCGATTCTAACGCGATACGCGCCGACCGGACGGGATCGGAATCTGTAGTATTTACGAGACGATACGTACGTACGTAGGTGCATGTACCGACGCACGCAACATTCAATCTCGATATCCCCGCAGCCGCGCCGATAATCACTGGGAAAGAGGCACCTCGATTACTTTCGCTTCGATTTCTTTAGTGGACACTCGATCGCTGTAATCATTGCACGAAGGGACACTCGATGCGTCGCACGCAACTTTCCGATATTTTTTCGATTTCGTAATGTCATCGTATCAAGATTCCCGAGATACGTAGGTGCTTATCACACGGTCCCAATTATCCCGGATAGCGCGGCAGGTGAACAATTACACTTCTACGTTCGTCCTACTCATATGACGATAAAAACCGACTTACAAAGTACCTCACACACTGAAAAAAGTAATTAGGTTAAAATGACAAAACGCATCTAGTTAGGCGCGTTTAATTATTCTAATCAAAATACTAGTCAGTGTAACCAAATATCAAGTTATTCTAACCCAATGTGTGTGTGTTATTCCCACCAAATGGTTCATTATTCTAAACAAAAAGTGGTCAGTCAAACCAAACACAGATGGAGGATCCATATTTCACCAAATGGTTTGATCATCATCTCCAAAATTTTGGTTCGACTGACCAAGTTATTTTTCCCACCGCGGGTCTCAAATATCAGAATACAGTAACACGATATTTTGATGACTGTAAGTTGAAACGCTTCTCTTCAGTCACGTTTACAGTAGTGAAAAAGTAAGCAAATTGTAGCAGACAACGAATGCAATCTAATAAACTCTAGTATCTATTTTTCAAAGTAGAATACTTTGAAAGGGTCCAGGAATTTCTCATTCGTAAGTTTCTTCAGTAGGTACATGTGATGTATTTTGCTTCGTATACCATGTGAGGCTAAACTTACTCACCAGGAAAGAAACTTCAACCACTATTATCTCATTATCTATGAGCCTTTAGCTCAAATTTATACATATAATACTTGTTTGAAGATTATATTTGTATCTACACATTAAAGTCTTACATCGATATAGATCAAAAGTTCATAAATAATGAGATAATAGTGATTTCAGTTTCTTTTCTGGCGAGTAAGTTTAGCCTCGCATGTGGTATTTTCATCTGATAAGTTGCCTGCAAGTAATGTATCTATTTTCAAAATATCTATTACTAACAATCAATGGATGAGCTACTTGTGCTATCTGGGTATATCTATAGCGAATTGCAAATATGATACGATAAGTTTGATTTTCAGTAATCACCCCTTTCCCAATTTCGCAATTCTGAAATTCCTAGATTTCAAAAGCTCTCGTTTAATCGTCGATCGAACAAGCGTAATTATCAACGATCCGTTTGAAATTGACCTGCAGGGAGGTATAACATCTCACGAACCCTCATTTGAAACAGTACCTCGCTTTCTCCCTGAATAATCGCAACATAAAATTCGCGACGACGGAATTTCTCGAAGTCCTACGCACGGCGAGAGCTAGCGCGAAAATTCGCAAAATAGTCCAACGAAAACGCCGCCCATTAACGTGAATTACGCGGCGTCACCGCGACGGCCATTAAACGATCGATAAGAAAAAGCGGAGGAGATATCATTTCACCGCCACCCAACCCGCGCACGCGAAGTCGGCGTGATTTCCTATGTCGTACACCGGGCAAATGGCACTCGTCCATTTCGTCCTGGACTCGCCGACGTCCGCGGCGCGGATGCACCGGCTCCTCGCGCCTGCCGCGCGCGAGCGAGGGTCTCTCGTAATTCGAAACTTTGATATATGTAACGCGAGTCGGGAGTAAACGCAGGGTCATCGACGGGCGCATCCTCGGCGCGCTTAAAATAGGACACGGCGCGGGTTCCGTATCTCCTGCCGATCGACGGACGGACATCCATAAATTCCGTTCGAGTAAACGCGCTATCGGGGATCTACGAGCGATCATATCTAATAATAATCGGCAATCTGTTTACGACGTCCTCCGCGCTATAAACACAGAGCGCGTCCACTCGGCCAATTAACGTTCTGCAACTATAAGCCACGCGGGATACATGCGTAACTCGCTGCGGCACACGCGAGAAGGGGGTGGGAAAAAGGGAGGCGGGATACCCGGAGCGATAGGTGGCCGGACCAGTTTCGAACTGGATACCGCGGCGCATCGAGCTCGAACCGACGTTGCAATTAAAATAACGTACCTTTGGACGTTTATCCGGAGATGGCAAATGCGCTCGGGTACGCCAGAAGCGTCTGTCCGTGCTGGATTGGCGCGCCAGTGCGTACTGACGCGTGTACGGTGAGCCGCTGTGCGCGTCTGTGGAACATTTGTGACATGAGGTACGGTCGAGAATTTCTGAGACTATTGCGGCACGCATTCTTACTAAGCATTTATTGAAAGTTTCATTGAGATGCTTATTACTAAATTGCCTGTACGTTTTGATGTAAATGGAATGCAAAAGTGTAATCGATTTGATTAAAATGTGTAGACAATTTAGTATCTCGAATCGGGAGATAAAATTTAATTTTTGATCTATGCGTAGTAGGCAATTTAAAAATTAATTGTTTCGATGCACACATGTGGGCATGTTACCCCTATGCGATAAAAGGGTAGATTTTTTTTTCACAGGAAGATATGAGAATTATAGATTTTCGCGGAATTGTTTATCAGTCATGACCATTTGCGTTGCGACTTAGTGAAAATTTATACACTGAGAGAAATAATTTCTTCAATCAAAAATATCATATAACTCCAGGATATTTGTTTCCTTTTTTGGCATAAAAAGGATTTCTTGTTCCCATTGCGGTATTCTTGAATCAAGAATATATGTATATTCTTCGATCAAAAATATGTACCCTTAAAAATTTATAAGATCATGTTCTTCATTCAAGAAATATTTGTTGATACTAGCAATTCGGTTTTAACAAAGAAAAAATATTCATGGTTTTAAATTTAATTTGTAGTTCGTATGCGTATTCAATAACATGCGAAAAATTTACGGTTCGAAGAAATAATTATTCGCAGAATTTTATAAGTGCGTTTCTCTACAAGTTTGTGACGTCATCGTAAAGGCAGAGACGCATTTATGCCAAGCAACGAACGCGAGGGAGACAGTCTCACTAGGCAATGACGTAGCTGCATTTTTAAATATCGTTTCCCAGCTTTGATAAGGCGGAAACTGAAAAATAAAAAATACTGGGTTGAGATAATTTTGCCCAAATTTTTCGAATCTGCAATAACACAAATTACTGTTAAAACTGAATTATTTATCTCAGTGTAACTAGTAATGCCGCAGGAAATCAAGTGTCAGATGTAAAGCAAGATTAATAGGAAAAATGACATCACGTTCGTCGTCTAAATTGGACATGTAAACCAATCAGTTGTTTCGCGCATCCCACCTGTCCGACAGCGCGGTAAAAAATCAGGCACCCGATGGCGGGTTAATCAGCTTTCAGCGTTATCGTCGAGATCTCGGCGAGACTCGATGCTGCGCGCGTTGCATACTGGAAATATGCAACTGCGGCTGTACGCCTCGTTCTTCGTAAGAAAGCACCTATATACCTATACATATTATAATATGCAGGCATAGGCTGGGCAAAGCGGATCATCATTTGTTCGTAACGATGTACCGAGTTTATCGACTCTGTGATTTGCACGTTTACTGGCGCACTACCCTCCGGACGTAAACGGGATGTTAGCGCGAACGAGCGCGGAGAAGAAAGATCCGGCATGTTTAACGGAGGTTGCGCGGTGCAATTTCGAACTTAGGACTGTGCGACTTTGGCGGCGATTATCTTTTTACCTGCGAATTTTGGACAAATATTTATGTAATACTTTTTTGAAGATCACATCTCGATTTACGAGAAAGTTCTAAAACAATAGCAGCGAAAAATGTACAGGAACAGAAATAATCGCGATTGAAGCTGTCTTTGTAATGGAAACTGTATCACATTACCCTACACCGAGAAAACAGTTTATTTGTATTTAATAAATGTTTGTTTGAATCTGGCAAAATAAATATTTTATTGGACCGAATATTCATTGACTAGTACAATATTTGTCTGGCACAATTTGATCCTTTGAGGCGAACGTTGGAATTAAATAAATACTTTAATAATTAACGTATATGTTTTGTTCCAACGAAATATTTATTTCGTCGTATTTGAAATTACATTTATTAACTATTAATAAACTGTTTCCTCGGTGCACCAATATCTGTAGGTATCATGGTATACATCCTTGTCTCATTAATATCGCATAAAACGGAATAATAACAAATATTTATCTCATTACTTCGTTTTAATAATAACATAATTGGTGGGGGCTATAGGAGAACAATTTTGACATAGCATTGGAGCTGGGTTTCCTGGACGACAAAAACATCATCTTCAAAGATCTCCACGTATTCATAAAACAATATACAACGAACGCCAAATAAATGAAAAATAAACGAGCAGGTACATAGGAAAACTTACATTAAAAAAATATATAAATCTTGGTCGTAAAACAAAGAGTACTCATTATCTACCGCCGATCAGCGAAAAATGCACAGGAACAGAAATGATCACGATTGAATCTGTTTTTGTAATGGAAACTGTATCACTTTACCCTACACCGAGAGAACAGTTTATTTATAGTTAATAAATGTTTGTTTGAATCTGGAAAAATGAACATTTTATTGAACCAAATATTCATTGACTAGTACAATATTTGTCTGGCACAATTTGATCTTTTGAGGCGAACGTTGGAATTAAATAAATATTTTAATAATTAACGTATTTTTTTTCCAACGAAATATTTATTTTGCCGTATTTGAAATTAACTTTATTAACTATTAATAAACTGTTTCCTCGGTGTACCAATATCTGTAGGTATCGCGATACATATCCTTGTCTCATTAATATCGCATAAAACGAAGTAATAACAAATATTTCTCTTATTACTTCGTTTTAATAATAATATAATTGATGTGGACTACAGGAGAACAATTCTGACGTAGCATTGGAGCTGGGTTTTCGGAACGAGAAAAACATCATCTCCAAAGATCTCCACGTATTAATAAAACAATGTTAAAAAATATAAAAATCTTAGTTGTAAAACAAAGAGTACTCATTCATCTAACATGAAAATAAAACTCACGCGACGAGACGATCCTAGCGGATAGTGAAGTGGGAAAAATTCTTAACAGCGGCACTGGAAACGCACTCCCCGCCCTTCTCTCTAGTGCGAGACGGAGGCGCGTTCGACTCGTCCCCAAAAAAGTTCCATGTCATCAGAGTACGATTCAATTGCATGCCTGTCGATAATAAAGCTACGATGTGTATTCGCATCCCCCGATCCACGAAAGAGACAGAGCCTTCGAAATTGTCGGCCGAGATGAAAAATCCTCCCCCCCTCAAATCTCTCACCTAATTGCGTTCCATCCGGATTCCAGGCGAGGTGAAAAATGTTGCTCGTGTCCTCCACGGGGACCACGTCAACGATGCGATCGAGGCTCGCGAGAACCGGCACGGTCACGTGACGTTCGCCATCCTGCCAGAAGGACCAAACGACGATGAGTTCGCCGCTCCGTTCGCTCCAGGTCAGAGCGTCGACGGAGCTCTGACAGAAGTCGACTTGTCGATACGCCAGTGGTTTTTGAAGGTTGATATCCCACAGTGATAGAGAACCATCGCCCTTCCCCCCGCCGATGCATAGCTTGCTGTGGTTCGACGGGTGCCAGGCCATCGACTGAAAACCGAGAAATTGCAATTTTCGATGCCCCTCCATATGCGCGCAAAACGCACATTTAGAAATCATCGAGGAAATCGTTTAATAGGGGATAAAGTGACGCTACACTGAGAGAAATTCGGGTAGTAAAATCAACCGTGATCGAGAGATTGAATTTTCTCGATTGCTAGTAACACATTTATGATTAGTAGCAACGCGGTTGTAGTTTATGAAATCCATGCACACAACGATTGAATTAATCATAAAAGTAGGTCAATAATATTATTGTATGATAGTGTCAACTATATAAAAAAAAGTTAGGGACATCTGTAGACTATACTACAGGTTGATTTAGTTGTAGCAGTCGTAATCTCTTGTTACCATAACTAGAACTTCATTATCTAAAAGAATTATGAAATCATGTTTGGTGCCAAAACCGACTACGAGTAACGAAACGCTTGACAGAGATTGACGTGGAGCATTTGACATATCAGACGTTTAAAGTTTGCGAAGTGTAGTTGGTGTTGAGACAAACGATTTAGGCGGGAAGATTTCTCCTCCCGTATTTTTATCCCAATTTCTATAGTAGCACGAAATCCCTGGCCCTACTAATTAAATTATGACTCCCCATTAACCAGATTTTTCTCGGAATATAGGATTCCTTCAACTCGCAGCTGACGTGAGTCGAAGAGGAGAGTCGATTCCACTTGAACATCCACAGTGCGAGAATGTCGCGATCTTTTCAACGAAAGCTAGGTTCCAACGATCCGCGTTCGAGAGATACCGAAGAACGACGCGGGATACCACGAAGAGAACGACCTCGCACCGCGCATGCATTATGCGCGATCAATATACCCGCCGCGAGTGCAAGCGGTCGCATGCAAGTTCACCTTTAGCGGAGTGTAGTAACCGAGTTCAACGTAGGGCTGCAGGTCCGGCCAAGAGAAGATTTGGGTTCTCTTATCGAATCCCGTCGACGCCACATAGCGATTGTTCGGGCAGAATGTGACCGTGTAAATCGATCCGGAGTGGGCGTGTCGTGCCAACCGACCTTTAGCACCCTTGGAAATATAATACACCATCAGAAATCCACCCGTGCAACCCCTGACGACCGACGAAAAGAAAACGAGGAACGATAGAGACGCGGTAAGGAGCGAGACGGGGAAGCGAACGACCGCGATGGTATCGGCGCGCGCGCCACGCGAAGAGACTCACGTGATGATGGCCTCGTCGTTCTTCGGCGACCAGGCAATGCTATTGACATTGCATTCGAATCCAAACTCTTCGGAGCAACGGCAAAGACATCGCCAGATCGCCTTCCCAGTTTCCATATGGTAAACGGATGTGGTCGACTTCAGCGTTGACACGGCCATTTTATCCCCTGCGGCACGCAAAAGCATTTCTTCATTAGATTACAGACATTCGGAAGGTTTTCGAAGATCTCACTTGATCGTAGATCATCGTCTCGCGAAAGATCGCTCTTCGCGTACGTCAGGGCAACTCACCTTCATGGCTCCACTTAATAGCCGTGATGGTGGCGAACTCTTCAAACCGTTGAACGGCGCATTTGTCGCCCCATTGGCTGTCTGGTTCGAAGTGGCAAACGGTTTTCTTAATCGCCACGGATACCATGTTGCGGCTGTTCCAGTCAAATAGTGTTCGACCTGTCGAAGCGGACGAAGACTCTGTACTCGCGGGAAAACCGTCCAATCGGGTGAGGGGATGCGAGGGGTCTCTCGTGGAAGCTTCGTAGGTTCGAGATTTGGCGTTGTGACATGGGAGACTTGCACGTTTATTGCGAACGGAAGCTGGAGAACTAATGGACGGTCCAGATGGAGCGGTGGGTATATTCTTAGACATTCGTCTTGATGACGATGAAGGCAAATCACGAACGACACGAATCGCGGAACGAATCAAGGACGGGACCAAGAAGGCGATGAAGAATCATGCTTCGAGGACTCACGTGGGTGCGGTCGAAATGCGGGCATGTCCAGCATGAAGTCGACGAGACCAATGAGCGGCTTCTTGCGCGGTCGAACCGGCCACATGCCGTCAGCTAGTGCTGTAACCTCATCCAGATGTTTCGGTCTGCCGTAGAGACTTCCCGCTACGGTGTTTCCGGAAGTCGAAGACATCGTCAACGTCAGTACACGACGTTGACTGGCTGCGGCTTCCGGGAGTAGGATAGACCTCAAAGCTTGGCTCATGTTCCGTTTTCGCCACGTAATCGGAAGCGATTTAACCTTCGGTCAAGTGCAGTAGACGAACCGTATTATGCTCCTTTTAATTAGATCTATACCGCGATTGCTACATTTGCTCGTAAGATCGAACATAGGAATGTATTCGATTGAATTAAATTCCTCGTTTACTCGTATTTCGATGAATCCTATTTTTCTCCCAGCTTTCCTTTCATTTCAAAATTATGAAAATTCGACGCAGATTTGTAATACACTGAGATAAATAATTGCTGGCACCAAAAAATGTTTCCTTCAATCAAAAACATGATATAACTTCAGGATTAAACCCTGATTTTTGTTTGTGCAAGAAGATATTTGAAAAGCTCGGGTAATTTTTTCTTTACACAAGAAAAATTTCTTCAAACAACGATATTCTTGAATCACGAATAGGTATATATTTTTCGATGAAGAATCTATATTCTTCGGAATTTGTAAAATCATGTGTTCCTGAGTCAAGAAACATTTGTTGACACTAGCCGTTATTTCTCTCAGTGTACGGAATGCTTTCTTCCGGGGTGCAAGGATCTTTCTGCAAGGCTAATTTGTATAATCTCTGTATTCGAGACGAGTCCGAAGATTGACCAAATGTTTATCTGTAAATCTTCTCGCAAACCCGGTGCACATATTCGAGCCCCACCCGGGTGTGCCTACATATTAGGTAAGTGCAAGATAACCACCGTAAATTGCATGCGAGCCGCCGTGCGTTAGTGAAGCTATAAATACCGGCAGAGAGCCGCATTATGAAAATAAGGCAACCGAAGGTACAGAACCTCGCTCAATGGAAAAAAATCTGGAGCGTGTGCTAAATGCGCGGACGGGGAGCGCGCTCTCATTATAAACGACGATCCGCTATGGTAATGTGTAATTACGTAATCGGCCGGCATATTAGAGACGACCGTTTCATAGCTGGACGAGCGACGCTCGCCCGGGATATACACGTATTTCATTCTTGGGAAGCTCGAAGTCTTAATTATCGACGATTCCTCAAACTTATGGAGGTTTCGTTTGTCGACTCGAAATTTGAGGCGAGACGGAGGGAAAAAATCAGAATGTGGAAGGCAACGTAGAAAATTACTGCTTCTCTATAATCAGTGATAGATATTGCAGTAGAGTAGAGAGGGGCTAAAAGTACTGCGGGGTAAAAAGTACCATTCGGCTAGTCTTAAAAAATAAATGGCTACATATCTGATAATTACGTAACGTAAATATGGTCTCCATGTGCAACAATTTTTAGAGAACGTTGATTGCGAATAAACGAAACGGTTTATTTGTGAAAATCTATCGAATAGCACTTTTTACATCCGGTACTTTTAACCAACTCTGCCATACTAATCGCGTCATGGTGAAATTTCCGAAATAATTCATAATTAAATTTCAATTGAATATAAATTCCTGATCGAATATTAATTATGAATTATTATAGTTCAGAACCTCTGACTGTGATTATACACCATTGTAATACCAGATGCGTTGATATCGATTCATCGCTGCGCGATCAGATGAATCTCTGACAAGAAATCCAGTCATTGTTGTCAAGTGAAAATTCTTTCAAAAATCTCTAAGTACTCCCAAACTATAGAAGTTGCAAAAAGTAACAAGGTGACAAATTCACTATCCCCTTTCAAAACTAGATTCCAACGAGTAGGTACCTCTTCAAATTTTAACAAAACCTTTTTTATCCGTCATAGGACATTCTCCGGTACAGGCCGATTACACCTATAGTACAGCCAAGATATCTGGTATTTCGAGAGCTGACTATCAGTCACTTGCGACGAAAAAAAATCCCCAATCGCTAGACAGATTTATACCACAAAGGGGTCTGCTCAGAATTTTGAAGTCTTCAATTACTTGTTGACGAAGGAAGTTGTAAAATGCACCAAGGACAATCACTTAGATGTCATGGGACAAGTAAGTCAACGGAAATACGGCCATTGCACTTTAAAGTGCAAACGTCGTTAAGTGCTTGTATACAAATTAGTTCAGCAATAATAGTTGCAGGTACAACTATTATTGCTACACTCATTTTTATAGAAGCACTTTACGACGTTTGCACTTTAAAGTGCATTGACTGTATTTACGTTGACTTACTTGTTCCATGACATCCAAGTGATTTTTCCTGGTGCATTTTATTACTTCGTCAAGAAGTAATTAGAGACTTCCAAATTCTGAGCAGACCCCTTTATAGTATAAATCTGTCTAGCGATTGGGAATTTTTTTTTCCGTCCACTGAAAGAAAGATCTGCTTCATTCAACCATCGGTTAAGTTAAATACGGCGAACCTCACGGTGCAATTGTTTCAATGCTATAAGAGTGCGAGGAAAACTAAATAGAGTTGAAGCAACCAATTTGAAGTTTAAATAAGTGAATATCTACTTGAAACAATTACACCGTCAGGTTCGCCGTATTCAACCTCACCGATGGTTGAATGAAGCAATTTTTTTTTCAGTGTCGCAAGTGACTGATCAGCTCTCCCAGTACCAGACATCTTGGCTGTAGTATGAGTGTAATCAGCCTGTGCCGGAGAATTTTCCTATAACGGATAAAAAAGACATGTTTCGTTAAAATTTGAACAGATACCTACTCGTTGAAATCTAGTTTTGAAAGGGGATAGTGAATTTGTCCCCTTATTACTTTTGACAACTTCTATAGTTTGGGAGTACTTAGAGATTTTTGAAACAATTTTCACCTGACAACAAAATGACTGGATTTCTTGTCAGAGATTCATATGAGCGTGCAGCGATGAATCGATCTCAACCCATCTGGTATTATAATGGTGTATAATCACAGTCAGAGGTCCTGTGCATTAAGAAACGTTTAAACTAATTCATAATTAATATTCCATTTGTATATCTGTAACTATTATTGCTGCACTAATTTTTACAGAAGTACTCTACAACGTTTGCACTTTAAAGTGCATTGACTGCATTTACATCGACTTACTTGTTCCAGTACATCTAAGTGATTCTTCTTAGTGCATTTTACGATGTCCTTCGTCAACAAGAAATTTGATGCTTCGAAATCTTGCGCGGATCTTCTTGGAATAAATCTGTCTAACCATAATAAATCCTGCGCCGATAGTGATTTATATTCCCAATAACTCCCAAGAACTGGATCGTCCTCCTGCAACAAATAAAAAAAGACTTGTATTATTAAAATTTGAAGATACCTACTCGTTGGAATCTATTAGTCTTAAAAGTGGATAGTGAATTTGTCCCCTTATTATTCTCGCTGTATCCTTCACCTATAAATAGCCTTCATTACTACTGATGCGCATAGCCGTTTTTTATATTTCATAATCGAATCTAACAGAACAAAAAATTACACGTCCTTTTAGCACATTAGACGTGCGATATATTTATTTGGCTCAACAAAATATTTATTTCGCCATAATCAAGTAGACATTTATTAACTATATATAAACTCTTCTCTCAGTGTGACCTTGCAGCAAGGTATCGTCGAGTCCCGCACCCCGATATACTCGTATGGTGTTGTGTTCCGCGGTGAATATCTCGTACGGTGCACGACGCATCTCCCCGACTGTATTTCCGAGACTTTTAAAAAGCGTAACGCACCGCTTACCGGTTTGAAGTGTTTATCCAGCAGTCGCAGTCTCGGTAATCTGTGGAGACTACCGCGCAGAGGTGTCGTGTCGATGTTCGGATTGTCCATCCCCTGGCCTTCGATAACGGTTCTGCGCATCGTAGGCAACAAACACTCGGATTTCGCGACGTTGCAACCGATCTGCAAGAGTTCGCGAGCAATCGCGAAAGAATTTCAATCGTTTCAATGTTGCTCAACGATGAAAAATACGCGCTCTTAACTCTCCCGCAGGTTCACCTACCTTACTATTTGGAACTTTCAAAATCATTCCGACTTTAAACGGACCGGTGCCACTGTCACTGTCGGACGGACTGTCGACTCGTCAGTAAATATCAATTCCGAAGATCGGACGCTCTTTGAAAGTATTATATATATTTGTGTATATCTACCGGACTCTACATCCAGGTTTATTGGACTTTCTCTTAAATTACTACAGACAATGCGTTATCAAATGAAAAGTAAAAATATCAAAATTAGAGTGGAAAAGTGACTTTTGATAAAAGAAAGTAAAGAAAAAGTGACTCGTTGAAAAAAAGTGAACAACTTCCAGCCCTGCATTATGTCTCTGTACGAATTACTGATAGAACTTTACAGGTCTTGAAAAACCTACAGTTTTTCACCAGATACGTCGACAATTTATCACGACTCGTACGATCGATCATCGTCATTGTCGAGTATCACAGTCCGCCGGAGGGATATGGCACGTCCTTCGAAGATCGACGTGGACACCTGGAGATGCATTCGCGTTTCTTTCCTTTCGATGTAAGCAAGTCGACGCTGTAAATTTACCCTCGGACTTATTCGAAGGGAGACGCGGTACGGCCAAAGCTGCACGAGGAGTCCAGACATAAAATTGAAAATTTTATCGGCGACCGCCTGTCAACGGGTGGTTGACGGAGGGGCGCTTCCCGTCTTTCAGGATAATTCGCAGTGCACGCGCATTATGCATGTCTGGCAGAATGTAGCTCCGGTAGTTCCCGGGGTGCAAGATTTACCCGGGTGCGCCCAATTACCCCCTACGAACATCTGGCCGTGAAATAGTAATGGATAGGACGAGGTACAGGGCTCGATCCTGGCCGCAGGATGTCGTCTCGCCACACCTTTGAACAGAATTCCTTCGCCCTTTCGACGCGAGCGTCGCATCTCAATTTATTACGTTAAACGATTTGTCTCGCATAGTTATACTACTAATTAAATAAATAAAATAAGGAATAATTATTATTACGCGCTCTGCATTAATTCTCTATCACGAACCGTCTTTACGACGCTTTTAATTTTGAATTCTGCAAGAAAATCCCATAATATTAAGCAAAAAAACGCCTTCCAAAGAGGAAAAAATCCTTGAAGAGGGATTATCCTTGCGGTTTTCATCCAGTCTCGGGTGCATTCACCGAATTAGCGGTCCGAAAGGAACTCCAGCCGCGGCGTTGGCTCGAATACTGGTTTCTGGACCCTCGACGGTCACCCTCATTTTTTACAGACGCATTACGCATTAATTTACGCTTCTGCCGACATCTCATCGGACCCCCTCGACTCTACCGTGGGGTCCTCGCGGATCGGAACCACTATAGCGTTGTCAGACTGGTCGAAGGAACCTAGTATACCCACACGTAACTACAGGTTTGATGCAAGAGTTGGCGTAAACGTGTGTGTTTGTTTTATCTTCCGCTCCCTTTCTCTCTTTGTTATCTCTCACACTCTTCCTCTCCTCTCTCGCAACATTATAAATCAGGGAGATGACGACGCTCTCGCGAATTCAATCTTCTGGCTGCTCCAGACGAAAAGTTCTCGAATTTTCTAAAGACTCGCAGTACCAGTCGGTGTTTGCCGAGTGGTTCTCATGGTGTATAATGCGAGAAGATTGTTCGAGTGACCGTGCAAATTGCACACCTTTGTAAAAATATTGCATGTCTATATATCGCGTGAGAAGAGGCGATTCGTTATTAATGATCTGGGGACGTTAATTTATTAAAGGCACTGGATTAATATAAAAAAATAGAAGGTCTTTAAGATAGGCCAAAAACTTACGTAAACCCTTACAGAATCAAACTGAAAAATACATGATAAATGACACTATTGTCGAAATATCAAAAGGCATTCATAATTCCATACGGCTGCTCCGTTTTTATCAATTGCTAAATATCAACAAAGGGGATAAATGAGACGTTATCTCTACGACCCCTCGACAGCAGGCGAAGATCTACATATAATCTCGTCTTATTTTAATAATCTTTGAATGCTCGAACAGCAGGAGTTCGAAGCAAGCTTGTACCTAAATGCGAGAGCGAAGACGAGAACGTTTCAATTATCGTCTCCACTCTTCGACTACTTCTGGAAGACCATCCGTAGCTGGTCCGCTTCTGTAAATTTTTACAGCATCCAAAAACCGTCAATTTGGTCCAACCCCATGCCCCAATGCAGGGGACCACCTCAGTCACGCCGTGCCACGGCGCATCTTCGTTAATTCCGAAACGTACGACCTTAAACCTCGGCCAATCGGCCGCGATAAATTGTCAGCGGTGCGTCGAGGGGCATTTCCACTGAATCTGAGAATCGGTGAAACCCGACATTTAATCTCGACATCTGCTCCCGCCTTTGACGACGGGGAGACGCGCGCACGGGCTCTTTTTCTCGGTCTTAGCTTTATGCAAATGCGGTGGCACGGTAGCCGGACGCCATGGCAGCGGAGCCACGGTGGTACGTCCACCTCTCTCGCACCCCATAAATTACCGGCGTACGTTTAGTATTAAGCCCCGAGCTGGAGCTCGGTGGAACGCCATCGCGTGTCCCACGCCGCGGGATACCGCGTGAACCTGATGTCGCGGGAACCCGGTTCCGGTGACATCTTCGTTAAAGCCGGAGCGTGACTTTGGAGAAAAATCAACTCGTTGCCGGACCATTTCGTCGCCTGTCCTCGTTACTCGCTTCAATAGGGGGGCGAGCGAAAGTTGTTCGGGGTTGTCATGTCGATATTTTTGAATTACCCGACACCTGACGAGGTCGCGCGCTCGAGGGTTCGGAAACTGCAAATTTGAGTGTCGATCAGATTGACCAATTAATGCTAAATGTGTAATATGAAAGTTTGTGAAATATTTGCGCCGATTTTTAATTATCGCAATTCGTATCGACTTTGTGTGATACGGATTAAAAAATGAAATCTACAACGGAAGCTTTTCGTCGTATCATGATCTATTTCAGAGTATCTGGTTTAATAGCTGTATTCAACGGGAAACAAATTCCATTAGCTCTATTTCGATAGGGTAGATCGAGGCGAATCAGATCACAGATCTGCATTTCTTAGATCACGGTAAAAATGAGCATTTCGATTGTTTGTATTACTTCATTAGAGAGGAAAGAAGTAATACGAACGATCTCTCGAAATGCTCACTTTCAATAGGATCTAAGACATATGGATCCATGGTCCGGTCCACCTCGGTTTACTCTACATTTTCTACATTTTATTCCACAACGTGGGGCAGTCATACGAATCGAAACTCCTAAATTGAACACCGGTTATCCTGCACGCAGGTCTAGTTGAATATGAACCTAACAAAAAATAATTATTCGAGATGAAAAAGAATTTATTCACACCGTACAAAAGTCTATTTGAATTTGACGAATGTTCTACTAGGTTCTTACTCGATTAAAAAGTTATGTAAGTCATTTGTTTAATTTAAATACACTTTTGTGTTCGATGTGAATAAATTCCTATTTATCTCAAATAAATGTTTTCACTAGTTTCGTATTCAACTAGATCTTTTCATTCAGTGTGTAACTCACCCATGACGTCGGCTCTCGATACCGCATCGCATCTATGATTCACATTTATCCTTCCCACCCCAGAACGAGCGATCCAGTGTCTTCGAGCCGAGCGCGATAAAACGAAAACGTTCGCACGAACAGATTGGGTTTGCACGACTGATTTGCATGGAGCTGAGACTTAAAAATTCGTGAACAGCTGCGCGCGGCAGCACGGATCGCGGTTGAAAATCGTGGAAGATTTTCCCATAGGCATCGAAAATGTAGCGGAGACCCCCAGCGAAGACGGCGTCGACGCAGGGGAAGTTTTGTCCGTCCACTCCGTGCGGCGCAACGGCCGATCCGGTCGTTACTTTTTACGTCCGGCCGATTCTTACGCCACCGGCGAGGTACCGAAGGGGTTGCGCTAGCTTTCCATACCGGGTGTGCCTGAATTCAGAGATCCGATTAGATCGATCTCGTCTTCTCACTCCGACTTTCCATCTCTCTCGGCCTTTTTTATTTATCTCTATTACCGGCCTCCACGACGTGTTTACTCGTAAAACCGTAATCGGTCGTTATTCGTTTTCCAGTCGTATAACGATTCCGGTAACGATATCTCTCTTCACCTGCGACGATCTCTTCGTATCTCATTTCTTTTTTAACGGGAATGCTACAGACTTTGGTTTATCTTGTCGTCATTCTTCCGGCGGAACGTGAACGTATGACGCGTGTAGGGGAAAAAAAATTAAACAGATACGGAATTTTTACTGTATTTACAATAAAAGAGGGATTCTTTAAAAAAAAGACAATAATGTTTCTTTTGAAAAGAACACCGCTTTAATTAAAAAAACGTTTCCTTTGAAACCATTAAACTATTATAGTTTACATTACAATTTACTATTTTCTGAGGAAAAATTGTTCTTCAGCACGATAAGAATATCCGAAAACCCTTATGTGTACCTCTTTTATTGCAAATAACTACGGTACAATTTATTGGAATCAGTCTTTTCGTAAATAATGGTGTCGCTTGGGGTGTAAGAATTTTTAATCGAGCGGAGTAATAATGCCTCTCTCTTTCTTTCTCTCGAATTAAGGGCAGAAAACACTTCTTTCCCTAAACAATTTTAAATTGATTCAGTTCATTGCTGCTATTCTGAGGATTCTCAGTGAGATACGCTAGACCATATGTGATGTTTTCGTACATTTGCATCTACGGAGCTTCGAAAGAAGAAAGTTTAGCTTTGTAGATACGACGTCGCTTCAAAATAATAAGTAAATAAACAACGCTCGATTAGTACCACATCTACAACCTATCCGAATCTAATTAATCGATGATATACGGACGAGCAGTTCGGAGGGAATAAAATCCCGCTCCAGTAGACAAGAAGTCGAGCTCTCGGACCCACTAATACGCATCCCCCTCCTCCCTCCTACCCACAACCCGCACTCCGCGAAGCGAAGTGAACGAGCCGAAAGAAACGAACGGACCACCCGATATAGGGGATAGAATTAATCCGCATTCGGATGCGAGACGCGATATACGTCCAGCATCCACGGGCGAGAAGAGATAGCCGCTAGCCCCGGAGGTGTCCGTAGCCCCCTCCGAGACCGGAAAGACATCGTCCGTTGCCGCGTCGAAATTTCGGGGCTCCGAGGAGACAATTTTTGATCGCTCGGAGCGGCGGCATCTTCCCACGGTGCTACGGTGGACCGGACCGGTCAGCAGATGACATCGCCGCGCACGCACACACACGCGACGACGACCGAGAGGCGCACCGCGCGTACACCGCGAGCTAACCGGAAGCTGCGCATCACCTGCAGCCCAGTCCCAGAGTGGGTCAGTATCGCAGGGGGTTCCCTCGGAGAGGGTTGACGATTTGCAGGGGGGCCAATGCGGGAGAGAGCCGGTATTCCTTTATTCTTAACGGGGAGACAAAACGATCGTGCGACGTGAAATACACGCGCGCGCGGGGATGCGTTGTTCGGGGGTTGACGAGGACCCTCCCTGCGTGTGTGTCACTGTAGATCGGAGGGTGGATGACGGAAAAAAACACAATGAATTGGAGTTGGAATCTTTGCTTCCGTGTCGAAAAATAAATTGGAAGGATATGTGAATTAAGAATTGAAGTAGGTTTATAAAAATAATGATTCATTGCTTCTTATAAAATTACAATGTACTGTATCATGTCGATCCAGGATGATCATCGCTAATTAAACTACTATATCGACGAGAGCAATGCAACTGCAATTTTTATTTCGCGTAAAGTAGAGTAGGGTTAAAAGTGTCGCGGAGTAAAGAGTACCATCTGGCTAGGCTTCAAAAATAAATGACTTTTTGATAATTACTTTAAATGTAAATAGTCTCCGTATTCAACAGCTGCTACCCGAGGTAAAAATTAGCTTGGCTGCCAGATTATTATTTTGTCCCATGACAGGCGTTATTTGGGTTGCCACGATACATCCAAATTAATTTTACCCCGGCTTTCCCTGTTGGGTTCAAACTAGGACCCAGTTTGGATTTAACTGAGCATTTACGATAATTTTATCCTGGATTTTCCTATTAATTTCAAATTGTCCCGAACTATATCGACCCAAGTTAGGACGGCCTGTAATGGTCCTGGTTTAAAAAGTGGGATATTTCTATACAGGGCAAAAAAAAAACAAAAGAGATAATATTGCGACAAATTAATTTGGCCCAATTTAACAAAAGAATTTCCACTCGAGCAGAGAACGCTGATTGCGAATAAACGAAGCAGTTGGAGGGGCAAGTCGATGAATGTGTTATGTTACGATTTCCGAAAAATTGAGATATTCGGTGGAAGAACATGTTATGTATCACTGTATCATATCACAGACTTTCATAAGTATACCTACTGATACTCTTTCATTGACTTTTAGAATGGATGAACGTACCATGTTATAAAATTTTGGATTTTAAAAGTGGAAGAATGTGATAAATGGGACAAATAAGCTAATTGTAACATAATGCATTCATCCACTTGCCATTTCACTTTATTTATGAAAATCTGACGAGTGTCACATTTTATACCCCCGACACTTGTAGCCCCGCTCTACCCTACATTTTTTTCATCAACTACCCAGATGACGATTCTTTCTCCCCGCGTAAAAACGCTCGAACAACGTAACAAAGCGGCCACGTTTTTCAGCATATCGCGTGCAGTCCGGAGCGCGCGCGTTGCACAAGTGCAATCCTACCTTTCCATCGGCGACGCGAAATACAACGGGAGATAACTATCTAATGTTATTTCATACCCGGCGTCTCTCTCTATACCGGAGAGCCCACGGAACACGGTGGGAGTTTATCAACGGCAATTAAAACAATATCGTAACCCCATCTATAACGCGGTGGGCGCACCTATCCATCTTTTCCGGTGAGTTCACCCGCGCGCCCGCCGGTGCATCGATGCAGCGTGCGCTCACGACAAGAGCATGATGCCGTGAGCGAGCGCGCGCGTACAACGCAGGAACGCGTACACGAGCATCCCTCATCTCAATATCAAAGGCCCGGCGCCGCCGCGATGCACTCGCCGAGGGACGGGACCCGCGCGCGGTGTTTTTAATTTGTTGGCGCGATGTCTGCAAAAATTCGGCTCGTTATCTGCCGCGGCGCGCCGATTATCGGCTCGATACCAACCGCGCGCGGGCGAATTACGCCGAGGATGCATTTTCATTGGTTATTAAGTGCAGCGTCCGAGAATTGATCGATGTTTAAACGGCGGAAAGTGCAACACGGGGGATATTATGCGGATTTGATGAACAGCGGGTCGTCGGCGAGACTGTCGTTTATTCGAGAGAATTATTGAAATATTTTTAGCGGGAACTTTCGTTGAATTTTCGACCGATTAAGGGTGACTTTAGAAATTTATTTGGGAGCGAAATTTTGTAATATAAAAGAGTGGAGTTTTAAGTTCGTTTGAATCGAACGAATTCCTGCAGCGCGTTAATAATATTTATCTTAAACTTCAGGAAAGTACTAAAATTTTTATCGAACGTATATATGTGCCTTAAATGTCACGCCCACTTTTCTTAAAATTCAGAGAACGTCACGTTGACCATGCATTTCTGTAAAGATGCGCTTCAAAATTACGAAACTGTCAAAATTATTACGAAATTGTTACTCGAAATTAAGATAAACAGACGTTTCTTAGAATGAAGAATTCAATTTCGTTTTAAAGTATGTATGTACGTATATTTTTGAAAGTACAATTTAACAGTATATTCTTTCATATGTACAATAAAAATTATTTTGCTATATGTATATTTCATTGAATTCGTCTGAAACGAATAATAAAAAACGATTTAATCGGACGATCGACTCGATCCACCGTCGAAACACGATTGGCGCGACAAAGTCAAGAGATGCACACGTCCCTTGGATTTTGCATCCGTGCAACGAGTGGCAAACGATCGATGCGTTGCCTGCATCGCGGCGCCAAGAATCCCTCTTCCGCGGTCGAAGAGGACGCGCGCGAGAAATCGACGCGCGACGCGAAGAACCCGCTGTGGCTTCGCCAGCGGAACGTACGCGCGTATACGCGATGTTATTGGCTCGTGATTTAGAATCTCTCGTATCCGATAGCGAGCGAGTGTGCGGGTACCTACATAACGCGGCGTCGTGCCCGCTACGTATAACTGCACGCGCGTAAGGAGGAGGACGCATATATACGCGCACGGTGTTCTCCGCGCGCGCGCGCGGGTAATGATTTTGTTTCCGAGAGGCCTGCACGCCTGCTATACGACCGCTGTTGCCACTGCGGGAGCCCTTGTAGCCGTGGATTTACCGATAACGCAACCCGCACCTTGATCAATCATCGATACGCGAAACCGACCGAAATTTCGCCTCGCTCTCTTTCTGCAGCTTCCGGAATTTCGGTAGTTCATGAGGCTCCGTCTCGTTATGGAGGGGGGGACGCTGGATAATTTTTTCCCCACGAATTAAATCTTGTACTGAGAAAAATATATATGTAGATCCTCTTATATAGAAGAAAGTTTCTTATATCGCAATGATACTGATATTTTATGAAACAAAGATAACAGAGCAGTGTTTCATAGAAAATTAATATAATAGTAATATGATTTAGATGATGGTAGGTAGTCGTATAGGTACTGAGAGAAATAAAAAATTGCTAGTATTAAACAAATATTTCTCAAACCAAGAACTCGTGATCTTACGAATGTTTGATAATACAGAGATTCTTGATAGAAGAATATATATTCTTGATTTAAAAATACCTTCGTTGGGATGAGAAATCCTTTCTGCGCGACAAAAAATACAATTAGGTACTTGAGCCTATGAAATATTTCCTTTCACGAAGAAAGGCATGGCTTGATCCTAGAATTATATCTTGTGGAATTAGATCTATATTTCTTAGATCGTGATGAAAATGAGCATTTCGATTGTTCGTATTACTTCGTTTGAGATGAATGAAGTAATACGAACAATCGAAATGCTCATTTCCAATACGATCTGAAAAATATGGATCTGTGATTCGATTTTCCTCGATCTACCCTACAGGACATTTTTTCTCACTTATCGAAGACGTTTAATCATTTATCATTTTTATCACGACATCGATGACCTTGAACGAATGACGAAACAGGTTCCCGCCAGTGTTAATCACACGTGGAATGTGTGGATCAAGCGCACATGGCTGGTGCGATATTCGAAATCGACGACGTTTCGCCTCTCTCGGTACATTTTGAACCCCCGCGACGAATCGTCACGCGCGCGGAAAAGCTCGAGTCCTCCGCGCTCGCGTGGTTGCGCGCGTTTCAAACGCGTGTCGATACAGACCGTCTAATGAATGCAAACCGATCCCCCGGCGGAGTTAGCGAAGGCGAACGCCGCGGCGGCGGTTCGTACCATAAAATATGCAGTTACGATCTCGTGCGTCGGGAATATATACCGACTCTCCGCGCGAGAGCAAGGCGAATCGTCCCGCACACGCTTCGAAGATGAAACCGGGCTTAGAGCCAAGAAGAACAGCCGGTATCGGGAAGCGAGAACGTCCAGAACGTAGAGTGCATTCGTATACGCGTGCGTGCACCGAGGAGATAGTTTATTAATAATTAATAAACGTCATTTCGAATACGGCGAAATAAACATTTCGTTGGGACAATAAAATATATGTTAATTATTAAGATGTATATTTCATCCAAATGATTGCCTCAAAGGATTAAATCGTGCCAAATAAATATCGCAACAGTTAACGAATTTTTATTTGATCCAATAAAATGTTTATTTCCCCATATTTAAAGAAACATTTACTAACGACAGATAAACACTTTTCTCGGTGTGCGACGAGAATCTTTCGAGCGGAAGCGAGAAAGTCGGATATCCGTCGCGGCAATTCCCACTGTTAATGAATATGATAGATTATCTGTCAGCATTCCTCTTCGAATTCCTTCACCGTAAAGACAGTTTATTAATAGTTAATAATTGTAATTTTAAATACGGCGAAAAAGTATTTCGTTAGGCCAGGAAAATATATGTTAATTGTTAAAATGTTTATTTCATTCAAATGGTTGCCTCTGAGGATCAAACTGTGCCAAATTGATTTGTTTAAACTTGTGTTTGAACTTTTGTGCAATGATTAGTTTGACGGAATTTAACCCTAAACACAAACAATTTGGTTGAAACGACTACATTTTTTCACAATCGAGCAACATCGAGAAAACAGTTTATTTGAAATTAGTAAAGGTTTGTTTGAATATGGCGAAATAAACATTTTACTGGACCAAGACAATATTTGTTAACCATATACATTTTTAGTTTCATTCAATAAAACTCGTTTTGCTGGTAGATGTAAGTCAATTCAACTTCACTAATTTGTTAAATTAGTCTGAATTGGTCTGTTTGAACAAAAGTTTTTATTAACTACACTGAGAAAAAAATCATTGATACAACTAAATTTTTTAATTACGAGTGGCTAACCAAATGTACATATATCTGAAGAAATATTCAGTCGAAGCGGTTAAGTATCTAGTTATCTCAACTACACTTCAGTTACTCAAACTACACATTTGTCGAAATAATCATACATTCAGTTAATTAGCCCGAGGAATTAACGAGTGGCCGTACGAGTAGTTGGCCACATTTTTCACGTATACGAATTCTCTATAGCCTCTTGTCATTCTACTCTACACTGATTGTGAGAAAAAAAAACTATACAACGATCCGCAATAAATGGATATTTTCGTAGATTCAATTAGAGAGACGAGGCCGAAAATGTGCCCCCTTTTAATCGCATGTGTACCATCAAACCCCTTATTAAAATCCCAATACGATCGATCCCCTCGCGCATATCGCTCCCGCGCCTCAACATCTTCGATCCGCGCCACCTCGAAGAAAACCCCCTCTCCCCGGTTATCGCCACGACCTCTCCGACCTCACTTCACCCAGCAGCAGCAGCAGCAGCAGCAGCAAGCGGCGGGCGCCCCCATCCGTCGACGGATGAACCGGCAAGTCAAAGGTTAAGACGAAGCGCGACGCACTTCGCGAACTGCGGCCAAAGTGGCCAGAAAAGGGGGGGGAGGGGGGGGGCATTCTTCCAGCGTCAAGTAGGTGCCTCGCACTCGGGCCCGTCGCATAATACCGGCAATAATACGCCCCCCTTTGACGCACCGCTCGGTATTAGATCGTGCGTTAGACCCGGGGATTGGCTGCCGATGGTCGCAGAGGTTGGGCCCCGTCGTACTCCCCCCCGAGCTTCGCGGGGGGGAGCCCGCGACGCACGGTTGGCGGGGGGCGACAGGGGTCCACAGCGTCATGGCACGACTCACCGCTTGCGCGCTATCGCGGAAGAGGTTCCATCGGGAGGGGGAATATGGTGAAGCGGGCGAGTGGAGTGGGAGGGGGTACCGGTGGGGCATTATAAAGGGGGAGAGGGAAGGGGTTAGGGAGGGGGCACGCACGGCATCCTTCGGATAAACCGTGAAGCGGCCGAACGGGTCCTGAACGCCGGTGCTGAAGTTGGCGTGGATCGTGGGTCGGCCGGCCGCGGGCCCCGTTCTTGGGCCCGCGAGGGGACGCGGCACCGGCCGCGGATCTCCGACGGTCTGCCTTCAGTCGCTCGCCGCTGCCCCTACGAGGAGGAGATCGGTGAGGTGCAAGGTCATCGTCGAGGTGTCGTCGTTGTCGTCGTGTGACGTGGGATCGAGGGGGGATCCCTCCGGGAGGACGGGGCGCTCGTCGCTCGCGCGTCCAGTGTCATCGCGGTTGACATCGCGAACCGACGGAGGAAACGGAAGAATGGAGGAGACGGGGGAGGGAAAGAGAGAGAGAGAAAGAGAAAGAGAGAGAAAGAAACACGAAGGAGGGGGAGAAGAATTGGAAGATATACTCTTTCGGAGCAATTCGTGATTGTCAGTGTCGTGATTCGTCGTCCGTTCCGTTTGTCGCGGCAGGATCGGCACTGTCGCAGCTTCGTGTGCTTCTTCGGGAAGACGTAGGGAAGCTCTTGCAATCGTAATGCATTCGCGGTGTCCGTTGCAGCGTCGATTATGCAGGGTCGACAAAGAGTTCGCTACAATTCTGATGATTCGGTCGTACCTATACATATGTGTGAATGTCGAGGAGGTGGGGATGATCGAGGATCGTCGATGCGTTTACTCGGCAAGGGTGACACACGGTGTCGCCTGTCGTGGGGCCTCACGTGGACCGTCGGCTGACCAGACGCGTTCGCGGAGGCTGCGAGGACGTAAAAGAGAAGAATCGCTGCCGCGAGAGGGATGGCGAAGAGCGACAGTTTCCTTCCAACGAAAATACACGAATCGTGATTCCGGAGCGTTGATCGACGGAATCGTCATCCGCGACGCGCTCTCCCGGAAGCCCCGAACACCGGAAGAGTTCGTCGCGCGTCCGAGCCCTCCCCTCGCCCCGACGCAATATCGTGCGCGCGCGGGGAAAATTGATTTGCCAGCATCCCGGGCGAGCGAAGCAACGGAGAAAAAATCCACCCGGAGAGCCTCGCGAACGAGAAAGCGCCGCTGAGCGACAGATAAATAACCACCCACGCTCGCCCCGGCGTAATGTATGCAACGTAGGTATGTGCACCTACCCGAGAGACGGAGAGAGAGGGACGTGAGAAAAGACAGAGAGCGAGAGAAAGAGAGAAAGCGAGAATTTATTCCGCGGCGTTATCGAGCATCCCCCGCCGCGAGGGCAACGAACCTCTGATCGCGGGGTAAAATGCGAAGAAAATCTATGATTCCGGTGCCCGCTTGGACGTTCCTCGAGTTTCGTTCGACGAGACGCGCGCTTCTCGGCCTGGGATTCGAAGCGAAAGATCGAAAGGATATTCGTTGTCGAAGTGTCGAGCTCCAGGCGGAAATGGAAACGGATATTGTGGATACTTTAGAGACTTTGCGTAATAAGAGTGTGTAGAAGAAACAGGGGGACCTTCGAAGGTCGACCCGTACAGTGAATTGGACTACTTTTACGCGGAATCTCTTTGTTGCGACGGAAGATTGTATTCGGTACCGAGAGATATGAGTCACAGGTGACGATCGTTGCGCAGTGATTGCAAGGCGCGAGGGATTGCCGCGGTTGGCACGACGGATCATCTCGACAAGCGAACGAACGGTGCTCCCACCGGCTGCAAGGAGTGCATCGTTTACTCTCGGTAAGTTCGAAGATCGTCTCTACTACTTTTTCATGGCGTTGGATAGCTGCAGTTTACTGGGATAACCCGCGATATTGCATCGGCTGGGTCCATCAGCACTGCTAATGCGCTTTTAATAATTGCATTATTTGAATTGTCCAGTTGACGATGATTTTAGGTACTTTACTCGCGTATTTTTTTAGTTCTGACATCATATGATGGAAAATTGCATATTTGCAAGGAACTCAAAACACACTGTGAAAAATAACTTGGTTAATCTAACCAAAATTCTAAAGATTATTTGAGCTGTTCGCTGCAACAACGACTTGAGTTAAGTTTTTATTGTAGATTTATCGATTTTTAAGCCCAACGTCATAACAACTACGTGCAGGATAAGTTACAGGCTTTCCAGAATTAACCGGAAACCCTGCAACTTATACTGCATATAGTTCATATGACGCTGGACGTGGAAATTGATAAATCTATAACAAAAGCTCAACTCGGCTTAAGTTGTTGTTGCAGCAAACGGCCCATTTAGTTTAGTGGAATAAGAATCCTTCATCTATTTGGTTAAACTGACCAATTATTCCAAACAAACGTTTAGTTAGGAATTCTAACAAAAAATTTTTTGTTAGAATAACTAAACGTTTGGTTGGAACAATTAAACATTTGTTCAGGTTAACTAAACGTTTGACCAGTTGATTTTGATTAGAATAACTAAACACGGTTAAGCAGATGCATTTTGTCATTTTAACCTGATTATTTTTCTCAGTGCACTTGCGCGAATATTTGGATTGCTCCGAGAGCTAGAAAAAATTTAGTGATCATAGTTTTGAATGCATAGTCGATAATAGATACAATTGTCCCGAGTATCACACTGAGAAAAATAACTTGGTCAATCAAGCCAAAATCTTGGAGATTATGACCAAACTTTTTGATGAAATACGGATTCTCCATCTGTTTAGTTAGACTGACTAATGTTTTGGTTAGAATAATTAAACTTTTCGTTGGAATAACCAAGTATTTGGTTCAACCTACCAATATTTTGATTAGAATAACTAAACACGTCAAGATAGATGCGTTTTGTCATCTTAACCCAATTATAAAATTTTTCTCAGTGCACTTGTACGAATATTTCGATTGCTCCGAGAGCAAGAAAAAATTTAGCGATCATAGTTTTGAATGCACAATCGACAATAAATGCAATTATCCCGGGTACTACACTGAGAAAAATAATTTAGTCAATCAAACCAAAATCCTGAAGATAATGACCAAACCTTTTGGTGAAATTTGGATCCTCCATCTGCCTGGTTTAACTGACTAATTTTTAGTTAGAATAACTAAACGTTCGGTTGAAATAACTAAACTCATCAAACCAGATGCGTTTTGTTATTTTAACCTAATTGTTTTTCTCACTGCGCATGAATTCCCCTCGTAACGTTTAATTGCAAACTGGAACGACATACCGGTCATACGAAAATGACCATCTCACGCATCCCGCGACGAGAGCGATGACGCTGCACCGCACAGCGGCCGCACTTTATTAATCAACCGCTTCCGCGCCGAACGCAACGGCGCTATTCGAAAAGAGGCAAGGCTCGCTCGAAGAATTCTCCGCTGGACGCAAAAACGTCCGCCGCTAGGGGCTTATTATACCGTATACAAGATGATCGAGGCCTCACCGTGGTCAACGATCGATCCTGCCCCTTCCGCGAACTCGCGGTTCTTGCTACGCGCGCGCCGAAGAAGTTGGGCTCGGATCGACTCTCCGGCGTCCGACCCAACTTTCCGCGCTTTAAATTTTCCCGGCGCGGTTAACACGGCGCGAAGCTTCTTCCGGGAACTCTTCGAGGTGCCGCGAAGCGCTGTACAGACCGCGGAGCGAAACGATCGAAGGGAAGCGACTGCTTTGAATGAGCAGCCGCGATAAAAAGTCGAAACGGTTCTTCCGCGAAACGCGTGAGAATTCTTTTATGCGCGGCAACCGAGAAAAATGCATTCTAATTCCTGTACTTTTCTCGAATCGCTTCGACCGATATCGCGATTGCGCCGAGATAATTGCGGTGTCTTTTTTCACCGAGTTCAACTAGAATCCGGGGGAGGGGATTACGGCGCTTCGGAGAATCGAAAGGCTGACTTTCTTCGGGAATTTTTCCGAGGAGCGCTAATAAAAGTCGGTACCGAGCACTTTCAAGGCGGAACAGCGTATCGCGAACGACCGCCCGAATTCCGCGACTTAACGGGAAGTATGCCCGAAGAAAATGTGTAGTGGAATAAGAACCTAATAGAAAAATTTGTTGGAGATGAAGAGGAATTTAGAATAAAAGTCTATCTGAATTTGACAAATGTTCTGCTAGGTTCGTACTTGATTTAAAAAACGTGCAAAACATTTGTTTAATTCTGATAGACTTTTGTAGGAATGTGAATAAATTCTTGCATAAAGAAAAAGAATTAGTTGGATCTACTAATAATAATTACTTGCGGAGTTGCAAGTAATTATTTATTTGCTTCAACTTCACCTTTTTCATATATAACAATTAGATATTTCTTCCCTGCAATCACATACTATTCCACATGATTGTAAGGAAGAGATATCTAATTGATGTATAAAAGAGATTTCATTGATATAAATGAATAATTACTTGCGACCCCGCAAGTAATTTTCAGTAGATCCAACTAGTTCTTTTTTTCTGTGTATTTTCCAAGGAAAAATTGTTCTTCAGCACAGCAGGAACATCCGAAAACCTCATGTGCACTTCTTTTATATTGTAAATATAATATACCACCAGTTTTTTCTTTTTCTCCGTGTATTTATCTCTGATAAATTTTTCTATTAGGTTCGAATTCGACTAGACATTTTCCCTCACCGCAGTCCAATAAACGCGAGAGCGATGAATTCCAACCGAACCGCGTTAAACATCCTATAACGGACGCGACAAAACGTAACTAATTCGAGCTCGCGCGCGCGCGCGCGAGATGACTCGCGCAAAGCGTATCCCGCGCGAACGTCCCATATAGATTCCGCGTTGTTCGCGGAACGAGATCCGTCGAGTTTTTTCGGCGACTTTATCGGACCACGCAGCTGTTATTCCCATCGTCTCGTACCGCCGGGCTGAATTACGTTGGCCGTTATCCCTAAAATTAAATCTACCTCGCATATAATGCATCGCGCGAAATGAATGTTACGCGACGAAGAGGAACGACGGGGCCGGTCTTTAGTCATTGACTGACGGTAGCGCGCCAGATGTAATCTTCCGAGGCGTTTAGCGCTCGGTTTCCATTCGCTCGCGTATCCCCGCGCGGTGGAAACGAATTCTCGGTATCCCGGTATCTACATCTTCGTGAAAGTTGCGCGAACAATTCGAAATTCTAATGGAGCAATTGCCTCGGTGGTCCGACGTGATTCGGTAGCTGACGAAAATTCGATTAGTTCTTATTTATTGCACCTTCCTTCGAGTAATAGTGAAACGGCTGAAGATACACCGAGAGAATAATTTATTAATAGTTAATAAATATAATTGCAAATACGGCGAAATAAATATTTCATAAGGACAAGGAAATAAATATATGTTAATTAGGTATTAAAATGTTTATTTCGTCATATTCCAAGAAATATTTATTAATTACAAATAAATTGCTTTCTCGTTATTCATGTGTGGCGACCCGTCACGCTACGACGGCCTGCCGCCAGATGGCGCCGACCCTCTCGGCCATCGACTCCGCGGCTACCGGCCGCTCTCGGCTTCTCGTTAGTGATCCGACAACGGGCAAGTTACTATATAAGACCGTAACTGCCCGTCTCTCACGGAGGACCACAGAGCGTCTAAGGCAGGAGTCGGCCTAGCCTTACTGACGAGTCCACGGACCGACTCCAGGACGAAACGCTCCGCCACGAAATGGCGAACTCACATTTCGTTCGCCACGCTTTTGTCTTATCTCTGTAAGAGCATATAAGGGGCACGTCCCGTTGTGCCCCGCTGCCAGAGGGTACGCTCTGAGCGAGGAGTCGTACGATAGTCAGTCCGTGACTAGACCTCGAGTGAAGTAGAGTAGAGTAGCAACCTTTGACATGAGATTCATCTGTTTTTAAATAAACCGCCATGAGACCATCCTAAACTCCCCTACATCCATGTATAGATATAGGAGAGAGTCGTCGAATTTGAATCCGTAACTAGGTTGAACAACCCCTCTATCTTGAACTGTATTATTGTTTTGCGTCATTTCTTTAGTTAGACACATCATATGCCCAAGTTTCGAGTCGTCTGACGCACTTTTTCCGTTAGTTTTTTTAACAGTCACATTTGTATAGCCGGTAAGGCAGTAATAATTCTAGATACAGAGGTGGTCTAGACTAGACGAAGGTTCAAATTCGATCACTTTCTCCTATATCTATTTATACATACCTATATAACGAAAACATGTATTTATAATTAATAAATATTTGTTTGAATGTGACGAAATAAACATTTTATTGGACCAAACAAATACTCGTTAACAATTACAATATTTATTTGGTACAATCAAGTCCTTTAACCCGGCATTGGTCGCTAGAAATACTTTCATACGGCGATCGCGTATAAACGTGAGCAAAATGCTCATAATATAGCGACCAATGCCGGGTTAAGACAACCATTTGAATTAAATAAACATTTTAATAATTAACATATATTTTCTTGTTTTTAGTTATAATATTCCAACAGAAATACTGGTCGGTTCAACCAAATATCAAGTTATTCTAACGAAACATTTAGTTATTCTAACCAAAAATTGGTCAATCTAATCAAACACAAATGGAGGATCCACATTTTACCAAACGGTTTGGTCATCATCTCCAGGATTTTTATTTGATCAATCAAGTTATCAGCGCACGTCTTCCGAAATGCTGCGGACAATCGTTCGTCCGCTGAGCTCCCTCGCAAAGACCTCGCGTAGGATACCAAAGGTTAACTGGTACCACACACTGGCATCCAGACGCTATACGCGAGCCAGATTGAATTTCGTCGATAACGCTCCAAGCGGATGATGGAACCGCCTAACACGATACCGGACCCATCGCAGAACCAATAACCTGAACGTACGGGTACCAATATCACCTCTTCGAGCGATAGCAACGCGATTCTCCCCCAATTCTCCCATCCCGGATAGATCGCTCGAACTTCCGACGCCAAGCCAGAACGAGATCGATCCCCCGGCCTCAACCAGATCCATCGAAGCATGCGCGGAGTCAAGTCGGGTCGATCACACCGCGTTCCACTCGGAGCGATCGAACCGACCCGCTATTGGGCAGCCGAAGCAAGGTCACCCTCCGGCCGAGTCGACGCTCACGATCGGCCCGACTCACGCTCAGCTGATCCCTCTCTGTCTCGTTCCGCAATTTCTTCCTCGCCCCCTTCTCCTCCTTCGTCGTCTGCCTCTTCTTCTTCTTCTTCTTCTTCATCTTCTTCTTCGTCTTCGTCTTCTTCTTCTTCATCATCTTCTTCTTCTTCTATTTCTTCGTCTCGTTCCTTTTCCACAGCGTTTTATCGTGCCCCGTCGTTTTCCGCCTGGCCGCAATGCCGTTCGAATGCGCGGGTGGCTCGGACCGTCGGTTATCGACTTAACTGCCGCGATAACTTCGATTCCGACGTCGTCGCTTTTCCAGCGGGACTCGATAACGAGTTGCCTACGCGCGGGACGCACGACTCTATCGACTTTTTATTGGCCGTCTTCGGCTCGGCTCTTCTGCCATTCGCGCGCGCGGAACTCGGTGCTCTCCGTCCGGTCGCTCGCGCGCGAGGGTTCGTTAGCCCCGCTCGCGCAGGCGATATTCGACGCGCGAGTTTCGACGCGCGGGTACCACTTCGTCTCCATTCCGCGCCTCGTCAAAGCCCTCGTGCTTTCCGCTCCTCTTCGCGCGGCTTCTTCCTGTTTACCGCGTAATGGTGCCATCCCGCGTTCCGCGTAAAACGGCGGGGCGAAGAGGAGGGGCGGTTTACGTCGCGGCGAGATAAGTCCGCGCCGTTGATAGCTCCTCGCACTCGCGAAACTGCGCGGACAAAGGGTGATTCTGCTGTTCGAACGGCCCGAAGGTATCGCCGATGAGGTCCGATGTAACGTCGGAAAATTGCAGTGCCGCGCGTCTTTTAGCGGTCCATTTCAGTTGACGACTGGTTTACGCAGTCGTCTCGCGGTACTCTGACTCGTTCGTTGACTTCGACTTAGCTTTACGAGTGGTTTATGTAAGTTCTTCATTTTAAAGCTTCGGCGCTATCGGTTTCGCCGCTCTCTTTTTCTTTTCTCGAAACGGCTCTCGGGGTACGAGCTGGATGCCAGACTTCTCTGAGATCGAGGACTATGTACACGGTACCGTTCACGAAAAAGACTGATACCAGTTCTATATATATATATATTTTGCATATGACTTATATGCATTCAATTGACACATTCGAAGTGAATATTTTTAAAGTATCATTGTTCAAAATAAGCAGATACGTATACATTTTTGAGTCTAACTTTGAATTTACGAGTTCGCTAGCAATGAAAGCATATTTGAACTAGCAACAGGTAAAAGAGTGTAACAATATTGAATATTTCCACAACAAAACAATCATATCGCTGTATCAGATTTTTGATATTCAAGGGGATGTTATCTTGTTGAATTTTAAAGTTATTCTTATTTAAAAGTAGTTAAAATATAATTCAGCCAGGTGACGAATGCAAGCCGAAATTCATTGGACTACAGAGGTACATTAATGGACAGATTGGATGAAAGAACCACATAAACTAATATAAGAGCTCTGCAGAAAAAGAAATACATACCTGTTCAACTAGCTCATCCACTTCTTGATAAAGTAACTCCAGAAATAGATCTGTATCTTTGAAAGCAATGATCGCTTTCCCTTGTTCCTCGTTTACGCGGAATATCTAAGGTGAGTTGTAATGTAGGTACCTACGTGAGGCAGTCTCCATCTAATCGACGGAGCGTTTCGTACCGGAGTCGGCCTGTAGACTCGTCAGTAAGGCTAGGCCGACTCCTGCGTCTAAACGCTCCGTGACTCCTCCGTGAGAGACGGGGCTCTTATATACCTGTACCGTTATTGGACACTACCGAGAGCCGAGAGCCGTGGGCCGGTAGCCGCGGAGTCGACGGCCGAGAGGGTCGGCGCCACCTAGCGGCTGGCCGCCGTAGCGTGACGGGTCACCACAGCCCGGCTGAAAGCGGGCGAATGAGGTGTGAATGAAGGGACTTGAGTGCAATGAAGTATTATTCCATTTTGTAATAAATATGTAGGGATAAGGAGTTTTATGAAGTAATAAAAATAGTCCAGTAGATGTTCGAACGAATTTTATATGGCATGGCCAACGTGTAGGGCGCCACGTAGCGGATTAGTACGACTGGCGTCAAGCGTGGTCAAAGATACCTAAGGGGAATGCGTGTAAGTTGCAGGGGGCTGGCCTCGAGTTACCGATCTTCGCGCGCTTTTATACACTCCCCCTCCTCAAGAGAACGATACGAGGAGAAAATAATTCAAAGATCGGCAGTTTCCCGGCAAAGGCGAGCCGCGATCGCCCCCACGACTTCAATCTTCACGTTTACAGGACTGTGTAGAGGTCCGAGCCGATGTTTTCCGCTTGGCTTCCAGACGGTTTAGCGTCGGATCGGATCACACGCGCGGGCTGGCAACGCGCGCGTTTCGTACGATCCTCGTGATCGTGGCGTCGCGCGATCGCATGTCACGAGATCCCGACGTGTCACGGTGATCGATCACCGAACACATAAATATGCACACGCAGTAAGTCCGCCCTTCGGAATGTCTAATGTTCGACGGAGTCTTTTTGAAACCGCGGCCCTCCTCCGGACTTTCGATAGGACCTCCTCTCCGTAGGCCTGTAGATTTATCATCTTCCTCCTTCCCTCTTTCTCTCCCTCCCCCTCATTTTTATATCGAATACTTAAAATATCCTTCCCGATACGAGAGATTCGATCGTCGGAGGGATGCAGCATCAGTGCGAGATTAGATGTCAATTGGACGCTACTAAACTAAATTAAACGCCTGTGCACAATGAAAAAAAAATATGAATAAAATTCTGGCAGGTTGGAATTTTATTCCTTGTTTCGTATTCCTTATTCCAAGCAATCGGAATCTTATTTCTTATTCCTTTCATTGTGTACAGGCCTTGAGAATGCTTCAAACTTATCGAGAAAACAATTTATTAGTAATTAATAAATATTTATTTCCATGTGGCAAAATAAATATTTTATCGCGTATCAAGTAAATATTCGTTAACTATTACGATATTTATTTAGTACAATTAGATCCTTCGAGAAAACTATTTGAATGAAACAAACATTTTAGTAATTAACATATATTTTGTTATCCTAGTGAAATATTTATTTCGCTGTACTTATTTGACGTTACATTTATTAACTGTTAATAAAATATTCTCTCGATATAGCGACACTGAAAATTTATAGAAATACGCCAAGACCGACGTTAAAACCTGTCCTGATAAAATCTCCTAAAAACCGATTGCAATCGGTAAAAAAAATACGTTTCCATACACTCGAAACTCTTCAAACGTTAACTTGCATACGCCTACATCCGCGGGGATCGTGAAACTACAGCAGCGCGATCGAAACGCGGACAATCGCGACGATGACTCTCGATTACGGAGGCGTCCGTAACGCGCTCGCGCGCGATAGAGTCACCCGAGCGATTCCGTTCCAAGAACGGTGATCAACGTACAATAAAATTGTTAATTAAAAGCCACTTTTCGAGGCACGTAGGAGCCTCGGTATCCCGATTGGTTTTCCTGCGCGACGTGACGTTCGGCCGCATGCCTCGCGAACGAATGAGAAGGAGAGCTCGGAAAAAAGGAGAGAGAAACGGGAGAGCGAGACCGCGAGAGAAAGGGGGGACTGTGGAAGAGGGGCGAGCGGTGGGAGGGAAAGAGAGGTACACCCCGCGATAGAGATCCGCGCTGGATCAGATCCGCCAGCGCGGTTGACCGTCTCGCGTTCCTCGGCGAAATAAAAAATCCCTCCAACGGTGTTGACACCCACATGAGCGACGCGACGAGAGACACTCTCGCGGCCTACATCCTGCCAGGATGTCGCGAGACGATGATCCGCTTTGTGCGTATCCGACTGCGCGCGGAATTACGGCGAGAGTTTTTGCATTCGGGTTATTTCTCGTAAAAAATGTAACGCAGTTAATCGGGACGAGTGACTCACGCGAATCCGTATGGTTACGCGGTGATAATCCCGAACGCGTGCGGTGACAATGTGGAAGTCTTCGTGTACGAGTATAAAAATGAATCCTACGCGTTCTCGAAAATAATAGCGATCAGCTTTAATAATTTTTTTAAAGAAGACTGCGTTAATCTCAACCGAAACAAAACGCGATTGAATAAATTTTGTTTTAGCGAAACGAGGCTTCGAGCATAAATTATGGCTAACACACAGGGCTATAAATATTGCTGAAGGCACCATATCACTCTATTATTTGAACTATAGTTTATAGTCCTACCGACTATAAATTATGTGTTAGAGACGCACTTTTGTCTCGGCGTGGAAGCTGACCTTTTCGATCCGGGGGAAAACCCTGATTCTCTGGAAATGCACGTGTACCTCACCCGTGTAGTTGCTCGTCGATTCACGGAATATCAAACGATTTGCGAATTAAATTCCGGAATTTCTGATTCGCACAGATCGACGACGAAACAGACATTTCTGCGTACTTTTCTCTCGGCGCGGAGCTGCTGACCTTATCGATCCGCGGGGAAACCCCGATTCTGGAAATACACACGCGGCTTATTTATGTATACAGCAATTGGTAAATTCGAGGGATATTAAATGGTTCTCGTATTGAATTCCGGTATCTTCGAATCGATGACAAAACAGGACTCTCCGCTTCGATCGTAAATATATCGTCAGCGCGACACTTTTAATCGACATTAATATGGAACTTTTTTGTAGGTCGAGATGTAATCTTTAAAAAAATACTCCATCAAATTCGACTAAAAGTGTCTAGAAAACGAAATAATCTCAACTAGATCGGAGACGTAAAAAGTACGCAAAAAAAACCCGTACTATCCGTATTGATATTACAAATGCGAAAATGAATTTTCGATATTGGATTGACCCCCGCAATGTATGAAGCGCTCGGAGGAAAATAGCAATAAGAGCCACATATTATGGCAAGTTCAGTTAATTGCATAATTTGACTGGCTAAGAGAGAAGGTAACAAGCCACACATACATGATAACTAAACAGTTACTATATTTGTGAAAAAAAACCTGGTACAGTTATTATTAAAAATCTGATTTGAGGATTTAAAGGCAACTTTTTTAAGCCAGTTTTTCTCAAAATACTTAATCGTAAAATGTGGCATATTACTATTTCCCCCCGAGGGCTTCATATAATATTATATATAGGAACTAGAATTACTAGAGGAGTCCCCTTAAAATTGTCTCCTTACCGCATAAAGAAAATAGCGTCGAAGCGAACTTGAAAAAAGTTACTGCACTCGACGCACTCGTCGTTAGCGGCACGTAAAGGGCATCGAAAGAAACCCCCGTCCCTAATTGCGAGAAATTGAAGAGTTTGTCGGTCACTTTAAACGCGTACCGTTCGGATCTCTGCGATAACCGCAACGTACAGTATACTTGTACCTACACATGTCAACGCCGTGTTTTCCGAAGCGCGACGAAGAGCGGAGTCGTCCCCGGGGAATTATCTATCGGTCGCGAAGGCAGAAAATAAGAGCGAAGGAAGCGAGGCGAACAACCAATAAGGCATCTTTTCTATCTCGGAGCAGAGACTCGCCGCGCGACTTCAGAGGGAGGGAGAGAGAGAGAGAGAGAGAGAGGGAGAGGGAGAGAGCGAGGGACGATCAGAGGCGGCGTCGTAGGTGCCTTATACATCGCGGGCAAGGGCCATTCCCGTGGGAGTTCGGTGGAAGACCTCGATAATGAACTTTCAGCGACGTCCCCGGGTTATCGATTAAAAGTCGAGATATTCACGACACTCTCCGGCCCTTCACCGCATTTGCATTCCGAGCGAGCGGACGAGATTGACCGCGCGATCGGCGCACGTCGGACGTACGCGTCGCGCGCGGTGATCCTAGATTCTAGATACTTCTCACGCGTCTCTCGAAGGCAAATGTCTCCTGTATCGATGTGTGTGTGCGAGGTTTGATACGTACGTATTCATGCTTATGAGTATTCGTCGACGTAAAGACGCGCGTGTGGTTTACGTAGCCCGTATGAAGATTAGGAGAATAATTATGCGAGGGAAGACTCGAATTAAAAAAGGACTCAAAATTTTCATCTGAAAACACTAAAACTGCGCGCTGACAGAAAAATATAGTTCGACCAACGATATTTCAATTATATTGGAAGGAGCCTTGTTGCCTCAAATATATTTCACAGTTTTTATAAACGGTGCAGTGGGCTATACATTATATTATGTTCACACACATAAACTGAAAAATCTATTTACGAATTTAATACAAGTTATTGCATCTTTGAGTATATTAATCAGGAACAATATTTTTAATATATTAATTCTCTTGCGAGAATTTTGGTACAAGATATTTACAAAGAACGAAAATTATAATTGAAATGATTATAAATCTTTCGTTATAGTCATATAATTCGAAAAAGTATCTTTTCTCTCAGCGTGTACTGAACTAATTTTATCTCCCCCCACCTCCCGCAAAGAAGCAAGTAGGAACTTCCCGCTTTACACAGACAGTCTCCTCTCGGCATCCCCGATATTTATTTATCTTCGTACGCCCCAGATTTTAAAAAAATGTTAAAACGGGAAAAATTATTTGATGAGCGTCCATTCGGCTAAACCTTTTCCCTCGGTATAATCGTAAAGACACCTTCGGTGCTCGAACCTTAACGGAATTCTCTCGTGACGGCGTAGCGCATTGACTTTTCTGTCATTAAATCGTAACGAACCGCTCGGCCGCTCGCGCGCGTACGGGTTGGCCGGCAATAATTATTGACAATTTTCCAGTGCATGTGTTGGAATGTAGTTAAACGCCCCGGTATCCCAGTTAGCGGCCGCGTCGCGTCGCTCCTTCATCGGGGCGATCGGGGGAATTCATTACACGCGCATCTGACTCCCGGTTACGTCGCCTCATCTCTTTTTTTGCTTCTTTCATTAATCACTAATTGATTTTCCTGCTCTTACCGTTTCTCCTCTCAACGCTCGTCGGATTTCCAGCTGTGCTGAGGAAACATTTTATTTGTAGTTAATAAATGTTTCTTTGACTCTGAAGAAATACAAACTTCGTTAGGTTGAGTATTCGTTAATTATTCGTTAATTATTACGATATTTATTTAACACAGTTATATAAATATTTCGAAGCAACTGTTTGAAAAAAATGAACATTTTAATAATAAACATATGTATATTTTCTTGACTCAACGGAATATATAACACGTGCATTTCGCTATATTTAAAAATACATTTATCGATCATTAATAAATTGCTTTCCCGGTGTATACGACCGAAGCTAGATACACTGAGAATGGTAATTAGGTTAAAATGTTATTACAACCACATGTTTAGTTATTCCTACCAAACGCTTAATTACTCTAGCCACACTGAGAAAAGAAAAAAGATTAAAAATGATTCTGTTAGAAGGATAATCTGAGTACGAGAGGTAAAATAGATCAACAATTATCCTAAGGAAGGTTACATTTTTAATCCTGGAAGGATAATTTTTAATCCATTTTACCTTTCGTACTCAGATTATCCTTCTAACAGAATAATTTGTAATCTTTTCTTTTCGAAGTGCAAAAAATGATCAATCTAACCAAACAGGCGGAAGATCCATATTTCACCAAACGGTTTGGTCATCGTCTCCGGAATTTTGGTTTGATCGGCCAAGGTATTTTTCTCAGTGTAGAAATCATACGTACTTACTTGAACAACTCGATATACAGGATTTTATCCTTGAGACTGAACATAGGACGACATGCGGCAAAGGGATAGGCTATACGATTGGCTGCATACCAGTCGCTAATCGTACAACCTATCCCTTTACTGTATATAATTATATGTCCGGTCTCAAGGATAATACCCTATATGTAGATCTTTTAACATTTAAAGCTCCGATCGCTTTGATCGAACATCGATAAAGTGAAACTTGGAAAAGATCTCTAAAATGGATTGACAAGGATTTGACTTTCAGTAAAAGCAATAACTTCAACATTTCTCGACAAAAAAGATGCCAATTTTTACCGGGAGGTTCGAGGAGCCCTCTCGCTCGCTCGGATCGTTCGTGCCTATACCGGCGATATCGATCCCTCGGATCGAAGCCCCGCCGCCAACGGCCGCGTTCTAAAAGCGGTACAAATATAGTTAGCGCTCGCTCACGCCCGGGCGAAATACCTCGAGGTGGAACCTCGCGCGGAACGCCGCGAGGAGCTCGGCAGTCACGATTGCACCCGAATCAGTTCGATTAATCGCATTAAGCGACAACAATCGATAATTGCTCTTGCCTAATCGCGACACAATGAGGTATCGGACTCTTAATAACGATTATAAGACGAAACCCCTCTCCGCGATGCGAGAGTTCGTTCCGCGGGGGCCTCATGCTGGGCCCTCCCTTCCCCTCCGCCTCCCACCCTCGCTATCGTTCCGCAGCTGAAACGACTCCGGCTCGGAACCCGTAAAGGCGTTATCTGCGCCGATGAGAACTCCACCGCGGTACACCGGTTACCCGTTGTATGTATCTGGTCGGGTATCTGTTTCGAGTACACTTAAAATATCCACGGGGTGGCTGAGAGAAACAGGGTCGAAGAGGATGGGCACACCGGGAGAATGGTTTACTTGTAGTTAATAAACGTCCTAGGCGGCAAATTTCTATGTAGTTTGTATATATAGTTCATATATGGATTTGGTCCTATATATGGATTATATATTATATGATTTCTATATAAACCATACTCGGACTATATATGGTTAAATTTTTTGAATCTTCGTATAATCCATATAGAACCAAATCGATATGTGTGTGGAGTGTATATAATTCATATAGAACTTTTCTGTCTGGGGTATACTTGATTATAACGAAAAAAAATATGTTTCGTTGGATGAAGTAAAAGTATATGTTAATTGTTAGAATGTTTATTTCATTAGAACGGAAATGGAGTAGTAGTTGATAAATATTTGCTCGGACTAACGAAATATTTCTTTGGCGGTAATCAAGTAAATGTGTATTAACTATAAATAAAATGTTCTATCAGTGCAGCGAGTGTAAGTCGTCGAAGGCGATATATTTCTGAAGTATACACGCGTCGTGGTATAAAATTCTGAGCATTCTTCTATAATCTAAGTGATTCAGAGTGAGTGGAATAGTAAAATAATATATAGAATAGGAATAGTGGAATACAGATAAATGAGACGCGAGAGTGATGGAATGTTGCAGGGAAAAAAAATTAATAGCGAGCCCAAGTAAATGAAACCAGACGGTTTCTTTAGGTCAGTATAACTCCTATACGTTGCTCTTCTTCTACAGCTTCAATTTCTAATATTTAGAAAGTAAAAATCAAATTGGAGACAAGCGTTATAACGCTTTCCGTTGGCTGAGTACCCGTGACCCGTGTGTACCGTTATAAAGGTCAAAATATACGTGAATCGTTTTAAGGTTAAGTCGATAATTTAATTGCTCTAACCTAAACAAATATTACTCGACTCGAGCAAACTGTCGACGTAAATAGCGCCGAGAGAAAACCATTTACTTGGAATCGTAATTTATTTTTCTCGGTATGAAAAATTAAATCAAATATAATCTTTTCGAATAATGAATTCTTGCATAAATCCCTATAGAAAAGTTTTAATGAATTATACGCGATTGAAGTGCCCAAGCATCACGATATTAGTTTCTCATTATTTTCGCAAAGTAAATGCATACACGCGGTTAGAAGCAATTCCCTCCCCGTTTGATTAATCGACGAATCTCAAACGGATTTCTCCGAGGTAACGAGGCGGTCGAAAGGCCCTTCCCACATTGAGCAGCGCGAGGCAACCGCGGACCACGGAATGACGGTAGTGATCGTAACGCTCGGCCGTCGTATTATGCTTTGTAATTGTTGTAAATTGAACGAGTCGGTAGGGCCTAACACCGATCGGCCACAGATCGAAATCTCGAGCCGCCTACTGTATCGGGGTCTGCGGGACCCCGGCGTCCCGCGGTCGTCTATAGGTACACCATCGAGAGAGAGAGAACGACTGTACGTACGGAGAAACTCACTCGGCGATTATTCCGTGAGCATTGACTTTCCGATCGTTTCCCGTTCGATCGTAAATTCGCAGAGGGAAAATCGCGTTAGAAATCCCCGCAGAGTAAAAAAAAACCTTCCCAATAGCGACTAATCTCGCTCCGGACATTTTCGCCGACCCAAAAGTTAGGACCCGGACCGACAGTCACTCTCGGCTCGTCGTCGGTCAGGTTAACGATCCTGCCTCGATCGTCTCGCGATCGTCAAGGTCGCCCCAGGATCGCGATCGACGCCGAGCGTTGAACCGCCATTTTTTGCGTCCCTCGCGCGACTTTTGATTACCCGCGTCAGTTACCCCGGGATACATCGTGCGAGGGAGAGAGAGGTGAAAATTCTCCATCTCTCTCTCGACGTCGACGGCGAATCCGCGATCGCCGGAGCTTCGTCGAAAAATCTCCCGAGCTCGTCTTTCGAAAAAGCGACATCGTACAGCTCGTTGACCTTCGCCTGACACGACCGACTCGTGATTTCACGGCTTAATCGGGAAGAATAGCTGTCGTCGCAACGCGGATGTGCCGCGCGGCGCGGCGTCTGCGAGCGCTGCAGCGTCGAGCGCGAAGATGAATCTGGAGAAAAAGCGAGGTGGGGGTCGCGTCTCGCGGCTGCTGAATCGAGAGGACTTCTTTGCGAGTCTCCGCTGAACTCGCTACACTTCGCGTTTTAATCTGCGGTTACTCCTCGATCGGTTACCGATCATTTTAAATAGAAGTTTCTTCGTTTCTTTTTATTTCTATAATCGACGTCGTCGGTTAAATATTGACAATACACGTCTTCGCGTTACTGCTTCTACTCTTTCTTTTATGCATGGAAAAGATAATCTACCGTTTCGAGAGAGAGATCATGCATCCTTCGTCGGTTCGATCGAATGAATCGTTCGAAAATCGACCGTAAATCTTCGGAATTCGCCCGAAGATACTTCCACCGAATAAAAGCACCTCGATCGCTTCCCGCCAATCTACATCCCGTCCGATCGTCGCATCCCTGCCACCCTAATCGCATCCAACGCGTTCAGCCGCCGATCCTCCGCGGCCAACGCCGTTCCCATCCGATTACGACTTCATAACTTCGCGGGACGACTTCATAATCGAGTATAAATCTCCCGGCGAACTCGTACAGCGCGGTATCGGCATAATGCCGAGGCATATACCTAACGTTATTGCTGCTTCTACCCACTGTGCTACCGCGCGCTAGTGAGTGGCCGCGCGCGGAGAGCGCCCGCGTTTGTTTATAACGCGGTACCAGTTTACGATGCATCCGTCTCGCGGGATCCAGGCACCACCCTGTAGCATCGCGAATAACGACGCGCGTATATCCCGATCATGTCGCGCACCGGGAGACGGTATAGCGTGTGCGCACGTGTGCGTATAATAACGCCGTAAAAGTCGATTGAAATGCTGAAAGGACCGACAAATTTTTTATGGTGTAATTCGCTGAAAAATTGGATAATAGGCATAAATATGAAAAATCAAAAATCAAAAAACTAAAAGCAAAAGGGCGTGTATGCCGGTGGATGCGCCCTCTTGGCATTATCTTCATTGAAATGTCACATTTACTCGAGCCCAGGCACGTATCCGCCAAAAATTGTATTAACTCGCGATGGCTGGGGCGGTTCACAGAAATTGAAAATGAATTCTATGCAGTTCACACACACAGAGCAGCATACTATAGCGTGGTCTAGTAAATATTTGTCACATTTGGAACGTTATTTTGCACTAACGTTGTTTTATCGCGAGTGACCAAATTGCATTCTAATTAACAGCCACTAATGCCATACGTTGTGTCAAACATAAACTTTTCGAAAAATTCTTCACTTAGTCGAGATTCTTCGACTTTTGCGGATACGCCTTACTGGAATTAGTAAATACAAAATTTCGCAAAAGATAATACCAAATAGGCGTATCCGCCAAAACTTACGCCCTTTTGCTTTAATTTTTGAATTTTTTTCATTTTCGCAGTTTTAGTCGTTATTTATCTTTCATAATCGAATCCTACGGAACAAAAAATTATACGTTCTTTCGGCATTAAACGTGCGACATATTTATTTAAATTTATTAACCGCAAATACTCTTCTCTCAGTGTAACTTTGCAACAAGGTATCGCCGAGTCACACGCCCCGAAATACTTGAATGTGTTCCGAGGTTTTACAAAGACGCAATGCAACGCTTACCGGTTTGAAATGTTTATCCAGCAATCGCAGTCTCGGTGGTCTGTCGATATCGCCGCGCAGAGGAGTCGTGTCGATGTTCCAATTGTCCCTCTATCCTTCGATAACACAGGTTTACAAAAAAAAAAGTCCGGACTATTTGACCGGACCATGGTACTCCGAGGTATTTTTGCGTCCTGAATCCGATCCCGAGGTCATCTGAGCCCCATCACGTCAGGAAAACGAGATTTCAAGGTCATTTAGAGGTTAAAATGACCATTTTTTGGAACTGGACCCGGGACAATTTCTCAAGCGACCTGTTGAGTTGGAGAGAGGGTAGCTGTTTAGGTCTTGAATACCTTCCAAACATTGGAATGGAGTCCTAAATCTCGACCGGGACTATCACAGAACCACCCCAGTGGATAAAATGTTGCCATGATCATTGTATCTCGCGGATTACGATCTCCCTGTCAAGGCATCCAATTCCGGCGATCCGTTCACTGTGACATATTGACAGTGGACCCCCAGCACTGACCCTAATGGCCTTAGAACCTTGGAGTCATGCTCTGGGTGCTGCTCAGGGCAGTCCCATTTCCTTATTTATTTATTTCGAAATCTCGTTTTTCTGACGTGATGTGGCTCAGATGACCTCGGGATTGGATTCAGGATGCAAAAATACCTCGGAATACCATGGTCCGGCCAAATAGTCCGGACTTTTTTTTTTGTAAACCTGTGTAATGGTTCTGCGCATCGTAGGACAACAAATACTCGGAATCCGCGATGTTGCAATCGATCTGCAGGAGTCCGCGAGCAATCACGAAAGAATTTCGATCGTTTCGATGTTAAATATGAACGATGAAGAATACCCACTCTTAACTCTCCCGCAGATTCATCAACTGATTACCGTTTGGAACTTTTAAAATTATCCCAACTTACAGCGCACTGGTGTCACGGTAGACTGACGACTCGTCCGTATAGGTAAATACCTTCTTTTCTTCCTCTATTCGACCGTGGTAATTTCAGTAAATACCAATTTCAACGATCGGACGCTTTGAGAATATTATAGGTATATATCTGTGTATATCTACCGGACTCTACATCCAGGTTTACTGGACTTTCTATTAGTATTGGTACCAAACCGCATTGTTCAAAACGAATACAGACAACGCGTTATTACTCTCCTCGAAAAAGTATGAAAGTTACATCTTTGACAAGATACACAAAGCATTTCGCACCTCCGGAAGAACAATGACGCAAGTGCAAATTTTGAAATTTTTTAATTAAACCCCTCAATAGTCTTAAACAACATTTTTAAGA